>CM035129.1:1200000-1800000 GCA_020205605.1 Panax ginseng | reverse complement strand
TTTATTCTTTAAAAATTTTATGCTAAGAAATTAAACAGGGGAAAACTGGTCTCGCCCATTCCTGTGAAGCAGTTGCTCTATTTATTTCTATATTTGTCTGCATCTGTTGTATTGCTTCCAAGGTTTGTGGTTCTTGGGTTCTGGATTGGTTTTATTCAGATTGATGAAATTTTTGTTCTTTGGGCTTCCAATGCTGAGAATTGAAAGAAAGTGGAAATTTTTTATTGAAAATTTGGTTGGTGATTTTTGAACAAGGGACAGAAATAAAATGGATGTTTGGGTTGTTGCAGCAGCTGCTGGAGCTGGGTACATAGCCCAGCACTGGAAGAATCTTATGAAGGGTGGGCAAAGTATATCCAACTCATCCTCTGGCAGTTCTAGTTTTACCAATCCCGAATTGTCATCATCGACGCAGCAGTTTCAGGACAAGAGCTGTCATTTACACAGGTTGGGCCATTGTAAAAACCTTGGTAATGATGTTTCTGAAAGAGATCCCGTTTCTCAAAATGCTTCTACGGCAGAAGTGTCTTCTTCTAATGGGATTGATGGCGAAAAAGTGGTAATAATGGAGAATTATGAGGATTGCAATGTACTTTCTCAAACATGTTTATCTCCTAGGTTCTTGAGCAATGACAACCTTGGTGACTTTAGTGAGTGTTCTTCTGATTTACCGCTTACACCTTCTTCCAGAGAAATGAGCTCTTCTTATAATAGAAGGATTCTTAGAAGTAAACGAACTAATGCGCAAGTCATTAAACCACTAAATTCTCTACAAAGTTGCCTCATGGCTCAGTTATACAAGAAACATGCTGAAATGGAAGAGTATATGCTTAGTTCCATTCCTTCACCGTCTACACCAACTGTGAGGCCGCTTCTTGTGACTGACGGAAGTAGAATAATCAGCAGAGCAAGTGGTCTATCAAAAAATGTGAGAGCAAGACCTGGGGAAGGTAAGCTGGACAACGAAACTGGCTCAAAAGAGAAAGGGGCTGTCTTTGGAGTTCCTCCACTACTGATTCCTGGGAGGAATAGGGAATTTAAGACAAGAAGGGATTGGAGTAGAAAATTGAGCAATTCCACCAAAGTGATTGGTACAAAATACTCCAATTCAAAAGGTGATATCTCATTGTCTGAATAATTTTTGTTTATCACATGCATAAATGCTTTTTTAATAAAATATAAAACTTTTAAATAGCCATAACTATTAAAATCTTATTATTCAATCATTGAGATAATTATCATCTATGTTTGACTTTAAAGTAACTTATGCATATGACACTTGCCTTTAATCATTACAAAAGTGAATGAAGCAGTAGCTGCTTCATCAATTGTCTGAGAGAACTCTTGCCCTTCTTATTGCTTTTTTATTAAAGGTCACATGCCCCAAAAGAAATAGTTGAATGAAGAATGGTGAGGATAAAAACAACTATTACCATGGTGCAGATCGACTCTCTTTCTCCCCTGTTTGCACCAGTTAAACTGATAGGGGAAGGTAAACAATCGTATTGCTTTCATTCAGTTTTCTTTTCCTGTAATCTTGAGAGTCCCTTTTTTTCCTTGAAAAGGATAAAAGAAGAATATTAGAAGGGAAGTACAAAGAAAAGGTAGTACAAGAAGTCCTTACAGCAAGGCAAATCAAGGTTTCAGATTATTGTTTCTTTCTATATATTAAAAGTACAATACTCTTAAGTCATACATTGTTCAATCCACATATGCTCTTGCTAGGAAAAAAGAAACAGAAGCACAAAGGAATATGATAAACAATTCAAATTATACAAGAGCCTTCTTGAATGTATTTAAGAAATAATATAGTGTTAGTGTTGTCTAATGAGCTGAATGGTAGAATTTTTGTCAATTTTATATTTAGCTAATTTACTCATAGAAGGAAAGGTTGGTGCAATTCAATTGGGTGCTACAGGGTTTGGCTAGCATACTTTTTTGGCTTGATGTGGTTATGATACGAGTTTTAGTAATTTTGATGCATCTCATACTCTAACATCGTCATGTGGATCAGGATCATCTCATGGAGCACTTCTTTTCTGTTTTGGGATATCTGTCGGCATAATGTCCTCTTTATTGTCAAATAAGCGAGAGGTAGACAAATTGAATAATTTGCTGAAACAAACAGAGGACTTGGTTCAAGATCTACAAGAGGAACTTGAGTTGAAAGATTCATTAACCGTTAAAGAGCTTGTACGTGATGACTATGAATCACAGGATACACACGAAGATACCTACAGCAAAGAAGCACTACTTGTGTTTTCCACTGAAACTAATTTTGATCAATCAAACAAAAAAGATCGAAAAGAAGATCGTGATGAGAAGACACAAGAGGAATCTATGAGAAAAATTGAGGCAGAGCTTGAAGCTGAACTTGCCAGGCTCGAAATAAACATGAATTCATCCACCCTAGATGGACAATTTTCCAATCTAGTCGAGGTAAGCATGCCTTTTTATCTGTACATTTTTCATAATTACTGCTTCATCTTATCTAATGGCATTTATAAATATTGCGGGTGGATTAATTTAATTAGAACAGAAATTAGTTATGTCCGTTATGATCTAAAAAGCTTCAGAATTCCATTAAGTTTATGTAGCACGAGAAGCAAACGTTTTTAACCAAAATAATTAAGACGAATGGACGTTTTCACTTGAATGTAAATATAGCTGCTTAGTGCCCTTGCAGCAGAGTTGGCTGGTGGGTTAAAAGTATTTTTAACTCAAAAAAATGTGGATTATGATAAAAAAAATTTATCGCTGTAGTTTTTTGGGTGCAAAAACACTTTAGTGAGAAGCTAAAATTTGTTTTTTTTCCTTCATACTATGTTTATATTTAAGCTTGAAAAAAATACCAAAATATATCTAGTTATCTCCAGGAGTGCTTTTAACTTTTAAGATTATGTACCAAACTTGTTCACCAACAATACTTTATCCTATTCAGATGCAACTTGTCTTCCCACCTAGGGGGTGGCTCGCTTATACGTCCTGAAATAGAAGTCAGATGCAACTACTGAATGCAGTAGTCAGGTTGCATAGGTCTTGTAGTGTGCAAGCTTACACCATCAGCTACATTGAATTAGTGTAGATAAAACCAATACTATAGATAAGTATCAAACAGATGCCCGATGGATTTCAACATTTAGTATTTTCATATTTTATGCTCTCAACTCTCAACTTTCTCAACTATCAAGTAATTATTATAGTCTTCGAAGAAATGCTTCCCATCTTTTTGCATTTAAATTTGAGACAAGTGCAGAAAAACACTTCCCTACAAGCTATGATAAGTAAAGTACAAGTGGTTTTTTCTGGTGGTTTTGAATATGAGAAAATGTCCAAGTTTTGAGGTAGTTGAAATGTTGTAGGGTTTATGGATTGAGATGAGCTATAGTTGGATTGGTTGTATAAATGTAGATCAATGAAAAACCAGAAAAGTTGCTCAGATTTCTGGACGGCACGTATTCTGGATTTTAGTTTTAAATTAAAGGGCCAGGGAAACGGACTCAAGTTAAATAGGTTGTTAGGGTAGAGTTCTTGGGGCTTCTCAGGAAATTTGTATAGTATTCCCAAAATAGTAATTGAATAGAAGAAATGTATAAAAAGAAGAAGAATGACCTCTAGAAAATCTTGTCTAGACTCTTACGCAGCACTGAATGCGTGTTTTATATTCCAAGCTCAACTCCATGAATATATAACATGTGTGCCTAACTTTTCCTTTTTCTTTGTTGCTAAATTTAAGTCTGGATTTAAATAGTGGGAGACTCATATGCAACTCATTTGAGATGCCAACTAGAAATCAGGAGCAGACTATACATCCAAACAAGAAGAGAATTATCAACAATCTTAGCTTTCTGAAATTTAACAAAAGAAACTAATCTGCATTTGACTCTATTAAGAATAATAGAAGAGAGGATCTCGGATGGTAGCCTTAGGTTGGAGTGAAGTCTAGAATTGCGCTCAGTACAAATGGAGTAAATTGTCGTTGCAATAAGTAATTTCAAAATAAGCTTGTGAACTCCTTTTTTTAAAATACTAATAGCCCAAATAAGCAAAGCATGTCAGTTAGTAGGCACAACCTCCATAATTGAGAGAAGACAAAAGGATGGAGCGGGAATACTCACATTCAAAGAAAAGATGAGCATGATTTTCATTGTAAAGAGTGCAAAGACAACATTTAAGATCCACAATATGATAATATTTTGCAATGCGATCAAGGGTTTGAAGCTTTTGTAAAGTTGCCATCCAACTAATTCAAAACGTTCCGACATTCAAAATACAACTCCTATTTTTCCTCAATATAGATAATTTCTAAATCAATGTTGTTTCATATTTAAGAGAAGAAATATAATCTCAATCCATTTCTCTACCCAAACAACTTGCATTATTGTACTTGGTCTCACTTTCATACTACGACTTTCTTCATGTACTAAATTAATTTGTGGAATGAATCATAATATATTTCTAGAAAATCCTTTTCCCTGAACAATGTTCTAAAAGGTGCTAGGTGGGCGGCCTAGGGGGCCTAGGCGGATTTTTTTTTATTCTAAGCCAATTTTAATATTTTATCTTACATTTATTCAAACAAAACAGTAATATAAAGCAAAACAATTTATAATAAAGATAATAAAGGTTTTTGCTTAAAGTTCAAACACATATCCATACTGTTAATGTCAAAGTTCAAACACAAACATGCAATTGTTCAAAGTTCAAACATATTTTTAAAGTATTAGTTTTATTCATAAACAAGATTGCTATTAAATAATAAAATTTAAAATTTCAAGAATTTAATTCAATATTAAAACTTAAGAAACTAAACATAAATTTAATAATTATATTGAATTAAACTAAATATTACAAATGTATCACCATTTATATAATTTTTTGAAGTTGGTAGAAGTTCAAAAAATTACAACTATAATAAAATTATCCATTTTGACTTGATATTGTTCACTTCTTGTTGTGATATATAGTAAATCATTAGAAAAATAAATATATCAAGCTCTGATTTGGATAATTATTAAAAAAAAAAAATTCTCTACGCCTAGACCCCGCTCGCCTCATTTCCTGGAAGAATTTTTTTGCCCCCTTGGGCCAGGGGGCCTAGCACCTAGGCGGGGAACCCAAGGGGGGGCCTAGGCGTACCTAGGCGGGGATTTTTAGAACACTGTCCCTGAAAAGCTCACATATGCACTTAGTTTGTTAGTAAATACTGAAATACAATGGGGCTCTTTGTTTCTAAATTTCTGTTAGCAACCAAACAGTACTTTCTCTTGGACTTCTTGTCTTCTTTTAAATCGTAAATATATAGAAGCCAGTGAACTTGCACCTTTTAAATTTCATATCAAAGATCTTCCAAGTGTTTTAGGAGAAAAGATTCTCCCTTACTTATCTTGTAACTGGATCCTTAAAGCTAAAGCTTTCATGTGGTGTGTGGGTGTGGCTGATAAGGATATCCAGAATTGGAGAGGCTTAAGCTTTAAAGATTTTATGAATTCCTGATACTTTTTTGGAGAATCTGTTGTATCTGTGCTGGTTTCTGGCTTTCTGCACCTAGAGATTTTGATTTCTCTCTGTTAATTTTCTGACTTGTTGGATAAATGAAGGAACAGTAAGGTGTATGGTGTATCACCAATTCACCATTTTGTTATTCTTTGAGTCATCCTGATAAATATAGAGAATACACCGATAAGGAAAGTGAACATTTCTTAAAATAAAAAACTGTAAAATGTTGTCTTACAAGAATAAATGTTTCTTATATAAGGTCTCTTTCCCAAAACTAAGCTGTCCTGATTTTCCTATTGTTTATTTAAAATAAACACTCATCTCACTCATCTTATTCATATCTCTCTCACGCCTATGTTCAATTGATCTAAGGCAGACGTCTGTAGATGTTTATACCATCAGTATTTACATGAAGAAATTCATGACATTATTGGGCAGTGCGGGAAATGCAGGCTCCTAACTCCATACCTAGTCATTGTCCATAGAAATAGCTTTACTGAGATAATGGTTTCTGCTTTAGTTTTCATGTTACCCCACTGATTCTGTTTATAGAAAAAAAATCCAATTTTATTTTTGCTCTCTTATTTTAAAAGAATAAAGAAAAGAAAATATTAAGAGCATGTTAGGTTATTAGCTAATACTTGATATAAAAATATTGCTAGACCAAAACTTGTTAGGTTCACTAACTTTTGTGGTCTTGGTTTAGCTATAAGGTGTATTTTGTATGGGCATGAGTACGTAATATTCTCATTGCTGACAAATGTTTGAACATCATTTTTTTTTCGTGACTTGCAAATATTTACAATTGAAAGGGTGTGAAAGTAAGGCAGCCATATACACACCAATTATACTCTGAATAGTAGCACAGGTCAAAAGGTGGTGTTAATGGTATTACAAAATTCTTTGGATAGTGGATTGGATTGTTTATCTATAGAAACTCTTTTTTAGCCAACAAAACAGGTTGTATTACAGTTTTAATATGATTTAGTTAGGTTAGGTTGGATTTTATAAATTCCTGAACTTTAGACATTCATTTTCATAAAATATTTAGTTATTAACAAATAAGTAAATATTTATCTTGCTTTTCTGGTAGTTGTGATCCGAAGGATTTTCTTCTTCTTATTATTATTACTGTTTTTGGATACTCTACTGGTTTAAAACAGCAAAAGCAGGAATCAAACAAGTAAAAGAATGCATGTGATATTATTCTATTAACAATGGTAAGACCAAATTATTACTTTAAAGTATTTCTTCTCCATTTTGATGTATAAATACTATGCAACCTTGTTAACAAGTATAGTTCTCCTAGAGCAAGTGTCTAACCACTTATTGACAAGACTATTGTAGTGTTTTTTGTTTTGTATATTGTCCAAATTTAGCCTCTTGAGAAGACTAAATTGCAACTGTTTTACAAGATTAAAATTGTATCTTTTAATACTTTGCAGCTTGACCCGGACTCTTTGCCAGACATCGCTCAGGGGGAGTTGAGAGCTGACATGTTTGGTAGACAAGCCAATAACCAACCTTATGCAGATCGAGATGGAAGCGGTAGCTCCACTCCTCAATTTATTAACTATGCAGTCTCCCCAAGAGAATTGACCATACGTTTACACGAAGTCCTTGAATCGAAATTAGAAGAACGTGTCAAGGAGCTCGAGACAGCACTTCAAAACAGCGGAAAAAAGGTTCGGTACACAGAAACAGAGCGTACAGAATCTTGGAGCGTGTTCTCAAATAGCGAAGCGGGGTCTTCCTCAATCCAAGGAAGTCCAATTGCTAAAGAAGAGGATTTAGCAGGGCAGCCTGTGGTTATTCATCTATCAGGTGATGCTATACATGCATACAATGAGGCATATGACGAGTTAACCAAGGTAGATGGATCCGAAGAGGGTTTGCCTTGTGGAGTGGAAAATGACCATCAGGAGAGCTTGCACAATTTTGATCAAGATTTATGTTGGACTGAAACTGGTGGCTTGCACAGTTACAATTCGCGCCATTCAATCTCTAACAGGAGTGGATCACTGGCATTCGTTCATCGAGGGGAAGAAGATCACAGTACCAGTGGCCATGAAGATGATAGTGGCGGCGGCGACGACGAAATGGAAAGGTATTTGATTAAGCAGATTTTAGAGAAAACTAGGCAAGGCTCTCCTGCAGTTTTAAAGGCTCGAAAGATTTTGTTTTCAATGGATGAAAGTGAACATTGACTTTAAAAAATGGTTTTGCCATATATAGAAGCAAATTCTTATTGTTGTATAGTCTATTATTGAAGGACTCGAGTTCAAAAGTTTATTAGAAAATTACTGTCCTGTTAGAGATTTGATGCAACATATATCAAGCAAAAATTTTATGTGGACATGGAAATTGGACATAAATGTATTTGAATTTTATTTACTTGTATTTTGACCCCTAATGGTGGGTAAAAATATAAATAGATAAAATTTAAATACACTCATAATTTTCATGTCCGCCTAAAAGTGCTCTATATCAAGAGTAATTTGCATCAAGTTGCATTTATTTCCAGCAGATATTTACACTCTGTTTTTGAGTTTTGAACAGAAAAGAAAAGAATAGAAAACTTAAATTAGAACAGAAAAGAAAATAATAGAAAACTTGAAGTTTTCCTTTGTGTTGTTTCTGAGTTTTTAATAGAAAAGAATAGAAAATTTAAAATTGAGGACATGAGTTGTAATTCAAAATTTAGTATATTAAAAGTTAAGGATAATATGGGAATTATACAAAAATATTACTTATTCCAATTTTTTTTCCGTCCAAATCAGGCCAATTTTGGACGGAAAACTTTATCAGGAAAAGTGGCCAAGTTTTCTATCTATTTCTTTTCTTTTTCGTTTATTAAAAAACTCAGAAACATAAGAATTGAAAAGAAAACTTAAATTTTTCGTCTATTTTTTATCTTTTCTGTCTATTTTAAAACTCAGAAACAGAGCGTTAGATGATGTGAGCTTGGCAAGATTTTTCTCTTATTACCTGAAATATTACCACTACTTTGTTTCACAAAATGAGTAACATTTGCCAATTTCTTATATTTTATAGAAAGAATTTTTATTTTTATTTTTATTTTTATGGATGACGACACAATATCTTCAAATTTGATTTTATAATTTCATTATTATCTCATTACTACTAAACAAACAACCTATTATTATTAGGACAGTTATGGAACTAACCTTTATATTTGTAAATTTTGTTCTTTTTTGTAAAACAAAGGGTCTCAGAGTCACCACTAGTATTTATCATCAAATATGGACTTTTCTGTCAAGAATGAGACTTGTACAAGATCCAAAATACCATAAACACCAAAGATTATTGCATCTTTGAAGAGCAATATAGGATTTATGGCAAAATAACCTCAAATACATACTGCACCCTTAAAAATACAAGAAAGCTTATCGAGTCTATATATATATATATATATATATATATATATATATATATATATATGAGGATTAATCATGGCAAACGCTTGCTAGAAAACACATTCAAAAAAACAAGCTTATATCCGTTGATCCTTGCAATGAAAGGCTCAGATTAATCGGATTTTATCTCCGCCACATAGCTGTCAGAAGCAAATTCATCCGCCATGTAAAATGATGGTTTATTACATTACTGCCCCTAATAATTTAACTTCAGCTGCCGCTACAAGCTTCTACGGTAGACATTAAAAATATATTCACTACCTTTTCAACTTTATGACAAAGGTGACAGGCTTTTTGACCACTTTTTAACTTTATGACATAAAGGTAACCGACTTTTATGATAATTTAAAAGCTTTAATGCTGCACGGAATTTGATGACTGCCGCTACAAGCTGTAGCGGCAGAGATATTTTGTTTTAAATACCATGCTCACTTCTTCAGTTCTTGAATTATCTCTCAAACCTTTCCTCTCACAGATATCATGTCTTAGTTTCCTCTCGATATTTCTTTCCTTTTTTAAAGCTTTGGTTTTTTGATTGACGTAGTTGCCCACTTTTAATCTAAAGTCTAAACTGAAATTCTTATCCGGTGTTTCTTCCTTCTTCTTTCAGAATGGCACATAACATACCTGCTCATAAAAGGTTTGTATCAAGTTCTTGATTACATTTGCTTAGCTTAAATTATGAAAATACATCTAAGTTTGTAAGTGAAGTTAAAAGTAGTAAATCTGAATTGGTGCCATACGTTGGTCAATTATTTTCTAAGTTGGAAGAAGTTGAATTTTTTACGGTGTATGCGCTAAAAAAAATGGTTTTGAGATTAGAATTGCAACTAGTCATAAACACATCTTGGTACTAATAATGTGTCGCCTAGGTTGTATGTTTGTAAAAAGCCTAAGACACCAAATTCGTAGAAAGAGTTTTGCTCGATGATGAAGATGGTAGTAAGAAAATAACTAGACAACGAGACTCTATAGAACGCACATTATGCAAAACTAGAATATTTGTTGTTCATAATAAGAAAGAAGACAGGTTAGCGCGATTTCATCAATGAATTAGAGCACAATCATCACCAAAGTGACCCCTACCAAGGTAGATTTGATTGAGACACATAGAAATATTACTCCGGTTGCAAGAAAATTAATTGACACTTTAAATAAGTCTGGTATTGGTCCTAGTAGGATGATGGACGTTTTGAGCACAATGGGTGGCGGGTTGCAAAATGTTCCTTTTTCTAATGTTAATGTTCAGAATGTGGTGAGGGATTTAAGACGTGATTCTACGGATGAAAATGATGCACAAGCTGCTGTAAATTATTTGCAAAAACTTACATCTAAGAGTTCAAGTAAATTTTTTTATCGTGTCAAATCAGATGTAACAAATCGCATATCATGCATTTTGTGGGTTGACGCCCGATCAAGGTCTATGTATCAACATTTCGGAGATGTTGTAACATTTGACAAAGACGTCTGAGACAAATAAGTATGACATGCCGTTTGTTCCTTTTTACTGGGGTTAACCACCATTTTCACCTATATTGTTTGATTTGCATTGTTAAGGGATGAGACAGAGGACACTTTCGTTTGGGTATTAGAGACATGGCTCGAAGCCATAGACTACAAGATGCCTATAACCATCATCACTGACCAAGACAAAGCCATGAGTAATGCTATTGCATTGTTAAGGCCTTGAATGCGTCGTGATGCAGAGTATACAATTTTTGCGGATGTATGACAGAAAATATTGGTGGATGAGAAAGTGTGTTCCCAAACAAGTGAGTATTTATAAAATCTATCTTGTATTCCTTCAGCTTTTTGGTCGAAGATTTTTTCGCACCATAAGAGATATTTCGTTCCAACACAGTCTCAAATGCCTAGTTAAATATATTGATAAACATAAAAATATTATTAATAATTATTACTAATATAAATATTTTTAAGTAATAATATTAAGAGTGATTTCATAATAATAACATGAGAATAATAGTACCTGTTTACCAGCTTGCTCTATGAAGCCAGTCTCGAATGCCTGGGTGGTGGGACTAGAATTTAGTACCTGAAAATATTAATAATATTACTAATATTAACTGCCTCTTTACAACATAAAATTAAGAGGGAATAATACCTGTAATTCTGGAGGCTCTATGAAGTCAGACTCGAATGAGTAGGATGGCACATAAGCCTGGGTGGTGGGAATGTACCGTTCAGCTAGATCTTGGGCCTGAATAATATTAAGCATGATAATCACTATTACTATTATTATTATTATTATTATTATTAAGTAATAAAATTCTTATTAACATTCATACTCCAATTACCTGAACGTTTGCCTTCTCTGTGAAGTCAGCCTCAAATGAATAAGAGGGAACGTAAGTTTGGGTCGTGGGGATGTAACTCTCTTGTACCGCATCATTACTTGGCTCCTCACCATTGTTCCCTCTGACTTCAGAGTTGTATACACCGTAAAGATGGTCTCATACCTGTTTCTCAACTACATAGTCCGGAGACATCTCACTAAAAGCAAAGCACTTATCAAGTAAGGACTTTGCACTCTCAACTTGTCATGTAAGATAAAAGTACAATATTAGTATTATTAATAAACAAGATAATATGTATTAGTATTAAGTTATACATGTTAGTGTACCATTTGTATAAGATGATGTTGCTGGCTGTAAACCGTCCGGGGCTCGTATATAGGGTCTGGGTCACCTTCCCGTCGAGAGCGATGCAGTTTTCTATGTGTAATCTTCTTATACCAAGCCATGTATGAATCAATTTTCACATAGTTGGCAATTTCATACTGTTGTCCCTTCAAATGCTCCATGTAGGCCTCCCAATGTGCGATGTACACTCTCCTCAAGGCCATGCAATCAACGACGACAAATCTATCTTCTTTTTCCTTTCTAAGTTCTTTATGATTTTCTGTCGAAGATGGTATACCTTGTAAGAACCCATATCGTCTCATCACCCCGTCTCTGCATCCGGTATTCTACAATATCAAATGGATCAAGGGATTCTACAGATCCCAACAATCTTCCTTCAAAATTAAATCCATTCATATTGTCATCCCACCGCCGTAGTGGCGCGCCAAACTACTTGCCATTCAGGCTGGACATCTAACTCCCCTCGGAAAAATTTCAAATGATGATGGGGATTTTGTCGTCTATCAGGGTAGCTGTGATTTTCTGAGTATGCCCACGCTAAGGCCCTAGGTAACCATAACTGTGATTGAGGCCAGGGGTTAGGTCTTCTAATTATTATACGCTCGTACGCCCAAATTTGTAAAAGAGTGACACAACCATTAATATATTTCGCCCCTTTCCTAGTGGCAGTATATAAAGACCTATACAAATAGCCCAACACAGCTGCACCCCAAGAATACGTTACACAGTTTTCAGCATTAGCAATAAAATACATATATCTGGGATGAACAGTGTTTTTATTTCTAGTGGGGAACAATATTGCCCCACACAACCAAAGAATATAGGCATTTGTGCATCGACCAATAATTTCCTTACTTGCTTTAGGGGGACAATTATTAAAATGCTGCTGCAACCATAGTAATGAAATAGAGCCGCGCTTTTTTGATTCCTGAAATTCAGCAGCTACTTCACTACCAAAACATTTTTTAAAATGAGCCAATGGAGTGTCAAATAATGGACAAGTTAAGGGCTTGCCAACTACCGGCAACCCAAGAATGAAATGTACATCTTCTAAAGTGATTGTAATTTCTCCACAATTTAGGTGAAAATTATTGGTCTCCGGCCGCCATCTCTCCACCAAGGCGGACACGAGCCCAATGTCAGTTTGTGGTACAACTGCAGGATAGCAAAAAATTCCAAACCCACATTTTTGTAAAAATGTTTTTTGAGCTTTTGTTAATATCCATTGATCGTATTTTTTTCAGTTAATTGACATGAGAGTAGTCTTCCCCTGTCTTTCCCGTCATATATATCATCCGACACATGATTTTGTTAATCGTTAAGGACACTTGGGTCAATTGGTCCATAAATCCAACGATCCATCTAGTACCTAAAAAAATAACATAAAAGATTTTTCATATTGTTTAATAACTATGTAACACAACTATATCTATATCCCATTAATCAGAAAAATGACTTCATTTTAAATTAATTTTAATAATTCTTTTTTTTGCACATATTCATAATAATTAATTATTATTAGTAGACATTCATAATAAAATAACTTAGTTTATGAAATCAAAATAAACATACATAATAAAATAAAACAACACTCCATTGCAAATAATTTATTCATCCGTCAAAAATTATAATAACTACTTCACCACAAAAATTTTTAATTATCAAACACATAAATAACATGCTAAAAAATTTAAACTCATATGCATATATGTAGACATAGTAATAATTGATAATTTTTCTTTAAAATTTAAATTTTTATATTTCTAGACATACATTTTAAAAAAATAATTATAATATTTGAAAAAGAAATCTTCTCAAAATAATATATGAACCTGAAAATTTTTACTACGGCTAATAATCCGGTCGGCTGGCAAATTTTTACTGCCGGTGAATTTTTACCGGTGAATTTCTTGAAAAATATATCTGTTTTGCTGCTTGAATGGTATATGATTTAGGCAGGTGAGGGAGAGGATGTAGCGGCAGGGAAGGAAAAAAGGTTTTGAGATGGAGATGGAGAAGCGTTTAATGGGTTAAAAAGAGATCGCTGCCACAAGTCAGCAAGAAGGCATTAATGTTCCGGCCGTGCATACATGATGTCGGTCATGTTAGTCTGTTGTTTTGGAATGCGTGCCAGTTAAGACTACCGCTAGAGCCTGTAGCGGCAGGCGAGATACATTTGCACTATTAATTCAAGGGCAGCTTGGTAATTACGCACGTATTTTGGAATAAAATGCTAGCCGCCAGAGCCTGTAGCGGAAGGAATATTTAAGCTTTAATCTCAGCCTTTTATCGCACAGATCTACGGTGATAAACTTGTTTGCTGAACAGTACTTCGAGCAAACGTTTGCCACGGATTGACTCCCTATATATATATATATATATATATATATATATATATACGGTAAAACCTCTATTTAGGAATAGACTTGGGACCAAACTATTTGTATTCTAATTGAGAGGTTATTACTAAATAGAGGTATTGATACAAAATATTTTTCGAGCACCCAAAAATATCCACTTTAACAAAAATATCAATAACAACTCCCACATAAATTATTTAGATTTTTAAACTAGAAAAATATAGTCTTTTATATAAAATGTAGTCTTTTATAAAAAAATATGATCTTTTATAAAAAATGTGGTCTTTTATAGGAAAATATAATTCTTTATAGAAAATGTAGTTTTTTATAAGAAAATGTGATCTTTTATATGAAATGTAGTCTTTTATAGAAAAATATAATCCTTTATAAGAAATGTAGTCTTTTATAAAAAATAGTCTTTTAAAATTAATATTGTCTCTCTCATTTATATATATATATATACATATATATATATATATATATAATTATTACTATATAAAGACATAATTTCTTAATATGGGACTTAAAAATATATAATATATTACAATTTAGATGTTATTTCTATTTATAATTGATCAAAATTGGGATAAATTTTTTTTATAATATTATAGAGATTATTCTTATATAGTGTATTACTAAATAGAAATTTTACTATATATATATATATATATATGAAAATCCATCCACAGCAACCGGTTGTTAGGAGAAATCCATTTTGTACCAGCCGCTACAGGTTGTAACAACTGAGACAAAATGAATTTCTCCCAACAACCGGGTCATTGTAGATAGATTCTCTATATGTATCTATCTATCTATCTATCTCTATATATATATATATATATATATATATATATATATATATGTGTGTGTGTGTGTGTTTGTGTGTGTTTGCGCGCGCGAGCATGCGCATATATTATAGTCCCCAAGCAATCAGTATCCTAAACAACTACAAGCAGAAATTACTTTAAAAAATACATCAAAATTGATTTTACAAAGTCAAATTCAGAATGCATAAAATCAAATAGTTCAGGGAAAATAGGTAAGAACCAATTAACAAACACCGTCTATCCTAATATGAAAAGAAAGCAGATTGTCACTTCAGCTTTTTACAATTTGCTTCAATTTGCACCAGCATCCCCACCCGCTAGCAGCAAAATCATTGCCACCTGTGGTGCCAAAACCGGTGTTCTACTTCTCACCACCACCACCGGCAACACCAAAATTCTGAGCATCATTTCCGTAACCGACATTGCTCCCAGCACCAGTGCCATCTCCAGCTTCATAACCCCCACCATAATTGCCCCCTCCACTACCATAACTGTCACCGCCACCATAACCCCCACCACTGCCATAGCTATTACCGCCACCATAACCGCCACCACCAGCACTGCCATAGCTGCCACCACCTCCACCATACCCACCGCCTCCATAGCCGCCACCACCTCCACCATACCCACTGCCTCCATAGCCGCCATCACCTCCACCATATCCCCCGCCAGAACCATATCCAGGGCTTCGTGCCCTCTCAGTTGCGTAATTCACCTTTACCATGCGACCATGAAGATCCTGAATGAAAATTGCACAAAAATGATGTGAAGTTGTGAACAAAGCATCCCTATAATCTATAGAACTTAAAACTGTGCCTCATGTTCCTAAATAACACACCCATCTCCAATATTTATTGTCAAGATATCACTATTAAGCAAACTATGTCCAGAAATTAATAAGCAATCAATCCATCAACCATTCCTTGCCAAATATAATATCAAATATTAATAGGATTGAGCATTGACAAGAAAAGGGCAGAAAAAGAAAGGAACCTGTCCATCTAAGGCCTGGATAGCACTGGAAGCCTCCTCCTGGGTAGTGTATGTAACAAAGCCAAATCCTCTGGATCTACCAGTTTCCCTGTCCAGTATGACTCTTGCTACAAAAAATATCACAATCGTAATAATTAACAGCAACTCCTTCCTACACCACCCAAAACATACCACTTCATAGTTCACACCATATATCTATATATCAAATATCAGGTAACCTAAACATTAAACCAGGCCTATAGCCAATTGACTCACCAAGAAAATTGTCTCAGTTAAGTACTCAAAAGGAAATTATCCCAGACATCAAATCAGGCCCATCGCCAGGGACTGACCAGAACACTAGCACAATGAAGTACTCATAAGGCAAATTATACTTGCATCAGTAAGGTATTTCAAATATTTATATTTTTACATCTTTTTAGGAAAATGAAATCCAATGACAAATATTAATTAACAGTTAAGAAATTATTTAAATATATAACAAAGATGTACCATTTTTTGATAAAAATTAAACAGAACATGGTACTACTCCCTATTTAAGATCAGATACAATACTTGAACAATCTACATACTTTAGCCCCTATCAATCCAATTTTGAAACATTCAATTCAATATCAAATAACCATATATTTTTTACACACATTTTATAATTCATTTGTAAATATATAGATGAATCACAGCATCGTGTTAATATCCTAAAAAGGGGTATATATACAGCTTCGAGTATGTTCCCATTCAAGCACTGCTATGGTCAATAGTTGCATATCTGTTTTTCTAGCAAGAAAAATAAAAAAATTCTCCCAGGCCATGTGAAATGATAATTAAAACATATACAAGTATTTAAGAGAGATGGTTGTGCATCAAAACTAGGAGCAAATGTTAGTCTTGCAAATTAAATATTGCCCATGGAAAAATACACCACTATCAAAGTCATCAAGAAATAATTTTAACTAACTGCCGGAAACATACGATATCCGCATAACCATTTTTAACTTTAAAAAACATGCATGCCATGGGGGCTTATGGGTGCAAGGGGCCCTCCTCAAATTTTAGATAATTTTGTTAGTATATACTTCTAAGGGTAGTTTGTGAAAATAAATAAAATTGACCATTCCTAAATGAAAATCTTTTAATCATAAGATATTGACAACTTAACCTAATCTCTAGTCTAGTATAAAAATTAATACCTTCTCATTATCTCATTCTCTAAAGTCTCATTGAAAGGCTAGATCATCAAATGTTAATAACATAATCTTTTTTATTTTCAAATTTTATATGTTGTGTTTAATTTACTTTATTGAATGTTTGAATTCATTATTGAGCCACTTTGCTCATCTTTTTAGTTCACTTTTTAAATTTTTATGTTGTGGTAATTTTTTAAAATTGATTAATTATTATAAATTTTATAATTATATGTTGTGTTATTTTACTTTTAATCGTTTATATCAATTGGATACTTGAGATACTTGAAGATTTTTTTATTGTTTATATTACCTGGTCGGCTGAGGACAAGGGCTTAATTAATTGTATTAATTTGCTTATCTGTTAAATACGCTTATTTGATTATCCCTTCAAGACTTGAGTTTAATTTTTCTTTAAAAATTTTATAATAATTTTATTGTTATTTTAAAATGAAATTTAATAATTTAAACTTTACTGAACCTTAACAAAAATCCTGTGTCAGTTAAAAACCTCAAAACATCTTTTAGCACGGGAGAATTAGAAGTCTCAGCTGACACTGACACTAAATCACTAATATTATACTCTAGCATACCTTCTTCAACTGCTCCATACTTTTCAAAAGCTTCCCTTAGACTGTCATCATTAGTGTTATAGGAGAGTCCTGCAATGTCCAATAATATTGAAGAATAACTACAAACAAGAAATCATAATGCCCTTTAAAAGGAAAACTGGATGCACCTCCGATGAATACTTTGGAAGACATGCATCTTATCATTTGGAAGATAGATGGGCTGGATGCAGATATTTCTCGGCTGATGTGCTTATTACTCACGGTCTGCCTTAGTAGACTCCCGGCTTTACTAAAGAAAGCCATTGCAGTACCCTAAAATAGATTTCAACAATCCTTGTTAGAAAATCTGAATCCTAAATTTATAGTTGCGCAGGACATTGTACAGCTTCCAACAAAGAAGGATGATATAGATGCCACCTCCCACGCTCCCAATAGTCCCCACATCCCCACCCAAAAAAAAAGTCTGTACCTTTTGCAAAATGAGAGAAATAAAAATTAGAGATGAATTTCTATATTTTGAATTAAAAAGTGACATGAAATTTCTAACATGCCATTACTTTTATTCTTGGTTGACCGACTACTATCATACCACAATTACTACATTCTTAGCTATGTTGAGGACATGTTTAGAAAAACAAAGTTCTCTTTAAGAATCAGCATTTTACAAATGTAACACTAATTTTGTAACAGAGCAAGTAATTAGTAAACAATACTTCATTTTTTATTTCTGCCCAAATAAAGCATTTAGCATCAGTTTGGCTCAGCCAACACTAAACTGAAAAATGTTAAAGGAAACAAACAAATCCACATAAAATAAACTTCCACATAATCCCTCTTGTTTTTACTTTCAATGCTGCAAAAAGTCAGTAGGGTTCTTTCATTTTGTTTTTCCTTTCTCCTCCACAGTTTTCCAATACACAAATAAAAGAAAACTAAAAACATTTCTACAAAAAACTACTATTTCTTAACATAAGGAAAAATATCAAAAACCAAATAAATCATGAAGAACTTTCTACAAGCTATAAATCATCAACAAAAACAAAACACAAAGAAACAGCAGAATCGTATAATAAATATATTTCTACACAGTTGAATCTAAGTATCAGAAATGACAGATATTGTTAGGGGTTCGTGAATAAGCTAACCTTTTTGCTCTGTCGACTATTCCTGAGAGAAACCCTAGTAAGTAAGAGAAGTGAAAGAAAAAAAATGTTTTAGGGTTTAAGGAACTGCGGAAAGGACTCATATAGGCTGGTTTAAGAGATCGTACACCGTTGGATCTTGTAAATAAGTTTAAGCCGTTCGATGATATGTTGTGACGATAGACACTTTAGGGTCTTTTTGACTTGGTTATGAGCTCACTCCTTTTTCTTTTTTCATTTTCATTTGGCTCCCTCTAAATACACTTTCTATCCAATTTCGTCTCAATAATTTTATTGATAATGATTTAAATACATTAATTGGTAATTCATAATATTAAGGTTGATAGAATTATTCAAAATATTTTATCGTTAAAATTTGAAAATATTTAATTATTAAAATATTAGAGGTCTTTTATATATAGGGACTAATTCATAGTCAACGTTGTAAGTATAATGTTACCCTTACAACAGATCTCAGCCATTTATCTGCATATCGACGTTAATATGTAGGTGTCCGCAGTTTAGTTCTGTAGATGGGATAATGGTCAAAAATATTTCTCTTCGTTCGTAAAACTTAAACTGTGGACGCTAGATATGACTCCCTTGGAAGACGATGCCGTTTTTGATTGGCCCGTCCACAATATTAAACTGTCAACGCTGACTCTATTAATCCAAACGACATTGTTTTTAGTAAATCATTAGTTATCATAATTAAATTGCGGACTCTAAGTGTTATAAAATGGTCAACCTTCATAGCATGACTTTTGGATCTTATCTCATTTTGATATTTTTTGTTTCTTAAGTAGGCTCATTGGATGACAATTTTTTTTTAAAAAATAAGTATTAAACGGCAAACAATTTTTTTGTTAAGTCCCCTGTGTAGATTGGCCTGGCTTTAATATTATAGGTCCTAATTTTTTAAGCTTCCCTATACGTATTGATTTGACTCTGCAATTTAATATTGCGAATTCTAAATTTTTTTAAGGTTCTCCTGTATGAATTAATCTAACTCCTCAATATTAAATTGTGAATCTTATTTTAATTTTTAAGGTTCCCTCCGCATTATTAAATTACGGATCCTAATTTAATTTTTAAGTTAACAAAGTGATCTGAGTAATTTAGTCCTCAAAACAATCGACAATGAGTGAAAAAAATCCAAAGTCTCGAGTACAAATCATAGATGTCAAGGTTGATGTTTGTCATTAACATGTTTTTCCCCCTCTTGAGCATGAATGTAAGCCATGCTTATGCAAATAGGTAAATTAATTAGTATAAGTTCACTAATGACATTTTATTTTGTAAAATACTTGTACGAAAATTTTGTTAAAGACACTTGATCGTTCACATTTTAGTTGTGCGGACGGAAAATAATGTATTTAATAATTTAATATATTATAAGAATTATTTAATATTTTTAAATTTACCATTCACACTATTAAAATGCGGATCGTGCAAGGTTTTTGGTCAATTTTGAATATACAGTTTAGTAGTGCGGGCACCCCCAAACTAAATTGCAAACGAAAGATAATTTTGATGCTTAGATTGTAATTAGACGACCATGATTTGGTGCAAGGATAAATTGAAATTTATAACGTTGATTATGGATCGATAATTGTAAATTCAAGAATAATTTTACGAGTCAACTTAGCTTAGGAGTAACCAAAATATTTTCGTTAATTCATACAATTTTATTGTTTTTACTATTATAAGAAGTATAAGTAATAGATGATTTTGTATATATTTTTAGTATTATCTTCATGGTAACTAAATCATTATTTTGTTTTTGATAATATTTTTTGTAGGATAAATATTAACTTAATTTGGTCTACTAAAAGGGCCTTAAAGAGCTTAGTGACAATGTCACATGTTTTTATGCAAATAATTTTTGAAGCTCCAATTTAGGGTTATAACACAAATATAATTTTTTTTACAATAAAATACAAGGTCATTATATTTAAGACCATAAACTTAATAGTAATTGACCTGGTGATCAAAGATGTTTGCTATTTTTTTTTTATTTACTGGGTTTAAATTTTGGGGTTATCACCTAAAAGACAAAAATTCTAGAATGCATCAGACCGATGTGGGAGTGCGTTCTTAAGATTGTTTGAGAAAGAACTTAGTGATCGTCCGGAAAAGGACCTAGTCTTGATTAACGTGTAAATTGATTTGAGAATACTTTTATTGTTTACTAAAAAAAGTACTCTCCGTCCTATAGTTATAGGCTGATTTTTCATTTTGGGATGTCCCAATATATAGGCTATTTGTTATTTATAAAATTTAGTTGGTTCATTGTTTTACTTTTATGCCCTTATAATAAATATTCAATCATTACTCTTTTTTTTGAAGAAACAACATTCAATGTCATTATTGTTATCATCACATTTAATGTTGTTGTATTCTCAATAAAAGAATTCAACTTTTTAGGTTCAATAAATGAATTTGGAATAACATAAACGTTTTGTGATTGGTTGAAAGTTTATGTAAATTAAAAATTCATCTTTGGTTAAAGTTCTATTTTAATGGTCAGTACACGTTGATCAATTAAGTTGAGAGTTTCAATGTGATAAGTAAGGAGTAATTAACTTATTCATTAATTTCATATTAAGGGGTATATGTGGAAAATTTTTGTTAAAATGACCACTTTAACTGATTTTCTTAAACTATGTGCCAAAAGAAATCAGCCTATAACTATGGGACGGAGGGAGTAGTAAATTGATTTGAGAATACTTTTAGGAAATCGTTAAATCCACAACAGAAAATATTATTTTCATAACAAAAGTGTCGCTATAGATTCTATAGCGACGGTTTTCATCATCGCTATACATCTATAGCGACATTTTTATTATGAAAATAACAAAAAGTGATATAGATTGAACAATTCCCTACTTTTATCATTCACTAAAAAAAGTGCACTATCACATGTTTAAGTCTGTTATTCATAAATTTTATATAAAAAAATAAATAAACTTACAAAAATTTGTGAATCTCTCATATTTTCCTTAAGAGAAAACCTTTTCAACATAGAGATAAACGAAAAAGGAAATTAATAAAAAGAAAAAGGAAAAGAAATAAGGAAAAGGAAAAGAAATCATGTTATTATCCACTGAAAGTCCACCTATGATACCAAACACACTCCATGGTTACTCATCAAGCATATTCCTTCTTTCAATCAAACGGCAGAGAACTCTTCCCTTATAAATGATATACCAAAAACCAAACCTTCATAAAATTTTCCATCTTTGAAAATTACGATCTAAATCTTAGAAACCCAAATGGCCCAAAACCCAAAACCCCGAAGCATTCTCGAATCACTGGGTGAAGAAATCATCAGAATTGTAACTCCAGTCTCAATTTGTATGTTCTTGGTAGTTCTTCTAGTTTCCATACTGAACAATGACTCAAACTCATCATCTCCATCAATTACCACCATAGCCACTATTGCTTACACCGAGGACAATTCAGACTCAATTTGGGACAAATTTGAAGGTGGTCTTTTGAATTCACTTGTGTTTGTTGCTGTTGTCACTGTTGTTACCTTCTTATTGGTACTCCTTTTCTACTTTAGATGCACCAAATTCTTGAAATACTACATGGGTTTCTCTTCTTTTCTTGTTTTGGGATTTATGGGGGGTGAAATTGCTCTGTTCTTGAACCAATATTTCAGTTTTCCGGTGGATTGTGTTACATTTTTGTTGATTCTGTTGAATTTTACCGTTGTGGGGGTGTTGGCTGTGTTTATGACTAAAATGGCCATATTTGTGACACAAGGATATTTAGTTGTTATTGGGATGTTGGTTGCTTACTGGTTTACTCTTTTGCCTGAATGGACCACTTGGATGCTTTTGGTTGCCATGTCATTGTATGATCTTGCTGCTGTTTTGTTGCCGGGTGGGCCTTTGAGGCTCTTGGTTGAGCTTGCAATGTCCAGGGATGAAGATATCCCGGCATTGGTTTATGAGGGTCGGCCAGTTACAGTTAATGATTTGGCTCCTAATAGTGACGCAACTCAAAGGCGGTTATGGAGAGAGACGCGGAGTGTTGATTATAATTTGAATGAGAATTCAAACACTGTGCCTAACTTGGATTCGAATGTCAGTTCAGTTTCGGGTTTGAATTCATCTCTTGGGACGTACGTTACTAATGGAAGTGGTCAAAATGAAAGTAATTTGGTCAATGCCGAAGAGGGGCAGGTTTCAGGAGGGATTTCTGAGCTTACTGCACCATTAATTGAGCGTAGAATTAATGTGCAGATGCATTTAGCGCAAGAGGTGGTGCCAACTGAAAATTTGGTGCTAGAGGGAATTGGGTTGGGATCATCCGGTGCCATCAAGCTGGGGCTGGGGGACTTCATCTTCTACAGCGTGTTAGTTGGTAGGGCTGCAATGTATGATTTCATGACAGTTTATGCATGTTATCTTGCTATTATAGCTGGTCTTGGCATTACTCTGGTGCTCCTTGCATTTTATCAGAAAGCTTTGCCTGCTCTTCCGGTGTCCGTTTTGCTAGGTGTGTTGTTTTATCTGTTGACTCGGCTATTACTTGAAGCTTTTGTTGTACAATGTTCTGTGAACCTTTTGATGTTCTAGAAATATTATCTTTTTAAATTGTGGAAGGAATTTACAGTCTGTTAATGCAATTTGTATCACTTGTTCAATTGTTCTTATAGTTACCCTCTTCATTTTAGTAATATAAAACGTGTCAAAAACTGTAATGTAACAGCTTCCTAACAACATTT
Source organism: Panax ginseng (assembly GCA_020205605.1). Classification (NCBI taxonomy): domain Eukaryota; kingdom Viridiplantae; phylum Streptophyta; class Magnoliopsida; order Apiales; family Araliaceae; genus Panax; species Panax ginseng. The sequence continues at coordinate 1,776,591 of CM035129.1, read as the reverse complement.
TTTTCTTCTTGATTTTAAAATTGTTGTCATATGTTTCCAATTAAATTACCACTTATCACTAACTTTAAACAGGAGCTAAACCAATTGAAGGTGTATTGAGAAGAATAGCAGTAATAACTTTATAAAAGATTAACCTAAATAGGAAGGGTAAGAAAAAGAGGTGACGAAAAAGCTAAGAAGTGACCTACAAGGAAAACTGAAGCAGGTTATTGGAGAATTCTAGCAGTTCACATAACATGATGCAGGCTAGTGAAGATCCCTATCTAATACCTACTAGATATCTCTAAAAGCGACTATGCGGTTGCATGAGTTTTTAAATTTATTGAGAGGTTCATGGTTTCTAGCCAGATCGGCAGTTTTGGAAGCATGAGACAGTTGGATTCTCGATTAAGTTTAGAGAAAAGAGTTCCCAATTATTGTGAACTATACTTGTTCATTAACATGAATAATAGGCTCCATTATGAAAGTTTGGAAGATAACTGTTCTTGAGAAAGCACAACTTAACCTAGGAAACTTTATACTTTCATTAGTTTACTTCCAGTTACCAGTATATGTGGAGTAGGAAACTCCTATTTTCAAGCTTGATTCCAAACTCTATCTAATAACTGTGCTCACTTTATATTTCTCATGATTTTGACCTGTAATTTATTTTTTAGATCTAATTTATTTGGAACAGTGTGTATAAGAATATATAATTTAAACATACTTTAAACAAGTAAGCAGTTACTTCACAAGCTGCAGCCAAAGTCAAAAAAACATAAAAAAAAACCAACATAATGGAGAAGGTAAAGTACCTTAACGGCATGAAAAAAGAAAATGATTTAACATTGTTATTTCAGCACCTGTACTATTCTTCACTTGTACTAGTATCGACTCAACTGGTGCAATGCTCCTCTGGGGTGGGTTGTGTACCCTTGGGATTAATCAGATGTTCTAAGAGGGCCTGATAACCTCTATTCCATTTATAAAAATTATAAAGAACTAAGAAGAAAAGATTAAAAATAGAAAATTTTAAATACATTAAGATCATAAAAGCTGAAATAAACTGTTAATAATACATTTTCAGAATCAATCATCAACACACCATCACTTGAATAAAAATTAACCTCATTGCATCAGATTAGCATTACTATAAAGTAACTCAGTGAGAAAACTATGTTTTCTGGTGCCGAGTGATGTTAGGCCTTCTTAGCCCTTGCCTTTTCACCGTATCAAGGACAACCTTTGACATTTTAATCATAGATAGAAGGATTTTTTGCATATGAACGTGATATCCCTTTGCGCGGTATGTGCTAGTCTCAATCAGCAAACCTGAACTGAAATATTGTCATGTATTTAATTGTATTTTGTTATTTTTCTAATCAAGAAGTCAAGCAGCGTGAGAGACTTGTACATGTTGAATGGGGATATTCATTATTAAATGAATTCACATACAAGAAGTTCCTTGGACATTTACTTCATTTGCTTTTTGTATATCAGCACTAGTCTCTCTGCCTTTTGTTAAAACTCATTCACCACTAAACGGAAAACTAAACTAGTGTTGGAAAGGAAAGATTAAGAAGTAACAATCATTTCATCAAGTTCACATCTTTAATTGATATCTTGTATTGTTGTTTCTCTCTTCTCTGCGTCTGTCTACTGTAAATTCACAGTACAAGTAAAATGAGTGTATTCGTTTTTTCTCGCTGATGCCGAGAGTTTTCATATATAGTGGCTAGTAACACGAGTTTGATATCTAGTACTCTTGGTGGTCCTCATCTTTTACCCATCATTAATACATTGATATGTTTGTTCGGGTGTAAAGCAAAAGTTTCTCTAGATGAGCGAAATTATCAATACTTGAAAGAGATGATGAAAATAGTAGAAATATAAAAAAAGCATGGAAGGAGGAAGCATTCTAGCTTCACGTCACCTCCTCCAGATATGCAATGTTTTTGGATACCCTTGAAAGAGATGCATGATATAATTTTGTCCAAATCATCTGTAGTGTACTTGGTGTATTTGTCCCTTACAGATGTTGAGCTTCTACTGATGAAGGTTTGGAATGTATGGATTACCATGTGCAATATTTTTGTCGTCTGCAAGCAAGGAAGTGCAGGGCTCCAAGTGTTTCTCTTGTAGCTTGTTGCATGATGCCAGAGTTTCTCAGTACGATTTTCAGATCCATTCGTAGCCAGAAAAATGTCCTAAATTTAGAGTCGTCGACTTTTTTGACCATGTAATGGATGTTGTTCATCATGAAGATATTCTGTAACAAAAATAGTTGATATTGCCGGAGCAAAAATAATGATGTTACCGGGGCAAATAAACATTTTGCGACACTTTTACAGTTGTTCTAGTGACACTTTGTTGCTCTGGCAACACCATTTTTGCTCTGGCAATATTAGCCGCCTTAATGAACCATCATTATACAAGTTAGGTTTGACGATTCAGGTTGATTTCGAGCATCAATGTCAGTTATAGTAAGACTGAGCCGCTGGCCACGAAACATCTAAAGAAATGTTTTGTCTGTTCTCTTCATGAGTTGGATTCTTGGCTCCTCAAGAAGCAACCTGAGGGTATCAATGTCTTCCACACACAAGACATCTATATCTTGGAGAACATTTTGCAGAATCTCTATGGTTAATGAAATCCTATAGCCATTTATTTGCTTAAATTCAAGAGGCACAACATTGAAGCCTTGGTAGCTTCAAGAAAACATGTTGAGCTGATAGATTGAAATAATTTTTTATATTGTCAAATGTCAAATTATTACTCCATATAAGATGTTGAAATAACATCAAATTGTGGCCCACATTCTTGAAAATTAGATTTAAAAGATTCAATTTTTAACCCCTTTATCTTTTTAGTAGGGGCCATTTTTAATATATGATGGTGATGGTTGAAAAAGGGGGGTAAATTAAATGTAACAAGTCACGGAACAAAACAATTTGCACATTTTAATTAAAAAAAAATAAAAAATTAAGAGTAAATATTGTTGTTACTATTAATAGAAAATTAATTTACAAATTTATTTGTTTGCATCGTTCCTGAATAAATTAAAGGGGAGATGATAAATGCACTGCCAAATATACATTATACTCGTAGACTATATTTGTTTGGAAGGATTATAATATATGATATTATAATTTCAAGAGTATTAATCTTAGGACAGGTAAATTAGACAGAATAATTGTACTGGAAGAACAAAAAGAATTTGTTCTAGCGAGTAGCGAACAAATGAATTGTACTGTCAAATTATTCGCCGGAACAAATTCATCTTGTTCTTTTGGTCCAATTATTCTGTCCGCATAGAGTTATTTTTAAACAAGACACTTCATATCAATAATCTTATCCCAAATACCCATTCAAGCACGATCCTTGCAAACAAATATAAAATAAATAATGAAAAAATTGAGGAACATAAAAAGCAAGATTAGAAAGGGTTTGAAAAGATGATGCCCAAAGGGTAAGAAGTTAGTTGGTGTTTGGTAATTGGCGCCCCCAAAATGACCAAGAATCAGTTATTTGAGAGAGAGAGAGAAACGCCTATATCGTAGGCTGACCCTTGAGTCTTTTCCACTTCTTTCTCTCTCAGATAAACCCCCCTCAGTTTTCCCTTCTCTCTCCTCTCTCTAAATTCATTTTCTTTAACCATTTTCTATTGATTGGCAGATTCAGGGGAGGGTGGGGGAAAAGTCTGCTGATTGGCTAATTTGGCCATTCAGCCAATTTTGTATGCATCTCTTCTCCTCTCCGCATAAATTTAGTCTTATGGTATGAATTCTACGATTCTTTTCATTCATTTTTGTCCTATGGGCTTGGTTTGTTTATTTAGATTAATATATAATTTGTTCTGGACAATTTTATCTCCCACATTTTGACAATAATTAATTTTTCACAACCCATCTCCATTCCCAAAATGAGAGTCCCATTTGACTTGTTTTTAGCATGTCAAAGGTTTGATGTATGGAGAGGAAAAATTTGTGACTGGGAAAATTCTAGAAGGAAACTCATATTGGGATGGAGGGAGTATTATAGATATATATTTGTATGTGTTGGTTATCAAATGGAGAGTTTGCCTGATAATTGGACTTGCTTTCCTAATTAAGCTTATTTTTTGAAAATTTTTAGTCTGTTTTTCTCGAGCTCCCCTAATTGATATGTTTTGTTGCTTTCATGTAATTTGTCTTTCTTAATTATGTAAGCATATCAACAAGGGGTCAAGTGTGCATATTTCTACAATAATATGGGAATTTATCCAAGTTTGTTTGATGTTGCATTCTTGGAAGGTCAAAAATCTTTATAACAAACTTAGTTTGTATTCTCTAGCAGAAATCCAGGTGATTTGACATGGAAACTTGGTATACTGAATCAAACCAGGCATCTTCGCTTATGGTGTCAGAACATGAGACCAGGAAAAATGGTGATTTAGAAGTACATTCTCCTGCTGCTATCAATAAACTTGATGTAGCAACCTCAGGCAAAAAATTAGATTCCTCACCATCTTCTGATTCTTCTGAATCTCCATTGGAAAATCCAGTCCAAGAGGACAACAATGACACTGATAAGTCCCCTCTAAGCACTACTACATCGGTTGAAGTGAAAGAGGATGCTGAATTAGCCTCTGGATATAGCAGTGAAGATAATGTTTCCGAGATTTATACTCCCAAACTTGAATCACCCGATAATCAAGTGCCAGTTTCAGCTCAATCGCCAGAATTTACTGATCCTCCTATTCTTGACTTGAGGTCAGATAGTGAGGCAACAACAGTTTCACCTCCTACCCAAGTGATGAAGCGCGATTCTAAATATAGGATACCATCTTCTGTATTTGCTAGAACCAAGTCTAATGCCCCGGTGGACTGGAGTGTTGCTTCTAACGAGTCCTTGTTCAGTATTCAGATGGGAAATATGAGTTTTATAAAAGAAGACCTTTTTTGGAAATCTGGGGAGTTGGGCATGAAATCCGGAGAGCTAAGCATAAAATCTGGAGAGCTGGAGATGAGATATGGGGAGCTGGGAATGAGACCTGGAGAGCTGGATATGAGATCTGGGGAGCTGGGAATGAGACCTGAAGAGCTGACCACGCCTTTAGAACCTTCTACGTTGGTTCAGATGTTCAGTTACTCTCAGACCCTGAATACTGAAACAACTGACTTGAGGAAAAGTGCCGAGTTAGGTGTAGCTGTTGAGACCATGAAGGAGGTCCTTAGGGAATGTGCCGATGATCAAAAAGAAGAAAAATCTGTTTCTGGAGGGCGAATTGTTCGTAATTCTGATGGCAGCACCAGTACCAAATCTTTTGCATTTTCAGCGTAAGCCTCCTAACCACACTTGAATCTTTTCGCCCTACTATAAAATGCATGCTCTTTTTATAACTGAATAACGGATTAATTAAGAAGTGATTTTACGCGTCCATATATCTGAAGATGAGTTGCGCATGTGCTACATACAAAATGCAATATCTACGTGGTCGTAATGATAATTGCTTTCCTCATTCTAGTTAACAGATGGAAATGAACATTAAATAAAAAGTAACTATTGTTTCATATATGGTAGATACACTATTGAGTAGGTGTTTGATTATTATTTTTTACTGTATTTCTCGACATGTTTAAGTTTAGGATGGGGGACAGACAGAAAACTGAACCGATTTTCCTTTCCCTTTTCAAATGAAGGGGTGTAGACAAAAGCAATTCATTAGCAGTAGGTAGCGGATCAAAGTTAAAGGTGCAGTCACAGTCAAATACAACACAAGAACAAGAGCCCAAGAGTCCAGCAGCAGCAACTCCGGAGGCTGACAAGGCTGGCTGGTTTTCATGGTTCTCATGTCGCCCATTTTGCTGATTAGAGCTGTTGATTTGCTGGAATCTCCACACCCGGTTCTTGAAGCACCAAAAATGTTCATTCGAGTTTGCCTTGTATCAAAGAAAGAAGGGAATTCCTCCACCCTGCAACAAGAAAGAACCAAGTACTTGTTGAATCAAAAGTAGAATGAATTCTTCTATGTATGCATGTAGCCATTGGGTTTTGTTTGACAATATGATTTTAGTAGAATCCTTGAATCTTTCTCAATCATGTTATTGGATCTTTACAGAGTAGGGAATATTGACTCACAAGTTGCATACACTCCACAACTTGTAGAAGGATGTTAATATGTTGGACAACAGGACTAGTGTACTTATACCTCCATCTTACAATTTACAACTAGTTTTACTTTCTCATCTTTTTGTTCTTTGTCCAATATTCGTTGAAGAAAGTAGGGTGGGTTTATTTAAGTTTGGTTTGGGGGGTAAAGATAGAAAGATTTAATGGTGGCGTTCTTGTTTTGCCATTTTCTTTTGTTGGGGGTGTAGAATGTAAGAATTTTTTTGTTGCTGATTGATAAATTTCATTTCCTCAAAAATTCGTTATGAAATTTAAATAGAGATTGGCTGGCAAGTTGTGCTTCATAGATAGTCATGATATTTTTTACTACTTGTTTTTGTGTATGGATATTTTATTTAAAGAAAATTGTTCATAAAACACAAGATTGAAGTGGCAATGCTTTGCCCCAAGAACATTAGCCATATATATGTGAAATTAAAAAAAAAAATATATATATATATATATATATATATATATACAAAAATAATTTTCAAAATCCAATAATTTTTTTAGGACTCAACTGGAATTTATAAAAGTTTTGGATTGTTTTTCTAAAGTATTATTAACAATTATTGTGACGATGACATCTGTTGAATTTTTTTTTTTAAGTTGAAATTGTTGAAAAATTACTTGTGGTCGACTATGACACAAGAAAGGTTATATGGGTCGGCAATCATGTGCGAAAAGGATATGATGGACAAACTTGATTTTGAGCATTTGATTGAAAATTTTGCCTTTAAAAATACTAGAAAAAGTATATTTCAATTAATGTATTTCCATATATTTTATTGTAGTCGAACTATTATGTTTTAAACATAGAAGATACTTTTTTAGATATAATTTGTATTATTTATTTATTATTTAAATAAATACAGTTTTTTTTTCAAATATTTTTTCATCATTGATAGCTGAATTATGAAATGATTAAAACTGTATTAAAGTTTTTTTTTTTTTACTAATTTGACCCACACACCCCACCACTAGGGGTGCTCATCGGTAAAAAACCGAACCGGTACTGAAAATACCAAACCAATACCGATCTGAAATTACCGAAAAAACAAGAACCGAATTTTCGGTTTCGATACAAAATCGGTACCGATTTTTTCGGTTATACCGCATGATAATATATATAATTATTAATAATAATTAAATAAATTTTTTATATATTAATAATTTTTAAAAAAAACTAAGAAATCATTAACTATTAATAATAATTAATATATAAAATAAAACTACAAAACATTATTAATATATATATAAAATTTAATAAAACTACTATTATATATAAATTATTAATATATAAAAAATTATTTAATATATAAAATTACAAAACATTAACTATTAATTATTAAATTATTAAATTTTGATATTTTGGTTTTTATCGAATTCAAAAAAGTTATTATTTCTACCGGTAGCGAAAAGTGTTAAAATATCAAAAAATCGGTACTGAAAAAAATCGATACCAAAAAAATCAGTACCAATAAAAAACCAAAAATACCACACACACTTATAGGGGACAAATATTAAAATGATATGATACTCTAAAATTGTAAAAGTGGATTAAAATTATGCCACATTTCATAAGATCCTTTTTTGAGGGACACAAAATAAGTAATGTTATTAAGAATTGACAAATTAGTAATGTTCACATAAATTGAAAATAAGAGTGGCATGTTTTTGGTATATATATATATATATATATATATATATATATATATATATATATATGTAACGCCCTCAAAATAGGTCTATTCCATCCAACTCATTCTGAGTCGTCAAATACATGGTACAGAAAATAATTACAACTTTATTACAACAATTGTCGTGCAAAATACAACAACACATATGTTGTGAATTTGGATACAAATATATATCAACTGTGACTCATGTCCTATCTGTGGTGGAAAGACCTCATAATGACACCTTACATAAAGGTATAGTCGAAAACTGTTTTAGAAATTAGAATCTTTGGGAAGTGCTCAAGAAACCTTCGTACATGGGAGGCCATGCTTCTAGGTTATGATAGATATCATATGGCCATTGAATTATCCTTGGTTGACCTAATAGACCCCAAAAAAACTAGAAGATTACTATCATATTCTTCCCAATGGTGAGTCTTCTCTTGACATATCATTATCTCCATTTGTCTCTAATTGATAGTTATATTTCAAATAGACTCCAAGATCATATAGATAGTCTTTGGTAGATGTACTTTCAAGCAAGTGGATGAGCACAACCGCCTTTATGATGACTCGAGGTTGTATGTCATTAAACATCTTGTATAATAGTGACAAAACACCTTCTAAAGTTGATTTCACATCACCCTCAACATCTATAGATTAACCGATTCTATTCCCCTGTTGTTCCTCTTTCGACCCAACTACACTTTTATTACCCGAAAAGGAATTGTGAAGCAAAAAGGGTGAAAGCACTAACTAGCTCGAAGAAAATATCATGACTAAAGATAATTAAATTATCAATAGCCTTCATCAATAATAAATCGAGATTTAGAACAATATGTAGATGATAAAACTTTTCAACCATAGTTACAGCGGAACGAGCAATCCATTAGAAGAGTCAAATAGACCATAAAGTCTATTATCTTCTCCATGTTAAAAGTCCACCAACAATATTTTATCCCTGTAACATCAATCAATAATTCATGTCCACAATCACATGTATAACTCATAATCGTAATTGTTGTTCTAAATTCCTTTTCTCATTCAGGACGAAGATAATTTTCATCACTTGTCTTTACCCGAAATATCAAAGATCATGGTTATACCAAATCACAGTTCCTGTTCATAATCATACTAATAAATTCATCTTTGCACTACGGGCCAAAGATATTCATCAACAGTTCATCTTTGCACTACGGGCCAAAGATATTCATCAACAGTTAATCTATATTCATCAACAGTTCATCTTTGCACTACAGGCCAAAGATATTCCTCAACAGTTCATATTTGCATTACATGCCAAATATATTAATATCTCAAAGAAATATATAATCATTTCAGAATTTATATAAACAATAATTATAACCATGTTGATCAATTCACCTTTGCACTTAAGCTAAAGATATTCAATTATAAATTCAATTATTAACGATCATACCAGTCACAATTCAACTTTTCACTACTGGCCAAAGAGAACCCTAGTCATGATCATACCAATAATCTACCCATCTTTACACTCTAGTGAAAGAGAATTTCAACATCAGGGGTTATAAAAATGTTATATATAATAATAATATCAATATAATCAATATATAGTTTTAATCTCCATAGTAATATTCATAAATCAACTATAATTTGGTTAGTTAAAAAAGAAACCAATTTTGTCATAAATAGTAACTTCGTGAATAGTAACCGTGAATAGTAACTTCATGAATAGTAACTCGTGAATAGTATCTCATGAATAGTAAACCCGACTCAAAAAGGTAGAAATTCCACAATAAAATCCATACCAATATTTCGGTATAATGATATTGAAAGAATAATATATTTTTTAAGCTTATAAACAATTTATTTTAATTATTTACACTTTACTAAATAATGCATTTAATCATTCTAAAATGTCAAACTCATAAGATTTCATCACCAATAACCAAAACCCTCATCAAAAATCTGCATATACCTCATGTAGGATTCTCAAGTCATAAAATCCTATTTTATAATTTTCTTACTTCACATAACATATTTAATTCATTTACTCATAACTAGTCCATTTTCATAAAAAATAACAAATCAGTTCCAAAAATATTTCTTTTTTGGGATTTAGAAGAATATAGTCCCATATTGAATATATATTTTTCTCAAAATTTTTAAAATTCATTTACTATTTTTCACATAGCCAAAACCACCGAATATTCAGACATTTATCATAAATTGTACTTTTATCCAAAAATTCTGAAATTTACACGATATACTGATATTATATAGATGTACTCCCAATAAAAATTTCATCAATTTTGGAATTAACCACAAGGAGTTATAAGCGATTACTTTTAAAATAGTCTTTCCTCATAAAATTCATAACTCTTAATCTATACATCCAAAATTGCCATTTTGGACACAATCAACAAAACTCATCAAATTATCATTTCAAATTTTTCCGAATTTTTGAAGGTTCAGGAAGAATTTCGAAATAATAACCCTTAAAATCCCTTACCTCGAAAAAGCAAGATCTTGATTTGGAATAACTTAACCGAAACGAACTTGCATAGTATAGCAATACTCAAAGTATACTCAAAATACTCACAAGAATACGCTCGATAATCTGAGAGAGAGAAAACTTGAGTTTACGGTGTGATTTTCAATTATAACCTAAGCACCTTATTTATAGAAATTGTTTAGAACACCAAATCGGAAAATTTATTAAAATATTAATATATATATATATATAATCTTCTACGCATGCCTAGAATCAAATTTTCAGCCATCAAACACATGTTAAAGATGCCCCAAACATGTCAAAATGTTTTTCATATTAAAATATTTTAAACTTAAAAAATCAATTATTTTGGAGCTTGAAACTTCAATAATTCATAATAAATAGCCATTTTATCGGAAAATTGAATCTTGGAAGTTTTATAGGAAATTCAATTCTCTACAACTGCGAAGAAAGTTTTTCTAAATTCCAAACAAAAATTGACCGAAATCCACAAACGAACGATTTTACAGACTATAATCAAATTTCAGTCAAGAAATGAGGTCCATCGACATGTTTAACATGTTTTAAACATTTTTGGTAACAAAATACTTCTCCTCCTCATATACTCATATATCCCACATTCACTGTTAAAAATATACCCATTATTTAATAATAAAAAATTTAATAATATATTTAAAATAATTAATTTAACAGAAAAAGATAAAATATTAATTTTTAACAATTGTCACATTAAAAATTTTCTCCATCTATATCCACATAAAATGAATATTTTTCTCATCATAAAAATCAATAATTAATTATTCACAAATAATATTACATAATCATGATAATATTGACAACTGGCGGTTCCTGGAAAAAGGGGGCTTTCAATAAGAATTTCTCCTTCTTAAGCAAGCTTGATTAGGTGACCAAACTCTCGCTTGATGAACTTTCTAGACATTGCCAATAATGCTATCTAATAATATTATTCAAATAATATGAATTATTGCTCCATTAATGAAAAAAATTGTGTAGTGACAATTATTGAAACAACGGTAATATAAAATATCAATCAGCAATTATTGAATCAATAAAATAAAATCTTTGAGCGATAATTACCGTAACAATTATTGAGTAGTGTCTTCTTTACGTAAGAATCAATAATTGGTGCAATCCGTGGTAATCTCTTGTGCAACAACGCAGTATTACTTTACTTTACTCACCGGGTATTCCAACGGTATTGGACGATATAACAACTACGCAAGTTATTTATAAACAACTTATTCTTTCGTTTTTCTTCCTCCAATCGCTTTTTAGTTATGGGGCCCATAAAAAGACGCTGGCTTGCGTCGTATGAATATTTCCGAAGATCTGAATATTCCACGACCAAACGAATATTCTAAACAACAATGAATATTTTATAACCACTTGCGTATTTTTGAAAAAAAAAATTCATATATCACCCTTAACTTTAACTTTTATCAATTTAACCATTTACTGAATTGTAATTATAAGAAAAATTGAATACTTTTATTTCATAAAATTCGGGGTCTTACAATATATATATATATAGACAATCGATCCAGTCCGGGAGTATCGGTTGTCTGGACTGGAGTAAAAGACGGACCAATTTTTTTTTTTTTTTTGCTGTTTTTTTTAAAACAACTAAAAAAAATAAAATAAAATTATGGAACTGAAATTTTTTCATAATACAATGTTTTGGGCGTGATTTGGATACCTATACTAAAAAAATGTATGTACAGTCTACATAGACTCTACAGACATATTTTGTTATATGTATCAAAATCACACCCAAAACACTGTATTATATAAAAATTTCAGTTTCATAATTATTTATTTATTTATTTTAGTTGTTTTAAAAAAAAAACAAAAAAATAATAATTCGTATTTTAAGAAAATGCAGGAGTCCGGATAGAAACCGGACTCTCTCTCTCTATATATAAAAAGAAATGTAAAACAAATAATTAGGTGCAAAGGAAATGCCATTACTTTCTCTAACTGATATTTATATCAAATCAAATAGAATCACTTCTATACATTCCTATAGGCACTTTTATTGTGAAAATAATATAAAATTGTTGTGAATTTAATAATTTTTTATAATAATATATATTGGACATGTTTCTATATATTTCAATTTTACCAAAACTGACCATAGTCTATGGACTAATAGTCAACTAAAAATATATATATATATATATATATAATTTTTTTTTTTCAATTGTTCATATTTGGATATTTGATATAAATCATAGGGGCACACTAGGTATTTACTCCAAATCTTCAATTCTGACTGGCGCGAACAGGAAAGTAAATGGAGTACAATTTGCCGCGGAAAATAGAAAGTTATTCAAAGCACGAATTCATTAACCCGCGCCAAAATCCCCCACCAATACAAGAACGAAAATGGGAGCAGCAAATTCTTCATTCTGCTAAAACCCTAAGAGGAGAGAGAAAATATTGTTCTTGTTGATCTTCTATTTGTTTTTTTTTTGCCTCCAGAAATTGTTTACTCATAGAGAGAGGGAGTAAGAAACAGAGAGAAAAAAAATGGCGAAATCAGTAAGCCCAGATGCGATTTCAACTATTCTATCAAACCCATCTCCAGATTCATTTGATATTCCCGAAATTATAGTTCAAGTGCTTGATCTCAAACTTACCGGAAATAACAGATTCAGGTGATTCGCCTTCTCTTTGTATTTTACCTTCATAAGGTTTTTGGTATTTTCTTTTGGATTATGTGGAATGAAAATCTAGATTTCTCTTTTCCATTTCTGTATTTGGTGTATTTTACATGGTGGGTTTTTGGGTTTATAGAAGAAAAAGTAAATCTCATTTGTATTTGAATTGATACAAATATTTGCATTTGGTTGTAGTGATTTAATAGATCTGAAAAGTCTTGCATTGACCCTGCAAACAAATAGATTTGTTGTTATATCTAAGAAATGAGTTATCTTCATTTCACAGCGGAATAGATTTTTACAATCAGTAACAGTAACAGACATATTTTACTGGGTTTTTGGTTCTCTTTGTTTAATTTGGTCTTTCTTAATCTATAATTGAAAAGGCATTTTGATTGTTGCAGGTTTATAGCTAATGATGGGAAGATGAAGCTTGATGGAATGTTCCCATCTAGTTTGTCATCTGAAGTAATCTCTGGGAACATTCAGAACTTGGGACTTATTTGTGTTCGTGATTATACACTCAATGATATTCCGCTTAAGAATAAACAGTGAGAATTCTTTAATTAGCCATCATTAGTTTAAAAAAATTCTTGTACTTTTTTTGGCATATTAATTTAGAGGAATGCTGTTTTTACTGTTTTAGGTATCTCATTGTAACAAAATGTGAGGTTGTGTCTCCCCCGCTTGAAGCAGAAATTAACATTGCTGTGAAAAATGAGGAATCAGGGATTTCATTGATGCCTAAACAAGAAATGGAGGTCAAGAGTGGTGTAAATAGGCAAGTGCCTGGCATCATTTTGAAGCCAAAGCAAGAAGTGGTTACTAAATCAGCTGCACAAATAGTTCATGAACAAAATGGAAAGTAAGTGTTCTGATATTGTACATTGCTATTATATGTAATTATTAAAGCCAAGGAGCTAGTAAACATTGTATAATTTTTAATGTCCAAGTATGTACAAGTGTTAAAATTTATAGTTTGGTCTTAGAAGTAACACTTATGTTTTGTGAATTTTAGTATGGCCCCTGCTGCACGAATGGCAATGACTCGAAGAGTTCATCCACTTGTTTCTTTGAATCCATATCTAGGAAATTGGACCATAAAGGTTCGGGTTACAAACAAAGGAACCATGCGCTTTTATAAGAATAACAAAGGGGAAGGCTGTGTTTTCAATGTAGAGTTGACAGATGAAGATGTAAGTCAAAAATACTTTTAACAAATATTATGTATTATTTTCATCAACTCAGTAATATTGTGTGTTTTTAGTAGGCTGTAGACTTATTGAGGCAGTGAACTAATTTTCATGGTACAGGGTACACAAATTCAAGCAACAATGTTTAATGAGGCCGCAAGGAAGTTCTATGACAAGTTTCAACTGGGGAAGGTCTATTACATATCAAAGGGAACTCTAAAAGTTGCTAACAAGCAGTTCAAGACCGTACCAAACGATTATGAAATGACTTTGAACGAGTATTCGCTAGTGGAGGAGGCCAGTGAAGAAGCAACTATCATCCCGGAAACAAAATTTAATTTTGTTCCTATCGATCAGTTGGGACCATATGTCAATCTGAAAGAGCTTGTTGGTAAGATTGCCCACTTGTAGACTTTGATTTATTTTCTTATGTTATTGACATCTTTCAGAAACATGATTTTCTCCATGGTTATAAATTGTAGATGTTATTGGTGTGGTGCAAAGTGTATCTCCTACAATGAGTATTCGAAGGAAAATTAACAATGAGACTATCCCAAAGCGTGACATAACTATTGCAGATGAGACGTAAGACTTTCTTTTAGAAAGTTTAACGACAGATTTTGCCCCTTTGTTGTTGTTGTGTTAATTATATGGCATACTATTTGCAGTAAGAAGACTGTTGTGGTTTCCCTATGGAATGATCTTGCTACCAGTGTTGGACAAGAACTGTTGGATATTGCTGATAAATCTCCCATAGTTGCAATCAAATCCCTTAAAGTTGGAGACTTCCAAGGTAATCTGAATTTTCTAGAACCATGATAATTTAACCCAAATAATGCATATCATAGATTCAAAGTGGTAATAGAGCTCTTTTGTTTTGTTTTGTTACTATAGGTGTATCTTTGTGTCATTGAGCAGAAGCGTTATTGTGGTAAACCCAGAGACACCTGAATCAAAGAAGTTGAAATCCTGGTAAGTTGCTGACCAATAACTGATGAGGTTATTTGTTGTTTTGATAGCACTTCTTTAGTCTTATACCCATTGTTCTTTGCAACAGGTATGATTCTGAAGGCAAAGAAAGTTCAATGGCTTCTGTTGGTTCTGGCTTGAGCCCCTCAACAAAGAGTGGAGGTCGATCCATGTACTCTGACAGAGTATCCCTTTCCTATATAACATCTAACCCAACCTTGGGTGAGGAGAAGGTATTATAGCACTGAACTTCTGAAGAATTTAGAAACCACAAACCTCCTAATCTGGAGTAGAATTGACAGTCTAAAGTTCTTTATCATCAGTTCAGTTCTTAACATGCAAAAAATAATAAATGATTAGTAGGAGATAAAAGCAGATCAGTGAATATATCTGAATATGCGAATCTGTTAATGTTGCAGCCTGCATTTTTCAGCACAAAAGTTTATATAAGCCTAATCAAACCAGATCAGTCAATGTGGTATCGAGCTTGCAAGACATGCAGCAAGAAAGTTACTCAAGCTATTGGATCTGGGTTTTGGTGTGAAGGATGCCAGAAGAATGATGACGAATGCAGTTTGAGGTTTGAGAACTCCTGCAATTTTTTACCGTATAAGTTTTTTCTAAAAGCTGTTTTTGCAAATGCCTAATCTAAGTGTTTTTTCCCCTTCCCATTTTCAGATATATAATGGTTGCAAAAGTTTCTGATGCAAGTGGTGAAGCTTGGGTGTCTGTTTTTAATGAACAGGCTGAAAAACTAGTCGGGTGCTCTGCAGATGAGCTTGACAAGTTGAAATCACAGGTAAAAACTTTACATGCAACCAAATTGATGACCTTATTGCTTCTTATCACTAGCTGCTCTATTCTAGCTATACATTATAAATCCCTTGTGAAGACAGTTTCTATTATTTGCCTTTTGTTGTTTGTTGTACAAACAAATCTATTTTTTTATGAAAATGAATCGAGTTTAGTTGTGATTTTTTGGTTTTAGGAGGGAGAAGCAAATCCTTATCAAATGAAGCTAAAAGAAGCTACATGGGTGCCTCACCTTTTTCGAGTTAGCGTTACTCCACAGGAGTACAATAATGAGAAGCGCCAGAGGATTACAGTGAGAGCTGTTGCTCCTGTTGATTATGCAGCTGAATCCAGATTTTTGCTGGAAGAGATTTCCAAGATGAAAGTTTCTTCATAGTGAATGCTTATGGGATATTTTTTGAACCTTGACATCAGATTAAGTTAGGAGTGAATGCTAATGTTTATCAAACTAGTGCTTGTGAAAAGTGTTCTCTAGATCACATTATTGGGTTATTTTGCAAAATTTATGTTGCATTTAAGCATCTATAATCTTTTTATCTAAATCTGCATTAGTTTATTATGTTATTTGTTTTATATAATCCAGTTTTGTTGTAAAATTGGTTGTTAAATTTTGCATCTAGATGTTGTGCCATGGTTTGGCAATTTCCTAGATATGAATCTTTAGTTCAAAAGATCCTTGGAAATTCAAAGACTTTGGGTTGTTCAAGAAGAGATTACCAACAAAAAGAATACAGGGGTAGTGGAATTTGCAACTCCTTGCTGAATTCTTTAAGGAGCTGGATAGCCTGAATTGGAGTATTTTATCATGTCAATTATTGAGTTTTGCTCTAAATTGTACATATTATGGCACATATTACAAGATGTCTATATAGTGAGAGAGATTGAAAAGGGTCCCTGTATGAAGTTATTAAACCATTTACTAAGAAAAAGTTGAATTTCTTTACCAGTAAAAAGTAAAACATTGTATTCACTCGGATCAAATTATAAGATTAGTATTAACTTTTTAAAAGTTAATTTTAAATATTTTAAATTTAAAATTAATATAAATTCAATAATTTATGTCAAAATGTCATTAACTACTCAAAAAAAAATACTAACTAGTTATAATTTTATTTCTTTTTATAATTTCAATGGATCATATCAATTTTAAATTTGAAAATATTTTGAATTAACTTTTAAAAAATCAATACTAATTTTATAATTCGGAATGTAGAGGGAGTAATTAGTAGTTAATGAATAATAATAGCATTTTAGCTAAATATAAAAAAGAATAAATTTAGAACTACCAATGTTGTTGCCTAAAAAAATAAATTCATTGTTCTTGAGGGTCTGCCGCTGCGCATATAAAGTTATACAACATTTAAACAAGGTTGAAAACGTAAGGAGTTCAGTTCGACATGACGAGGTTTTGGCAAAACATGTACTATAAAAATGACTGCAAAATAAATTGGAATTTTTTCACGAGAGTTGTAAGAAAGAAGCATGATAATAGAGCCTAAAAACTGCTAGTTTTTTTATTAATGAAATCAATGCTCAATGAAATTTATAAGCATATTTTTCCATAAAATTACACGGGAAGATAAATGAGTACCGTGGACATTTGACCATGCTATGTCTTCCCGTACTTTGAGATCATCGACGTAATCTTATGCAACAAGGTAGAAGCATCATCGCGAGAATTGAAAGGGGATGTCCATTCTTGGTATCTGTGGAGGCTGCCGGTGAAGTCTGTAAAGAGTCCATCCACACCTACCCATCCACACCTACCGTGTTTAACCAGTAATCATATTCGAGATATGGATCTTGACTATAGTTGAAATGTAAGAACGAGTTCTCATTCCTGAAGGTGTATGGGTGCACCTGAAAGAAATTAACACGACGAGCTAATATCTTAGCATGCATGTATGGAAATGAAAAGACAAAACCATAGTCAAGCAAATCTAAAAGGAAAACAGAATGTGTTGCAGCAGTTTATGAAACAACATTGAATAGGATTGTGATCTGTGCAAGCCAAGCCAGTAAGCCAACATGACTGTTTTCATTTATATCTAATTTTCCTACAAAAAGTATTACACACACACACACACATATATATATATATATATATATATATCCAAACCATAATATGAATATCAGACAATATCTTTGAATTTACTAACAGATGACCAAATGTTATTTCAAAAGTTGCAAAATGCTTTCAAATTATATATGCGTTTGGCTGAGAGACTCGATTACACTGTCAAAAGATTTATATCCGTCTTTCAAGGTTCCTGAAGAACTTCACTAAAGCAATACAAAGAAAATTTAAAAAGATTTTCATAATTAAATAAATTGATGCATATTATTAGGTGATCAAGTGTCCCACGTACCCATTGCTTGCCTATAACCAGCAAAGTTCATTATAGAGATTTAATGACTTCAGAGCGTGGAAAATCAACTATCAAGTTGACGTGATACTTCCAAAGAATTCACCAATTGCACTTCAATTTTAATGTTACCCAAAGAAGCAGCATCTATGCCATGGTGCAATGGAGGTTATTTTCATTCAATGAACACACCTAAACGTATACCGTAGTTAATGTATTTGTTTAGTTAAATTTCTTAACCTAACCTCGGATTGTGGGATTACTCAATTATGTTAGGTTTTGGGTTTTCTAGTCTTTAACTAGGTGTTCTAGTCTCCATGGGAGTTAGGACTATGTTTTGAGCTTGATTGTAACATCCTTATTTTTTTGCATTTTAATATACAAACAAATTTAGCAAAAAAAAGAAAAGAAAAAAAAGATCCTAATTAACATATAGAAATTTTCTATTGAGTCGGTTCTATTTGTATGATGTCTTACAAGTCTTAATACATATCAAATCATGACCATAAATACTTTTGGAACAGAATGCAATATTATGAATATTGACGGGACATTGCATATCTTGTCACCTTATTAAAATTAACCACAGGATAAGGTTCAAACAGCACAAGTACCTGTAAGTCATGGGCATGTGCTCTGGCGACAAGGTCAGTAGGTGTTTGCAGATAATTATTTAATTCAGGACACAGTGTATCCTTCCAAGGTCCGATGCCCACTACGTATTCCTTTATGAAGTCAAGGTAACTATCCGAAGTAATTTCTGAAAAAGACTGCAAAAATCATTCTTTATTTTAGCAAAGAAATCATGAATTAAATTGGAATAAACAGTTACAGTGGATTAACAGACATCAAAATTAGTGATTATCGGCATATTCTTTTATCAACTAAATGATGAAAAAGAGTTAAATATTAGATGGAATCTGTGTATCTTCTGGTCCACCACAACATTCTGGTAAATCTAGGTTGATGAAATTTCTCTTTGCATATTAGGACTGATTATAGTAACCTCAAGAGTAAAGCAGAAAAGAGAAACCTGATTTGTGTCTTGACATGGAATATAACATCATCAATTAAGATCTTTGGCAGATCCGTCTGGTTCGAAATGTAAATAAGTGATGTCGGGGTAAAGGACTGAATAAATGCAGGTTGTTTTAACCAGTGCTTTGACAAATATGAGCCTCTGTATCCATACTTCTCAAGTGTCTCAACAAATTTGTCTTGAAATTTCTTACCACCTGGCCATTTTACCTGTTGAACGCAACAGCAAAAATTTAGAAATGAAGAAAGCACCATCTATGATATAATATAGTTAGTTGATCCATCAGCAATTTTCTAATTTAAAGCAGCCATTTTCTTCTTTCTAAATATTTTGTAGCAGCATTGAAGGAAACATGTTACCCACATGCTGGTTGATCAGTACTGGATTTTTAATCTCTGGATATATTCCAACTACTCTGGGTGCATCCAGTGCAATTGAAATAAACTCTTCAAAAGTAATGAGAGAAAATTTTCCTGCAGAGCATTGAACAAAGAAATTGATTATAACAATTGTTTATGACTGGAAAATATACCATAATCTTTATCAATCACTAAAAGGGAATAGCAAGCCATAAGTAAAAAGATATACATAAAGTTAGTAATCATTAAGTTCTTGTACTTTCTTTAGAGAATGTAGAATGATTATTTCCGGTTTGATTTACATTGACTTAAATTACTTCATTAAATTCATACTAATTAATCATGTTTATAAAAAAAATGAGAAAATCGGCACGAGGACTTTGATAAGTTAATGAAGCAAATATAAGAAGAAATAGCTCCAACTGTGATGAATCCAGTTCAAAAAGATATTATTCTAGACAGAGAGTGATTGGGCTAAGGCTGTTTTCTACATATTAAAGAATAACTTTCATATGATAAAAACTCAGAATAAGAACAAAGATACCATTACCATTTAAGAAAAGGTAATAGTCAACTGTTCACATAGGGGACTTGTATAAAAGAAAAATTATCCAATCGTATGACAAGTAGAAGACAAAAATGCAAAACTGTACCTAAGTTTATCGCTTTGTGGAGATATGGTGCATGACTTTACAATATAGTAAACCACTACCTCGTGGTACAATTAGTAGTGCAAAACTGTACATTTTGGGTTAGTTTTGCACTACTAATTATATTTTAAGAGGTAAGATTTTGCACTAGAAAATGTTCACGGTGAGGGGAATTTTCTATGTTAGAGCATGACAACTTCCGATTTTAAGCTTTTCTTACTATGAATTGTGTCAGGTTGCAATATCAGCGTATTCAAATAAGATTGCAAGATAAATGTTGATAATAAGAAGGTGATAAAAAGATCCAAAACCGAAGAAAATAAATAATTCAAAGTTCATGATTTGAGGAAACTGACCATTATGTTGTTGGTCACGGAATGGGTACCTCTGCTTCAACCTTAATGACTTTAGTTCGTTGAGAGTGAAATCAACTGCATTTTGATTAAACAAATTTCAAACATTTTAATTAAATGAAATCCTTGCAAAAGTGGTGCACAGAAAACTTACAAAAGGAGGGGGACAGAAGATAATGAGATGATTATGCTAATACTTGTATATTCATACGCAAAGCATAGATTCATGTAACAAGAAACACCATGGTTAGCATTGATTGTAACGTAAATAATGCTAAATAGGGTGGTGTCTAACCAGTAAAATAGCCAGTTGTGTTGATTCCTTGTACATCGTAGGTCCTCTTTCGATTTGCAAACTCTTTGTGTTCGGCTATATCAGTCATGTCATCAAGGAATACATCATGGAAGCATATAAGAGCACCATCTTTGGAGGCTAGAATATCTGTTTCTATGAAGTCTGCACCCTCTTCAATAGCCCTCTGCAAGAATATTTAGTGTTAAAGGCACATTAACCATATAAAGAGGAGCTATATCAAGTACGAAGAAAATGCAATACACTTCAAATTTTAATCTGTATTAAGTGTAGCAAAGCATACACATATGCCAACTAAGCAACCTGTGATAGAGCTTTAAGGACCAGATATCAAGCTCTAACTTGGTGTTAATTGTGGTTACAATCACAGTCTATTATATATTTATTTTTTTGTCCACTTTCTCGAAGTCTACATGTATGTTAAGCAACTAAACTAAAGGGAAAAAAGCAGAAAATGAAACTTAACCCTTCCCAAATTGCTCTATGTTTTATTGCATCTTTATGTTGAGTTGGATGATTTGAAAATTCATAGATCTCAAACATACAGGAAAAGAAATATACGGATTTGCAAACAGAGAAATATATACCATGTATGAAAGAAATGTACCATATATGCAGCAGCCGTTTCTTCAGGAAATTTCCCATTTGAACCTCGGTGTGCTATATTGAATGGACGGAAAGTTTGAAGGGGCTGTTTAGTTTTATCATTCCTTCTGCTAGGGAGTGGATAAAGAGGTCTTGCAGAACACCCAATAAGGAGTAGCAGAAAAATTAAAGGGACAACACCTGCAATATAGTTTGTGCATTACCAAAAGAATTTCAGATCACTCAAGTTTACAGTAAATGAACAATGAAAATGCACAAAAAAAAAATACCAGCAACACACAGAAGGTGAATGCAGCAAATCACATTGATGCAGTATTTAGACATTTCCTCTTCTTGACTTTGAAATGAAACAGCACTACATTTACAAGTCATAGTGTCTAACAAATGAAAAGAAATTCATAAGGCATCTTTTAAAAAGATCTTCATCACCAAGCGTCCATGGGTCTAAAACTTCCTAATTGTGAAAAAAAGAAGAAGAAAAGGGGCGGGTTGTCTAATATCGTTCCTCCTCCATCAGTTGATACTTCAAGGAGGCTTTACCTGGAATGAAAGAACAAAAATGGATTCATGAAGGTTTAATTACTGAATCGCTTCCCAATGGTATGTTCCGATTTCGCTTAGAAAATAAAGATATGATAAGCCAATTGGTTTCAGGTTGGATACTTTAACATAGTTTCAGAGCTAAGGCCATCACTTTCTTTCAACAAATAGATTACAAATTTTCTTAGACCAAAAACAAAGATTCCAATGCTACATCTTATCATAACTTAAAAGCACTTTCAATTACAAAAGCTGCTTCTCTTCTATAATAACCATTTTATCTACTACAAGAGTAGCAAAAAAGCAAAGGGAGTCCTAAATGGACGACCAAACGAAGGTCTTCATTGAGTTTTGTTTATACTGGGAATGAGGGGTTGACTCCGAGTACCCTCCCGTTAGCCCAAAGTGCTAGGGAAGGCGTACATCTGGGGTAGTGAACGAGTGACCCAATGGGATAGGTCTGCTTAAGTATAAGCTCTCCCCTTTGCATGGACCGTAGGCTACCCAAGGAGTTCTGCTTTGAGTTCTTAGCTCTAAGTGAGGACACCCTAGGCGGGGGATCCGAACGAGCTAGGAGTGAGTAGTTCCTTCCGAGTTAGGGCACTCTTTTCCTTTTAACAAGAGGAAGCTTTCCTTTTAACGCCTCTCAGGGGGAAGAGGAGAAAGTCTCGGCCTCACTCTCCCAAGGCCGGATTCGGTTAAGAATTTGATAAAAACCGAATGAAGAATGAACTAAATCGAATTTTAAATCTGAATGAAAAAAAGTTGTTTGATAATTGATATAACGAAATATCCGAATAATATTTTACTATTTTACCCTCGCAATATAAGCTGCAATATCGATAATTTATATGGCTTGTAAGCTTAATATAAGAGTTTACTAATTATACCCATTATTGTATATAAAGTCTGGAGGTAAAATTAAAATGACCCCAACTTATTAAAGAAAATATAAAAATTACTATCGATATGATGAAATATAATTGAACCCATTTACTCACAATATAAGAAATTTTGGGATCCTACGGCCAAGTAAGAGGAAGAAGATGAAGAAGTTTAATTCACCCAATGCACGGAGGAGATCCAAGCTATGTCCTCAAGGAAACCTCCCCGACTTTGTTTGTGGTGGAGTCCCAAGCAGGGAGAAAGTGCCATTATGGTGGTGGTGATTGTGGCTTCTTTTTGTTCACCACAATGGACTCAATATCATAGCAAGAAATGGACCAGCGATGAGAAGATGGAGATGGAGATGCAGAGAAGAGAGAGCAACAAGAGGTTATTTGGGTAAAACTTGTTATTCAGCTGATTCAGCCCAATTTTTTGACAAGAATGGCTCAGATGGATTAAGGCAAATTGATTTCAAAATTTATATCAAACAGTCTCGAATGGCTGAATCCTTCAGATTCTGAGCCATTCAGCCCTATTAAGAGTTTAAACAAAGCCCTAAGGTCTTGCCTATTAGCTCTGAGCTAAATAAGCTCTTTGCCCGAATAACCACTTTAGGGGGTAATTGAATAACTTCTCATATGAGCTCTGAGTTACTGAGTTAGAGCTATGCTCTTCCCCTCATTGTATAACAACTTAAGCAAATCAGTAACAGAATGCCACAAAATCAGTAAATCACCTCACTAAACCAGTCATAAATTAGTTGCTGCCTATAAATTTTGAGACTTGGATCAATGACAAAAAAAATATATAATCAACTAAATTTTACCCAGAAACAATTTGTTTTAGCATTCAAATTCAGATCACCCAATAAAAGAGAAAAGGGTCTAATCTAATTCAAAAAAAATATAAACATCTAAACTATCGAAGAACAACAGACCCATGTATATTAAAAATACAAATTCAGCCATTTTTATACGTAAAATGAAAACATAAACGAATCAAAAAAATCTGGGTTTGGGTTTGGATTGGAAATGCTTACCGGATGAAACCATGGTGTTGACTCCTCTTCTCTTTCTGTTTGCGTGTGGTTTTTCACTTCTTTTCTAACTAAACGATTAGACATTCATATTCTCTAAATATACTTGTATATATGTAATGTACCCGTTAAGGACGGGGCCAACCCAAGATGATATATATCAGATGATATCGTCCCATGATAAGCTATTTGTTGGATTGCAGATTCTTAGCTTGCGGATTTACATGCTTTTTAAAGAATATTCGTTTTATGGAATATGGATGATGATAAGAGAGAGATGACAGATAAAACTTTAAAAAAATACACTAAAATACTACTCCCTTGGCACTAAAATAAATATCAACATTAATCTTATATTTTAAGATGGATGTAGTAAAATCATTTTTCATAATTTTATTAAGAAGTGAAATTATCTTTGGCATTTAAATTATTGTATTTTTAATTTTCCCAATTTTTTTTTTTTTTCGTTCGCAATAAGTAATTGAATGCTAAAAAAGGATAAGGGAAGACGAAATAATATGAGAAGTGATTAATGAAGTGAAACTTTATAAGAAACCCGTATCAAATCTGATCTTGACATAAAGGTTGAGAGATCGGTAGATCATCTTTGCGCTCATACGTCAAGATCAGACAGACATATAAACTTATCATAAAGTTTACTTCACCGTAATCGGATCTAAAGAATATGGGAAAGATAATTTATAAATATTTTTGTCTAACAATTGAGAATAATATATATTTTTAATCACTTTCCTTTAGATATAAATATTTATAAATTCACTTTTACCTTTATTAATTTAATAAAATATGTCACATGATAAAAATCATTTACTATCTCACGAAGCACACTTTAACAACATCAATAGCCTTGGAGGTCAAAATTCAAGTAAGGGAGACCCGGGTTTACATAATCCTGAATGGAGGATAACAGAATCCTACCTTCCAAACAATCCTGTATCAAGAAGATGAGAGAGAAGATCCACACAAAGCCTGACACGTGGACAACAGCTAAAGCAGCAAAAGAATTCAATCCATATACCAGCATTCTCTCTTTCTTTGTGCATCACTCAAAAGTTCATATTTGAGGCTTTTATTTATTTATTAATCTTTAAGCTGTCAAAATACACAAAGAAAGGGAGATAGATATTCATGGCACTTCTAGTCCAATCCATGGCTACCCAGAAGCCTCTTCCATCAGCTACTAAAACTGTTGGCTCCAAAAAGGTCAGTAAGATTTTCATTATAAGTAGCTTATTTAAAGAAAAAAATTGAATCTTTATTACAGTTAAATGCCAAAATACAACTTTATTTATTTAATAAACCCAATAACATTCCAAATCAGAGCCTTTTGTATTTCCACCTAAAGCTGGAACAGAAGAAGTATTCCACATTGCTATAATAGAATATGGGCTTGTTCGTTTTTGGTGCGTTTTGGTGCGCCCCAAACTCACCACACCAAAATGGTGGGGGTGAGTTTGCTTAAAAGATTTGTGCTTGAGAAAAATTATGTCTAGAAGAACAAGTTTTTTTAGTGTGTTAAGAATAAGATTTTTTTAGTGTGTTTGTGAGTTTGGAGGGAGGGAGGGAGGGAATGGAAGAGAAGTGATTATAATTATCTCTTGTCATGTATTTGAGATTTAGAAAAAAAGGAAGTGGAGATTTTAATTATATTTTTCTTAGTTTAGAAAGAGGGAAGTGAGGGAAAATATTTTTAATTTTAAACAACACTAATATTATATTACTTATATATTAAGGTAATAAATGAGATGATTTATTTTGAAAGATTACTTTAGGTAATTATGTAACTATCCCTTGAAATTCTCCCACTTTTTTGAACTAGAAATGAAATTAACTTTACTTTCAAATCTCTTCACTTCCACCCTAAAAAAAACTCGCAAACACGAGCTTAAAAAGCAACTAAATTCACTTTTCAATTACCCAAAAACGAATAAGCCCTATATAGTTTCAGTATAAATTGTCGCCCCGTCTGTTTCAAAATCAGAAATACATTTGTAAAACTAGAGACTTTTGAAGAAAAATTCATTTTTCCAAGCTTTATCCCTCCCTCACATGAGGAAGAAATGTATTAGTGGTTAGTGGTGAGTGGTGACATTGTAGACTTGTAGTATTCATTTTATCTAGATTACATTTCATGTCATTTATAGTCTAAATGTTTTGCCCCACAAGATTTCACAATTTGTGATAGGTAATGTAGTAGACCTTGTTATCTTCAGGCCACAACAGTCTTTCCTTTGGGCGAAAAAGGCCCTCGAATCAGTTCTTCAACCTCCACACCAGCAATCAAGCTCCTAACAAGGGTGGAGCAATTGAAACTCCTAACAAAAGCAGAAAAAGCCGGATTACTTTCAGCAGCAGAAAAAGCTGGCCTTTCCCTTTCTTCAATAGAGAAACTCGGCCTGCTCTCAAAAGCCGAAGAGCTTGGAGTCCTTTCAGCAGCAACCGATCCAGGAACCCCAGCAGCCCTCTTGAGCCTGAGCTTGGGGCTGCTGCTTTTAGGCCCTTTTTGTGCCTACATTGTCCCGGAGGAATACCCCTGGCAAATAGGACTGCAAGTTGTTGTTGCTGTGGTTTGTGTTGTTGGTGGCTCTGCTGCTTTTGCAGCTTCAAATTTTGTATCTGATTTGCAGAAATTAAATTGAATTTTGGGATAGGTATATATGTTTATGGAACTAGGAATTATGGGAATTCTAAATTATGTTTATTGCTATTCAAATAGAGGTCTTATTGGTGATAACTAGTACTTGATATAATATGGTGGGGTAATTCTTAGCAATATGAGTAGAGCAGCATAGAATATTGTGTGTTTTTGTTGTGAAATGATTTATACGTCGACAAATATATGACGAAACTGAATTGCGACTAACGTAAAACTTTAAGTGATAATAGAATAAATTAGGATGGGTCACTCTTAATTTTTTTATATCCTATGCATATAAGACACATATCCATATTGTATTTGCAATCGATATAATTTTATCGTCATATGTTGGAAACTCTTATTTTTATTTGTTTGTTAGGTCAGTAAATGTAAGTTTGTATTAATGTTGTACTAAACTTAACACAGTTCACAGTTATTGTCAGCCACCCATCAGGATTCAACTGAGGAAAAATGCAAATTGGGGCCTGGGGGCATTGAAATATCAGTAAATAACAGATGAATTAATGGAAGCAAACAGCAAAAGAAAAGGAGAGTTCATATAAAAAAGTATTTTAGTTCCACTTTCACTCATACTCATGCTATATATGACGATAAATTTATGTTGATAATAAATAGTGACGAATGTGTATAGATAGAAATTAAGAATGATGTCACTTTAATTTATTTTATCTTATCACTTAAAATTTTACATAAGTCGCAATTCAACTTCTTCATAAATTTGTTGACATATAAATCATTACCCTAAAATTGTAAATTCTAATAAGTTTTAATATTAATAATAAGTTAGTTCTTGTAAATACTAATATTTAACATAAAAATTTTATTAATATTCTTGTTACTTTTAATGTTAAATAAATACTACCATTAATACATCAATAACTAACTTTTAATATTAAATATTAATAATAATTAAGTTAGTTTCTTCTAAATACTCTAGTTCTATATTAAAATTTTTACATTTATTATTTTATTTAATATATTTTTATTTAATATTTAACATTAAAAGAGAAAAATGGGGTATGTGGTATGGGGTGGGGGTGGGGGGGGTGGGGCGTGGGGGGTGAGGGGTGGGAACTAGACCGGCATAGGCCAGACTTTTGGGCTTGACCTTTAAGCCTAATCAGGCCACATCCCAGATACCAAGGCCTGACTAACCAAAGTAGAAGGTCAAAACCTAAGCATAGATCCACTTGTTGTGCATGTCTACTCAGGCTCAAGCTGAAAGTCCAAAACCAAATTGACCGAAAACTAAAGTACCTGGCCTGGTTCAGGTTTTGTTTCTTGTACCTAAAACGTAATTAATAGCAGGTTTTGGTTGTGTTTGTAATTTCGGTATTAATATATTGGAATTTCAGTATAATTTGAATATAACCCATTGATCTATGTATTATTTGGAATTTTAGTATAATTTCAATAGCATATATAGATGTATTAATTTTTTTTATTTTAAATAAGAGGGTCTTCATTAATTAGAAAAGTTCCTAGAAAAAGATTTATTTCTTATTTTTTTTTATGTTTTCATCATTTATATATACCATTACATTTGAAAGAAAACGTCAAAAAATATCACTTTAAAAATATATTATAGCTAATTAAAAGTATACCTTATTATATTCAATTTTCCCATAGATGTATGTAGGTAGAACTGTAAACGGATATATAAGAAGCCGAATACAGTGTTATACATCCATATTCAAAAAACTAATACCCTATTCATATTTATATTTGGTATTTTGGCAGATATTAAAAGTGTTATCTTTATTAAGTATTCAAAATAATATCCAAACACAGATAATATCCGTTTTCATTTATATATTTTATTCGAACGAAGAGATTATTCGAATATTCAGATGTATTAATTTTTTTATAGCATATATAGATGTATTATGTGACGCCCCCAAAATAGGTATACATCACCCATCTTGAGTCGCCAGAAAATACACTATAAAAATCAAATACAACTTCAATTATACAACCGTTGAACTGTTGTGCAGAGTACGACCACAGTTAAACTGTGAGTTTTAATACAAATATATGTAACTCTCATGGTGCCTCGACCACAACCTTACAATGGTACGTTACATATAAGTACAATCAAAAGCTGTTTTAGAAATTAAAATATTTGAAAAGTGCTCCAGGAAACCTTCGTACATGGGAGGCCATGTGTCTAGATTATGATAGATATCATATGTCCACAGAATTATCCTTGGTTGACCCAATAGACCCCAAAGAAAAACGAGAAGATTACTATCATCTTCTTTCCAATGGTGAGTCTTTTCTTGACTTATAACTATCTCCACTGTCTCCAAGTGAAAATTATATTTTAAATAAACTCCAAGATCATATAGGTAGTGATTGTAGATATACTCAGCAAGTGGATGTGCACAACCCTGTCCTATGATAACACGAGGTTGTATGTCATTAGACATCTTGTATAATAATGACAAAACCACTACAAGAAAATCGGCTAATTCCGACGGATCTACTCTCGACGAACAGTTTCCGTCGGAGATAACATGTATTCCAACGGAATAGTCAGTCAAAGATAAGTCAGTCGAAACTAAATTAAATTCGACGGATGGTCGTCGAAAATATATATATTCCATTGGCGCCAAAGTTCCCGCCAGCGCGAACCTTATGTTCGACTGAATGGTGTTACTTCCCACGGACTATTCAATCGAAGATACCTTAATTACGACGAATTGAAGTACGATGGACATTCCGTCGAAAATAATCCTAAAACCTTACTAATCGATACGTCTTCTCCGGCCCCCTCGTTTCTCTCACTTTCTCTCATTAATTTCTTTCTTTCTCTAGATTTGAACTCTCATTTCTCTCTTCTCACTTTATGCCTTCTCTCTCAGTCTCACTTCTCTCACTGCTCTCATCTCCACCACCACCATCACCGCCACAACCACCACGTACTGCCACCGCCATCACCGCCACAACCACCACGTACTGCCACCATCACCGCCACAACCACCACGTATTGCCACCGCCACCGCCACCACCACCGGAATATTCCGTCGGAATAAAGCCTTTTTCTTGTAGTGAACACCCTTCCAAAGTTGGGTTCGCCTCACCCTATTTGGTTCACCAAAATTAAATATCAAATGACGTATACAATACGACACACTTATCTAAAGTTCTCAATAAAATTATTTCCATACTATTTAGGGAGAACCTCGGCATTTATAGACCATCGAATTCTATTCCTTGTTATCCCAGCTCGACCCGGCTACACTCTTCTTTTACACGAAAGGAATTGTGAAGCAAAAGGGTGAGCACAACTAGCCCAGTAAAGAATATCATAACTAAAGATAATTAAATTATCAATAGCTTTTGTCAATAATAAATCAGAGATTTAGAACATATGGTAGATGATAAAAATTTTCAACCATAATTGCAGCGGAACGAGCAATCCATTAAAAGAGTCAAATAGACCATCAGGTCTATTATCTTCTTCATGTTAAAAGTCCACCAATAATGTTTTATCCCTATAACATCAATCAACAATTCCTGTCCACAATTATATGAACAACTCATAATCATAATTGTGATTCTGAATTTCCTTTTTCGCACCCAGGACGAAGATAATTTTCATCACCTATGTGACGCCCCCAAAATAGATATACATCATCTATTCTGAGTCGCCAAATATATGATACAAAATTCAAATACAACTTAATTATACAACAGTCGTGTAAAATACGACAAAATACATGCTGTGAGTTTTAATACAAATATTGCCATCTAGACAATATCCACACCCAATTTAGTCCTCATTACATTTATTATCACACTATTTTACAGAATAATGAGGACTACTAATACACTATCTCGGACCATCACTCCGTTCCCCGACTAGTCCCGGCTACGTTCTCCTTTCCAGAAGAGAACAATGAAAGAAAAGGGTGAGCTCAACTAGCCCGATGAAATATTATGACTAAGATAATGCGAATAAAATTATCATTAGTCTTGACAATGTTAAAGCGATAAAATATAATAGACATCAAGTTTAAGCTGCAGCGGAATAAAGCAATCCATTAAAAAGTCAAGTAGAGAATAAAGTCTACTATCTTTTATGATTTAAAAGGTTTTCATCAATTTTATCATTTGAGACTCGACAATAAATAAACCACAACATCGATCATCCACGTACCACGGTCGAGGATATTCATTAAATCATCAATGGTCATGACTATCTTAGAATAACCCCACGGTTATAATCATACCAAAAACTATCCATCGATGCATTACAGATGCCCTTTGAGGACTTTTATGACATTATTTATAACATTACGGATCATGATTGCCAAGAATGATCCACGGTCATAATCATACTAAGTCCATCTATGCACGTAAGCCAAAGATGACTTTCAACACAATATAAACATGAGGATGATGACAATGATATAAGAATTCAATAAAACAAATTCAAGAATTATTTTATCCGAGGAACTAATAACGTCCAAATTATCGACATGATACATCTTTGTAAAATAAAATTCAAGAATGCTCGGAAGAATATTTTCATGAAAAGATACTGGATGAAGCGCAAATATTAAGAATATTCCACTAATTTCATGGAGTATAAAAGTGAAAACTTAACCAACTGATAATAACGAATGGAATAACAAAAGAAATCACCATGCATGCGGTACTTTTGCATAAGCGAGTTATTCAACGAGAATAATAAATAATGGAACGGTCGGTGAAATTCACACCAAGATAGGATATTAGATAGAATAATAAAAGGCGGAATAATAAATAATGGAACCGGTTCGGCAGATAATACATACATGATATTAAAGCGAATAATAAAGACGGAATATAAATAATGGAACCAGTCCCACGTATAATATGAAATAGATGGACGAATAATAAAGACGGAATATAAATAATGGAACCAGGTCCGGCGTATAACACAGACAAGATATTTCGACAGAATAATAAAGACGGAATATAAATAATAGAACCGGTCAGGTATATACAGAGACCAGGATATTAGATAGAATAATAATAAAGACGGAATAATAAAAGGATTTCACCAAGTATAGGGTATACCGCGTATACAGGTTATTCCAACAGAATAATAAAGAATGGAATAACATAAGTTCTCTTCATGATTACAAAAAAAATAATACCCCTTACGGGTACAACAAATAATATCCCTTACCATAAAAAAAACTGGATATAAGAGTAGGGAAGTAGCGAGAATACTTTTTTTCTTCTATAGATAGATTTTCTCTATAAGCTTCTCTCTATAATTTCTCTCTATAATAATGGCTCTAAAGCTTTAGTGAATTGGTGAGAAATGAAGGAAGAATGAGCTTATTTATAGAAAAATATAGTTTCGATAATTGCACGTTTTGGGGCTCGGAAAATTACGAAGACAATACCTCGACTTTTCTTTCATTTTTAATTGGTCATCCAAGTATTATCAAACTTGCACCAACTCCCCTAATAGTAAATCATGTGATTTAATAGTAAATCATGTGAACAAATAGTTCTAGACATGTGAAAATACGAATTACAGTATAGTACTTCCATCTATACCTCCATTTTTAACTTAGTCATGCAAGTATTATCAATCTTGCACCAACTCCCCTAATAGTACATGAATGTGACTCAATAGTACACACATGTGAATAAATAGTTATAATCATGTGACATAATAGCAATCAATTACTCATTTATCCGGTTAAATACCTGATTGGTCAATATAACCTCCAGACATCAATTTTTATCGAAATAAATGTCGATTTTTACTAACACAAATGATGATTCCAACACAATGAAACTATTTTTATCAAAAATATAAATTTTGAAATTTCAAAGTTTGACTTTTCCCAAAAAAGTCAACTGTTGAATTTTTGACCAAATAGTAAAAACCAGAAAATTTTGTGATTATAGTCTATTTTTACTATTTTCATCGTTCCGGACTCAAATATCACGTCCCCGTCTCCAAATTCAACTCCGAACACAACTTCAATTTCAATAACATTCATCATTAATATCATAACTCATAATATTTAACAACCAGGTCGTTCCCAGGAAAGAGGGAGCTTTCCAATAAGAATTTCTCCCTATTGGCGCGCAATTAGGTGACCAAACCTCTCCTTGGCATAACTTCTAGACATTATATATATTACAATTTAATAATATTAATAACTTTGTCGTCTCAATTATTGATTTAATAAAATATCATATAATGCAGATGATACTGTGACAATAATCGAATCAATAATATGAGAGATATGATGCAACAATTACTATAGCAATAATTGAGTATAATTGAGTGACTTCTCACGTAAGCATCAATAATCAATCGTGTGCTTCTTATCCAACCAGCGCGTATTACTGTGCTTTTACTACCGAGTAGTTCAACAGTATTAACGGTAAAACTTTCACCGTTATTTTCAATAAAATACTTTTGTCATTTTCTCAATCTGACAATAATTCAGTTGTGGGTTCACCAATGATTGTGCCGTCGTACGAATATTCCCCGACAAAAAGAATATTCCCTGACCAATTGAATATAATATAACAACTTGCATACTTTATAAAATTTATAAATACTGCCCACAACTATAACATTATACCAAATCCACACCATAATATTCAAAAAAAAATATTTCTAGAAATTTAAATTTTTATTCATAAAATCTGGGGTCTCACAACCTATCTTCACCTGAAATATCAAAAATCATGGTTATACCAAATCACAATTCCTGCTCATAATTATTCTCAAAAATTCATCTTTGCACTACGGTCAAAGATATACAACTGTATAACCAATAACAAACAGTTCAACTTTGCACTACAGGTGTGACGCCCCCAAAATAGGTATACATCACCCATTCTGAGTCGCCAAAATACATGGTACAGAAAAATAACTATAACTTGATTATTACAATTGTCGTGCAAAATACGACAACACATGCTGTGAGTTTAAATACAATATTGTCTTATAGACAATATCTACACCCAAATAAAGTCCTTATTACATTTATTGATGCATTATTCTACAAAATAGTGAGGACTACTAAAACAACTATCTTGAATCATCACTCCACACCCCGGCTAGTCCCTGCTAAATTCTCGGTAGTCAATACAAAGTCGCATACTCCCGTCTTTCTTCTTTACGAATAAAATAGGAGCACCCCAAAGAAACGTACTAGGACGAATGAAACCGATGTCTAATAATTCCTATAGTTGGACTTTTAATTCTTGAAGTTCAATAGGAGCCATTCGATATGGGGTTTTAAAAATGGGCTTTGTACCCAGTTCAAGGTCAATAAAGAATTCAACATCACGTTCTGGGGGTAGACCGGGAAGTTCTTCAGGAAATACGTCAGGAAATTCATTAACAACAGGAATATTATTCAAATTTGACGTGTTTTTGTTCAAGTCCATAATATGGGCTAAGAAAGCTTGACATCCAATTTTTAATAAACGAATAGCTTTATGGCTCGATATGATAGTGACTGATTTTAGTGGTTTAGTTGCTTGTATTCGTATAACAGGTTGGTTAAGAATATGAAAACTAATAACCTTACGAAAACAATCAATTTTGGCATGATGAGTGGTTAACCAATCAATTTCTAAAATCACATCAAAAGCAAGTATCTTTAAAGAAATAAGATCGGCAGGTAATGTGATTATGCCAACTTGGATCAAGCAAGATTTATAAAGCGTAGATGTGAAGGTTTCACCTGATGGAGTTTCAACGAGATAAGTTAAAGTCTAATTTCTCGAGTCAAGTTTAAACGTTGAGCACAAGCAGGAGAGATAAAAGAATGGGTAGAACTGGTATCTAGTAAGGTATAAACTTCGCAAGAATTCAAGATTAGCTTACTCGTGATCACCTCGTTTGGGTTTCTCGCGTTTTGGCCAGTCACGATAAATGCCCTTCCTTGAACCACCGACTTCGTTTTGTCCGTAGTCGCCTTTGGTGTCGTCGTCACAGCTGGACTTGTCTTCGCTACCGGACAAAATCGGGCTATATGACCATCTTTTCCATAACTGAAACATACCTTGGAAGGCCGTGAACAGTTTGGACTTATGTGCCCCTCCTCTCCACATCTGTAGCATCTGACTGGCGGTCGTTCTCCTCCCCTAGAATTTATTGGTTGTGTTGGTGCTGCTGCTGATGTCTTCCCGTCATGGTTGAATCTCCTCTTTTTGAAATTTCCACTTGACTCACCTCTTCTATTGTCATGGCCACGATGACCACCCGAGTGGTTACCACTTTTGTTCGTATTCTTCCCTCCTCGCTGGTTATCATCGCTCCGATGGTAGGTCACCGGTTAGGTATAATACGATTATGGTCCTCGGTTGAACATACTCATTATCACGTTCTAATAATTGAGCCCTGTTTACAACATCTGAATATAAAGAAAATTTATGAGAGATAAGATATTGTCGAATCTCGAGTTTTAGACCTCTTAGAAACATCTGCGTCATACGTTCCTCATTCTCCACCAAATGAGGTGCAAACCTGGATAACTCTGCGAACTTTACCTCGTACTGAGACACCGTCATGTTGTTTTGTTTGAGTCTAATAAACTCTACCTCCTTCATATGACGAATACTTTCAGGAAAGTATTTATCATTGAACAGTTTTTGAAATCTTTCCCAAGATATGTTAAGTGCGCCTGGCTGGGTACGCTTCACAGATTCCCACCAGTAATCTGCTTCACCACAGAACATAAAGGTGGCGAATGGAACCTTCTGTTCCTCCGTGCATCCCAAGATATCGAATATTTTGGTCATTTGCTTGACCCACGTCTCTGCCTTAATCGGATCGGGCTTTCCCCAGAAATCTGGTGGTCCCAACTCCTTGAAGCCTTGGTTGTGATGGACCACATGTTCTTATCATTTCCTTTGCGTATTTTGTACGTGGGTCTCCCTAAATACGATTTTGCATGAATTGCAAAAAGCTTCTACACATCGCATCATTCATCCTTTGATCAATGGTGTTATTTACAGGAGGAATATTTCCATCTTGTTGCACGTTCTCACAGGTTGTGGTTAAAGGTGTCTCCACGGTCTCATACACTCCATTGTTGGCGTTAAATTTGCCATTCTTAAAAGCGCCATAAAGCGAGGGGTTAATTAAACAAATTAACATATCACATAATATCCCTATATTATGACCGACCAACAAATAAGCTTAGGTAGGACACACTAGCGAAGGATTTACTCATCTCTCATCTCCTAGTTCTATTCTCCGATCTCCGCCAGAGACCATATCCCTAAGCTCTGATACCAACTGTGACGCCCCCAAAATAGGTATACATCACCCATTCTGAGTCGCCAAAATACATGGTACAGAAAAACAACTATAACTTGATTATTACAATTGTCGTGCAAAATACGACAACACATACTGTGAGTTTAAATACAATATTGTCTTCTAGACAATATCTACACCCAAATAAAGTCCTCATTACATTTATTGATGCATTATTCTACAAAATAGTGAGGACTACTAAAATAGCTATCTTGAATCATCACTCCACACCCCGGCTAGTCCCTGCTAAATTCTCACCTCCTGAGAAAAATGGAACAGAAAGGAAAAGGGTGAGCTCAACTAGCCCAGTAAAGAATATTATGACTAAGATAATATACAACAAATTATCCTTAGTCTTTGATAGGGAAAAATCTGATAGAATACAATAGACAACAAGTTTTAGATCAACAACTGCAGCGGAAACAATAATTCATTAGAAGAGTTAAGTAGAGAATCAAATCTACTATCATCTATGAATTTAAAAGTCCATCATCAATATTTTTATCCCTGTAACATCAATCAATATACATCTTGCATCAAATATTCATCTTTGCACCACGGGCCAAAGATATTTATTTGTATCACCAGTTGGTCATATTCATCTCAACACTGTTCATCTTTGCACTACTGGCCCCAAAGATATTCATCGAGTAATCATACATCTTTGCACTACTGGGCCAAAGATATTCATCAAATATCACCATTAAGGGTGAGGATGATGAAAAACATTTTAGAGAAACGAATCAATAAGGCGGAAGGACAAATATTAGGGACTCGTATTTTGGTTTATCCAAATTCATTAATACTCCATAATAACCAAGTGTGAAGTAGAATTCAAAAATAACGCTCAAAATATGGATACAATCAAAGATAGTAGCCAAAATAGACATCTTGGACAAAAAGAAAAATTTTCATTTTTTGATGAATAGTCTTGCAGATATCGTGAATAAATACAAGTATCGTGAATAAGTTTCCCCGACACAACAAGTTTCAAATTTGATTAAAAAGTTTACCAATATTTCGGCATAATGATATTGAAAAAAATAATATCATTTAAGAAGAAAATAATATCCCTTACCTCAAAGAAGCAATACTTCGGAATGAAAAGTCGGACGTTATGCTGAATGAAACTTGACTGAATAGAAACTCTCAAAGTATCTAAATACTCACAAAATACGCTCAATAATATAGAGAGAAAAAGAGAGAAAACTTTGTTTCTGGTGTGATTTTCAATTCTAACTTAGCCCTCTATTTATAGGAAAATGTTAAATAAAGCGAGACTTGACTTTCTTTACGATGGCTTTTACACCGCTACTATTGCCACCCACCACATTTAAAATAAAATTCAGCACATTTTTTCACCAACCACAAGTGGGGCCCACTCAATTCTAGAATTTTCCACCAAAATCATTTATAACCCTAATTTCCGAAGTAGTCACCTCTTAAAATTTATAACAAATCATTCGTTCATTTTTAACGGTTCAAAATTTGTGGACATATACCCAACTTATATATGTATAACATATCCAAAAATCATAACGATCCAACGGTCAGATTAAAAATTATAACTCACGCAATATATCGTAAAAATACTGATTTGATTTTTAATACCTCCATTTCGACAAAAATATAGATAAAACACCTCAACATTAACTCCTTTAATTATAACCACATAAAATAAATAAATCCATCATTTATATAAAATAAATATTTCCTTATCATATAAATCAATAATTAATTATTCACAAATAATATTACAGAATCACAATTATGACAACCAGGCCGTTCCTTGGAAAGATGGGGCTTTCCAATAAGGATTTTTCCTTACTGGTGCGCAATTAGTTGACCAAACATCTCCTTAGACAGAACTTTCTAGACATTGCCAATAATGCTATCTCATAATATTATTCAAATAATATGAATTATTGATCTGATAATAGAAATATTGTGCAGTGACAATTATTGAAACAATATAAACTATCAACGCAGCAATTATTGAATCAATAAAATAAAATATTCAACAGTAACTACTGTAACAATTATTGAGTAGTGCCTTCTTACGTATGAATCAATAATTCACAAAAATCTTTCATGCAATCTGGTGTCTTTCTTTGTATTTTAACCACCGAGTAAAACAAGTGTTAATTGTAACAATTACGCCGTTATTCATAAAAACTCATACTTTGTCATTTTCTTCATCCGACATTTATTCTGTTATGGGGCCCACAATTAACTGCGCCGTCGTACGGATATTTCCGACAAAAAGAATATTCCACGACCAAACGAATATTCACCGACAAAAATGAATATTTTATAACCACTTGCTTATTTTGCAAAATTTGCACATTTCACCCATAACCAAAACATTATATCAAATTAACTCCTAATTATTTCAAGATAATAAATAGAGAAAATTTAATTTTATTCACAATAAGTTGGAGTCTTAAAACAGGCCAAAGATATACAACTATAAAACCAATAACCAACAGTCCATCTTTGCACTACAGGCCAAAGATATACAACTGTAAAACAAATAATCAACAGTCCATCTTTACACTACAGGTTAAAGATATACAACTGTAAAACCAATAATAAACAATTCAACTTTGCACTACATGCCAAAGATATACAACTATAAAACCAATAACCAACAGTCCATCTTTGCACTACAGGCCAAAGATATACAACTGTAAAACCAATAATCAACAGTCCATCTTTGCACTATATGCCAAAGATATACAACTGTAAAACCAATAATGCTGAGACTCAACTTAATAAATAAACCACATCATCGAATCATCCCTGCACTACGGCCAAAGATATTCATTAAATCACATCCATGAATTAATATTTCATTGCCGAGACTCAGCTCAATAATTAATCCACATCATCAAATCATCCCTGCACTACGGCCAAGGATATTCATTAAATCACATCCATGAATTAATATTTCATTGCTGAGACTCAACTAATTAATTAATCCACATCATCAAATTATCCCTGCATTACAGGCCAAGGATATTCGTTAATATCACGACCACGAATTATCTATGCACTACGGACCAAAGATAATCGTGTTTTCATCAACGGTCCTGATCATGCCATAAAACAATTCATCTTTGCACCCTTGGCCGAAGAGAATCCATAGTCATAATCATACCAAAAATTATCCATCAATGCCTACGGCCAATAAGGACTTTTTCTACATCATTTGTAACATTACGGTCATGATTATATCGAATAATCCCTGGTCATAATCATACCAAGTTCATCTATGCACTACAGGCCACAAATGACCTTCAACATAATATATATACATGAGGATGATGACAATGATATAAGTATTAATCAAACTAAAACAAGGATAAACATTAAAGATATTAACTTTATCCAAATATTATCAATCACATAATAAATTCATAATCTAATATTGTTAATATCATAACAATATTTTAATCACTTCTTAAACTTATAAACAATTTATTTCAGTTGTTTACACTTTACCAAATAATGCATTTAATCATTCAAACATGTCATACTCATAAGATTTCATCACCAACGATTAAACCCCTCATCAAAAATATGCATATACCTTATATAGGATTTCCAAGCCATAAAATCATATTTTCCAACTTTGTTACTTCACATAACATATTTAACTCATATGTTCGTAACTAAACTATTTTTATGAAAAATACAAAATCAGTTCCAAAAATATTTCTTTTCTTAGATTAAGCATAATATAGTCCCATAATGAACATATATTTTTCTCAAAATTTTTAAAATTCATTTACTATTTTTCAAAAATCAATTTTTAATTAATTCCTTAAGAAATTAGCTACCTCAAGTTTAACTCCAAAAATTTCCAAATCTTGGCAGGATCTTACACATGTTAATGTGAGCCTCCAGTTTAAATTTCATGGTCATCAGAGTTGTAGAATTCCGGTTATAGCATTTTTCGTCGAAAAAACCTAAATATTAAAATGGTCATAACTTGCTCATTTTAATTCAGAATGAGCTCATTTTTAGACAGGAGGTTCTTTATACCATATACTTTCATTTCCCAAAAGGCCAGAATCTTTCTCATAAATTAAGTGGCCGAAAATGCCCTTACAAAAACGTGGCAGCAACCTTTTTCATATTTTATAGTTTTTTTGTGCTTTGCTAAAATCAGTCCACACAAAAATCTACAACACCTTTTTCAGTGATTCCACTTGGATTAGTTAGGTAACTCATAGATCTAACTCTAAGACTTAACCACATTCAAAAATTTGAAATATAATAGGAGATATGGCCAATTGAATTTCATGTTACGTTTTTCACCTAAATCTGATTTTCAACTCTTTGTGATTTCTAAGAAACTTTCATGTTTTCTCATAATAACCAACATAACTCTTCATAACACTTACTAATACTTCATATACACATGATTTTCATCAGTCCAATACTTTTATTATGACTCTCTTCATAATCAACGTAAACAGATCATTTTCACAATTTAATAAGGAATGAATACAAAGGATCATTCACCATGCATGTGGTAATTCACATAGACAGATTATTCCAACAGAATAATAAAGAATGGAATAACAGAAGGATTCACCATGCATGCGATAGAGACCACACAGATATGTTATTCCCAACAGAATAATAAATAAGCGAACCAGTCGGTGAAATTCACTGCAAGCGTGATATTCCAAATGAGAATAATAAATGCGGAATAATAAATAATGGAACCAGTCGGTGAAATTCACACAAGCGAGGATATTAAAATGAGAATATTAAATGCGGAATAATAAATAATGGAACCCGATCCGTAAAAAACAGGAATGAGGATATTAAAGCGAGAATAATAAAGGCGGAATAATAAAGAGTTTCACCAGTATATGGTATCGCATATCTACACGAGTTATTCCAACGAGAATAATAAAGAATGGAATAATGAAGTTCTCTTCATGAATACAAAGAAATAATACCCCCTTACAGATACAACACAAATAATATCCCTTACCGTATAAAGAAGAACTAATTAAAGAAGTAGTGAAGTAACATAATACTTTTCTTCTTTCTCTCTATAGTTTCTCTCTCTAGAGTTTCAATGAATTCGTAAGAAATAATGAAGGAATGAGCTTCTATTTATAGAAGAATGGAATGAATAGTAACCAACCTATGAACGGTCCAGATTAATTTACTTTAATCGGACGGTCCATATTTAAAGCAAAATCTTTTAAATAAAATAAAATATATTCTATTTATAATCTAATAAAAGCGAATAACTTTAATAAAGATTTTACTATACAAATACTATCATCTATTTTATGCAAATACTATCTTAATAAAATATAATATAATCTAATTATTGTACAATAAAATGAATAACTTTATAAAAATATTACATTTTATATAAAAGATTTTACTATTAGCCTAATAAAGCGAATAACTTTATAAAAATATTACATTTTTTTATATAAAAAGCTTTTACATTTTATTAGATTAATAATCTACGAATAAAACAAAACTTTATCATCACTTACTTTGAAGAATTTTCAAATGTCACCCTTAACTTTAAAATTTTATCAATTTAACTATTCACCAAAATAGAAAAATTGAATATTTTTATTTCATAAAATTCGGGGTCTCACATATTAATTTTTTTTTATTTTAAATAAGAGGGTCTTACATTAATTAGAAAAGTTCCTAGAAAAAGATTATCTCTTATTTTTTGATGTTTTCATCATTTATATATACCATTACATTTGACTTTTTTAAAGGAGAACATTGAATAAATTAATACTCATCACCCTTTAAAGTTCAAACATCATATACTCATTCCCTTTCAAAATTAGATATATATACATTTAAAATTTTTAAAGTCAATTTATGAAATTCTAAAATTCAAAATCTATATGAAGTATTTAGTTTTGATAGAAACAAATATAATAATTATAAACTTAATAGGAAGTACTATTAATTATCACCTTTGTTGTTTTCAAAACTTGAACGAAATTATATCAATTTTGAGTTTTAAGATTTTACCAATCAACTCTAAAAGGTCAAAATATATCTCTAATTTTAATACGGAGATCGTATTAATTAACATGCTAATCATAAAGGGGAGGAAAATGTCAAACACTTCATCATCATTAATCATTGATCATAAAAATCAATCAAAATTTAAACATTTTAGAAAAAAATATCAAATTAATTAATAGCCTTTTCAATGAATGTATTAATTATAATTAAATAAATTAACTTTAGTTTAGTAACATTATATTTAAAAGTGTCATTTCTTCCTTCTTAGAAGTGAAATGACATACTTTTAAAATAATTTTAATATGATAATAAAAACTAATTATTATATAAAGAAAGTCATTTAAAAATTATTTTTACTTAGTATAAGACAATGAATTAATGATAATTAAATATATATATATATATATATATATATATATATATATATATATATATATATATGGTACTAACTCATAACCAATGTTATAAGGATAATATTATCCTTACAACTGATCTCAACCGTCCATTTGCGCATCGAACGGTGTAAGAGTCCCTACAACGAATAATTTATCCTTATAATATTGGTTATGGATTAGTCCCTATATATATAAGTTATATATTCATATACAAATTTTGAATGCGGATACAAATCCGATTAACGAATACTGAATATTTGTTATCCATCGAATACATTTATAGTTGAATGTTTATACGATTGCGAAAATGCACCATTTTCGTATCCATTATTAATTTGTGAATACCATAAAATTGAATATGGATAAATATGTATTTTTTGAATATAAATAATATTCGTTTTTTTAATGCGGATGTAGACGGATATGAATTTTTGGGTATATGTAGGTAGGTATAATATCATCAACCTACTTGCTAGTTAGTACGTGGAGCTAGTATATTTTAGGTTTGAATTATTGAAAGGAAGGACGCATGCATTTATCATTTGGTTTCAGCACGTCTGCCTTCTTTTGGAATGCATGCATGAGCATGTCCGTCCCTTCCCTTCCCTTAACCGCACGCAGCAGCAGGCAGCAGCGGCAGCATCAGCATGCATGTAAAACACAGAACAAATATTAAATTTTGATGGATATGCTTCTTCTATACATATACATATATATATATATATATATATATATATATATATATATTTATTTATTTATATGTATATATTTTTATATAAATTCTTCCAGTTCCAGAAAAGAAATACCCTTTAATTTAATTTATACAGAGTCTTCATTTTCTTGATGCTCTCCTCAATAATTCCTTCCATCATTTATATTCATGAATCTACTTATCCATCCATCTCTCACTCACTCACTCAGTCACTCATACACACATTAATCGACGCATGGGCCATGACGATGATGGCTGAAAATGATGGTTTACAGTGGTGATTGTGATAGTCATTTAC
Organism: Panax ginseng; assembly: GCA_020205605.1. Classification (NCBI taxonomy): domain Eukaryota; kingdom Viridiplantae; phylum Streptophyta; class Magnoliopsida; order Apiales; family Araliaceae; genus Panax; species Panax ginseng. Next base: position 1,733,064 of record CM035129.1, on the reverse strand, counting down.
CCCATATATATTTTGGGTACACTTTCTTAAATTAATATTTTTCATTTAAAATTAAAAATATATTTTTTCCTAATAATTCGTTTCAAAATAGTAAATATATTTTTAATTTCAAATTATAAAATTACGTGAGATCTCTAAAACATTATTAAATAATATATACTAAGTATATTTAATAATATATAATAAGTATATTTACGAAGTACATAAAATCATAGTCTGAGAATATAAATACAATTTTTAATATACAACAAAGAGAGGTACATGAGTTTAAATACAAATATTGTATTACAGACAATATCCACTCGAGAATAAGTCCTCATTACATTTATTGCCACACTATTTAACATAATGGTGAGGACTACTAATATTATCATCTCGGACCATCACTCCGTTCCCCGACTAGTCCCAGCAACGTTCTCATTTCCTGAAGAGAACAATGAAAGAAAGGGTGAGCTTAACTAGTCCAGTAAGAAATATTATGATTAAGATAATGCAGAATAAATTATCATTAGTCCTCAACAATGTTAAACTGATAAAATACAACAAACATCAAGTTTAAGCTGCGGTGGAATATCTCGATCCATTAAAGAGTCAAGTAGAGAATAAAATCTACTATCTTTTATGATTTAAAAGGGTTTTCATCACTTTTATCATTTGAGACTCGACAATAAATAATCCACATCATTCCCTTGACTACGACGAGGATATTCATTAGGGTCACGACCACAAATTATCCATACCACTCTGGGCGAGGATATTCGTGTATTCATCGATGGTCGTGATCATGCCAACAATTGTCCATCGATGCACTACGGGCCAATGAGGACTTTTACCACATCATTTGTAACATTACGGTCGTGATTATCTTAGAATAATCCTTGGTCATAATCATACCAAGTCCATCTATGCACTACAGGCAAAAGATGACTTTAATTTACCACATCATTTATAACATTACGGTCATGATTATACCGAATAACACCTGGTCATAATCATACCAAGTCCATCTACGCACTACAGGCCACAGATGACTTTCAAAAAAAATTTATAAACATGAGAATGAGGTATTGACATATATAGGGTTTCAAACCTCTTAGAAACATTCGCGTCATTCGCTCCTCATTGTCCACCAAATGGGATGCAAATCGGGATAACTCCGCAAACTTAGCCTCATACTGCGATATGGTCGTATTATTTTGCCCATTCTTATCTCGACATTTTTAGATGCCATTTTCAAATCTTGTCACAAAATAAGGGTTAATTAACATATCACATATTATCCTATATACTCACGTGAGCCAATTAAATACCACATAAACTTAGGTAGGTCATCTTAGCGAAAGAATTCCCCGTCTCTCCCTCCTAGTTCTTATCTCACATCTCGGCCGGGGATCGTATCCCTAAGCTACGATACTGTTGTGGCGCCCCCAAAATTAGGTATTCACCACCCATCTTGAGTCGCCAAATAAATGGTACATAAATTCAAATACAACTTAATTATACAACTGTCGTGTACAATACGACGATACATAGTTGAGAGTTTAAACAAGAATATTGCCTTCTAGTCAATATCCATTCTCAATGGATTCCTCGTTACATTTATTATCACACTATTTCTGTAAGACCCCAACTTATTATAAATAAATTAAATTTTCCTCTATTCATTATTCTTAATTAATAAAGGTTAATTTGATATAATGCTTTGGTTATGGGTAAAATATGCAAAGTTTACAAAATAAGCAAGTGGTTATAAAATATTCATTTTTGTTGGGGAATATTCGTTTGGTCGTGGAATATTCTTTTTGTCGGGAATCTCCGTACGACGGCGCAGTTATTTGTGGGCCCCATAACGAAAAACGGTTGGATGAAAGAAAATGACAAAGTATGGATTTTTATAATTAACGGCGTAATTATTCTGAATTAACCTTTGTTGGGTTACACGGTGGTTAAAAATACGATAATATGTGTGTGGTTGCATGCGATGGCGGTACGGTATTACGCGCAGTATGGTTGAATTATTGATTAAATGCGTGAAGGCACTACTCAATAATTATTACGATGAATTCTTGTTCATTATTTTATTATATTGATTCAATAATTGCTGCATTATTAGTTTATATTATTATTGTTTCAATAATTGTCACTACACAGTATTTTCCATTATCGGATCAATAATTCATCTTAGTTGAATAATATTATTAGATAACATTATTGGCAATGTCTAGAAAGTTCTGTCAAGGAGAGGTTAGGTCATCTAATTGCGCGCCAGTAAGGAGAAATCCTTATCGAAAAGCCCCTTTATCACGGGGCAGTGCGGTTGTCATAATTGTGATTCTGTAATATTATTTGTGAATAATTAATTATTGATTTATATGATAAGAAAATATTTATTTGATGTAGATATAAATAATGAATTTATTTATGTGGTTGTTAATGAAGGAATTAATGTGGAGGCGTTTTATCAGTATTTTGTCAGACTGGAAGTATTAAAAATCATCCGTTTGTGGATTTCAGATATTTTCTGTTGGGAATTTGGAAAAACTTTCTTTTACAAAGTTGTAGATAATTCGATTTCAGGTAGAATGGACATAAAATTCGTATTTTTCTGATAAACAATCTATTTTTTATGAATTGTTGAAGTTTTGAAAAATAAAATGATTTTTATTAAATTATGGGTGGGACCTACTTTTGGTTTTCAAACACATGGGCTGCTGGAAAATTTTCCAAGGTGGTGGCTGGTCATGGTCTTTGTTGCATGCATAGGAAATTTTGATTAATAATAATATTATTTTATTATTTAGTCTCTCTATGGCGTTTAGCATTTTCTATAAATAGAGGCTAAGTTAGAATTGAAAATCACACGAAACAAGTTTTCTCTTTTCTCTCTATATTATCGAAGCGTATTCTTGTGAGTATACTTTGAGTGTTCTTTATCTGGTGCGAATTTACATCACCACTATCTTTGAAATTGATTGAAATCAGTTATTTTGAGGTAAGGGATATTATTTTCTTCTTAAATGATATTTTTCTTCAATATCATTATAGAAATATTGGTGAACTTTTTAATCAAATTTGGAACTTGTTGTGTGAGTTACTATTCAACTTATCGACCTTTATTCACGTATCGACCTTTATTCACGAATCGACCTTTATTCACAAAAAATAAAAATTTTCCTTTTTGTCCAAGATGTCTATTTTGGCTACTATCTTTGATTGTATCCATGTTTTGATCGTTATTTTTGAGTTCTGCTTCAAAATCGTTTATTATGAAGTATTATTGATCTTGGATAAACTGTTAAACGAATTACTAATATTTGTCCTTTTATCTCTCTGGATTCGTTCTTAAAAAAATGTTTTTCATCATCCTCGGTCCTTAATGGTGATACTTGATGAATATCTTTGGCCTGTAGTGCAAAGATGAATGATTAAACTGATTAATCTCTTTGGCCCATAGTGCGAAGATGAACAGGTGTTGAGATGAACATGACCAATTGGTGATACAAATGAATATCTTTGGCCTGTAGTGCAAAGATGATTAAAGATGTATATTGATTGTTGTTACAGGGATAAAATATTGATGACGGACTTTTAAATCTTAGAAGATAGTAGAATTCATTCTCTACGTGACTCTTCTAATGGATTGCTGTTTCCGCTGCATTTTTGATCTAAAACTTGTTGTCTATTATATTTTATCAGATTTTTCTCTGTTGAAGACCAACGATAATTTATTGTATATTATCTTAGTCATAATGTTCTTTACTGGGCTAGTTGAGCTCACCCTTTTCCTTTTTGTTCCATTTTTCTTATCAGGAGGTGAGAACATAGCAGGATCGAGTCGGGGTATGGAGAGGTGGTTCTAGGAAGATGTTTAGCAGTCCTCACTATTGCTATAAATTAGTGTTTGAATAACTGTAATGATGACTTATTTGCGTGTGGATATTGTCTAGAAGACAATATTTGTATTTAAACTCACAGTTTGTATTGTCGTATTCCACACGACATTTGTATTATTGAAGTTGTAGTTTGCTTTATGTACCATGTATTTGGCGACTCAGAATGGGTGTTGTATACCTATTTTGGGGGCGTCACAGTTGGTATCAAAGCTTAGGGATATGGTCTCTGGCGGAGATCGGGGAATAGAACTAGGAGGGGAGAGATGAGTAAATCCTTCGCTAGTGTGTCCTATCTAAGCTTATTTGTTGGTCATTCATAATATAGGGATATTATATATGTGATATGTTAATTTGTTTAATTAAACCTTGTTTTATGGCAATATTTAAGAATGGCTGCTGAGAACGTTAATAATGGAGTTTATGAGACGGTGGAACAACCTTTAGTCACAAACCAGGAGAACGGGCAACAAGAAGGCAATATTCCTCCTGTAAATAACCTTCTTGAGCAAGCGATGAGCGATGGAATGTTTAGGAGCTTTTTGCGGTTCATGCAAAACCAGACGAGGAGACTTCGTGTACAAAATACGGGTGGGCGTGATGGCGGCCTTACGCGATGCATCATAGCCAGCGATTCAAGGAGTTGGGACCACCAGATTTACGGGAAAGCCGTCCGATTAAGGTGGAAACATGGGTCAAGCAAATTACCAAGATATTTAATGTCTTGGGATGCTGGAAGGAAGCGAGAAGGTTCCATTCGCCACCTTTATGTTAGTGGAGAAAGCGATTCTTGGTGGGAATCCATAGCGTACCACCGGTACTTTTCAACATGTCTTGGGAAAGATTTGAACTGTTCAATGATAAGTACTTTCCGAGAAAGTATTAAATCGTCATATGAAGGAGGTAGAGTTTATTAGACTCGAATAGAACAACATAGCGGTGTGTCGATGCGAGGCAAAGTTCACGAGTTATCTAGGTTTGCACCTCATTTGGTGGAGAATGAGGAACATATGAGCGGATGTTTACGAGAGGTCTAAAACTTAGAGATTAAATCAATACCTTATATCTCATAAATTTTCTCTCGTATTTAGATGTTGTAAAGCAGGCTCGATTATTAGGCGAGATAGTGAGTATACTCAATGAGGACCACAACGAGGTCATATCGGTGATAGCGATCATCGAGCGATGATAACCCGGCGAGAGAGAGAAGAATATAAACAAAGGCGGTAACCACTCGGTGGTAATCATGGACATGATAATAGGAGAGGTGAGTAAAGTGGAAATTTGAAAGAGGAGATTCAACAACGGCGGGAAGACATCAAAGCAAGAACACCAAAGCACCAACAACAATTCTAGGAGGAGGACGGCCTTGAGTTAGATGTTACAAATGCGGGAAAGAGGACATATCACCCCAAAGCCCATCCACAATAATCCAAGGTATGTTACAATTTGTGGAAAGGAAGGCCACATTGCTCAAGATTGTCTTATAAGCGAAACCAAGTTCGGTGAGTGGTGATTCAAAGTCATCCGGATAAGTCGAAATCGGTGATTCTAAAAAAGCGTTTGTCGTGGTAGCCAAAGCGTGAGGAAGCCGAGCGAAGTGATCACGGAGTAAGCTAATCTTGAATTCTTACGAAGTTTATACCTTACTGAATCTGGCTCTACCCACTCTTTTATCTCTCTGCTTGTGCTCAGCGTTTAAACTTGACTCAGGAGAAATTAGACTTTGATTTATCTGTGGAAACTCAGTTGGGTGAAACCTTACGTTACATCTATAGTTTATAAATCTTGCATGATCCAGTTAGCCTTTATCACATTTACTGTTGATGTTATCTCTTTAAAGATACTTGCTTTTGATGTGATTTTAGGAATTGATTGGTTAACCACTCATCATGCCAAAATTGATTATTTTAAAGTAAGGTTGTTAGTTTTCATATTCTAACCAACCGGTCATACAATTCAAACCACTAAACCACTAAAATCGATCCTTTGTCATATCAAGCCACAAAGCTATTCGTTTATTGAAAAGCGGATGTCAAGCTTTCTTAGCCCATGTTATGGATTTGAAGAGACAAGTCAGATTTGAATAATATTTCTATTGTTAGAGAATTTCCTGATGTATTTCCTGAAGAACTTCCCGGTTTACCCCCAGAACGTGATGTTTTATTCTTTATTGACCTTGAGCAGGTACAAAACCCATTTCTAAACCCCCATATCGAAGGGCTCTATTGAACTTCGGGAGTTAAAAGTCCAACTACAGGGAGTTATTAGACACGCCGGTTTCATTAAATCCCTAGTACATCTCCTTGGGGTGCTCTGTTTTATTCGTAAAGAAGAAAGATGGGAGTATGCGACTTTGTATTGACTATCGAGAGAATTAAACCATGTCACCATTAAGAATAGGTATCAGTTACCTCGCATTGATGACACCATTCGACCCGATTCTGAGGAGCAAAATTCTTTTCAAAGATTGATCTTCGTTCTGGATATCATCAATTTGAAGATTAAAAGCGAGGATATTCAAAGGCGCCTTGAGAACCCGAAATCACGGGCATTATGAATTCTTAGTCATGTCTTTTGGATTGATTAATGCTCCTGCTGCTTTTATGGATATGATGAACCGCGTATTTAAGGAATATTTGGATTAGTTCGTTGTTGTCTTTATTGATGACATCCTCATCTATTCCAAAAGCCGTGAAGATCATGAGCACCATTTGAAGCTGATACTTGAAAGACTTCGTGAACACAAGCTTTATGCCAAGCTGAAGAAATGCAAGTTCTGGCTTGAGGAAGTAGCATTCCTTGGGCGCGTGGTGTCGAAACATGGAGTATCTGTTGACCGTGAAGATTGAAGCAATACAAAGTTAGAACAGCAAAAGTCGATGGCCAAAAGTAAGCGGTTTTACGGGCTTAGATGGTTATTATCGGAGATTCGTGGAAGGATTTTCTCGAATTGCTACTCCGATTAACTCGGTGACTCGGAAAGATTTAAAATTCGTATGGAGCAAAGGATGCGAGAAGAGTTTCCAAGAGCTTAAGAGGAGACTCATTTCGGCTTTGTTTGCAATACCATACGAATACGGATGGATTTGTTATCTCTGACGATGCTTTGGGCAAAGGGTTAGGATGTGTTCTCATGAAACATGGGAAAGTCATAGCCTATGCCTCACGACAACTTAAAGAATATGAGAGGAATTATCCTACTCATGATCTGGAGTTGGCAGCAGTCGTATTCGCGTTAAAGATATGGAGACACTACTTGTATGGGGGAGAAGGTGGAGATTTATACGGACCATAAAAGCCTCAAATATTTCTTCACCCAAAAAGAACTCAATATGCGGCAACGACGTTGGGCGAAATTTATTAAAGATTATGATTACACTATTCAATATCATCCTGGAAAAGCGAACGTAGTAGCTGACGCATTGAGTAGAAGATCATATGCAAGTACGAGTGCGATATTGTCAACGTAAAGGCCCATTTTATACGACTTATAAAGGATGGAAATAGAGTTAAAGGCTCCAAGGACCCACGTGATGATATCAAACATATGAGTAGAACCGACTTTAATTGATAAGGTTAAAGTTGCTCAAGCTACGGACCTGGGGATGATGCGTATGAAGAAGAAAGTACAAGAAGGAGCTATTCCGGAAGCGAGAATCGATGAAGAAGGAATACTTAGATTCAACTCTAGACTTTGGGTTCCTAACGACTCTGATTTGAAGCATAGAATCATGATGGAGGCACACAACACCCCGTTTGTAATCCATCCTGGAAGTACCAAAATGTATCATGATATTCGACATACATGTTGTGGAATAATATGAAGAGAGAGATCGCAGAGTTTATCTCGAGGTGTTTAACCTGTCAACGAGTAAAGGCGGAACATTAAGTGCCAAAAGGTCCATTGCAACCACTTGAGATTCTGGAATAGAAGTGGGAACACATTACTGTGTATTTTGTTACGGGTCTTCCCAAGGTTTCTCAAGGCATAGATGCGATTTGGGTTATTGTTGATAGATTAACCAAGTCTACTCATTTCTTGCCTATACGTGAGACTTATTCCCTTGAACATCTTGCTCGTATATACATAAACGAGATTGTGAGATTGCATGGCATGCCAGTATCCATAGTTTCGGATCGTGACCCAAGATTCACTTCACGATTTTGGGTTGGCTTGCGAGAAAAGCTATGGAGCGCAGTTCTGATTGATTCAAAGATACCATCCTTAAATGGACGGACAATCAGAGAGGACTATTCAAACCCTTGAAGATCTATTAAGACTTTGTGTTCTAGATTTCAAAAGAAGTCGGGATAAGTACTTCTTGGTTTGTGGAATTCTCTACAACAACAATGATTATCGAAAAGCAAGTATAGGCATGGCTCCATTTGAGGCGTTGTATGGGACGAAAGTGTCGTTCCAAAGCATGCTAGGATGAGGTGGGAGAAACAACATTGTTGGGACCAGAATTAGTACGCATGACTACAGAAAAGATCCAAATGATTCGACAATGTATTCAAACTTCACAAGATTGACAAAAGAGTTATGCTGATCTTCAAAGAAAGGACGTAGAGTTTAATATTGGAGATCATGTATTGTTACGTGTTGCTCCATGGAAGAGAGTTACAAGATTTGGAAAGAGAGGAAAGCTCAATCCATGATTTGTTGGTCTATTTGAGATTCTTGACCCGAATAGGAAGCGTAGCCTATAGACTCGCATTACCTCAAGTATGTCTCGTGTTCTGATGTTTTTCTATATATCTATGCTCGTAAATATGTGAAAGACCCGAACCATATTATTGCGTTAGAACCGGGAATGAGATAGCCAGAAGATTTAATATCTGAGGAGATACTGTTAAGATTTTGGATAGGAAAAAGCATATCCTACGCACCAAGGTTATACCACAAGTTAAGGTTTTGTGGAGGAACCATGCTATTGAAGAAATGACACAGGAGTTGGAATCGAGAAATGAAAGCGAGGTACCCTCACCTATTCGAAACACCAGGTATGTACGTCAATTTCGAGGACGAAATTTTATAAAGAGGGGAGGTTGTAAGACCCCAACTTATTATAAATAAATTAAATTTTTCTCTATTTATTATTCTTAATTAATAAAGGTTAATTTGATATAATGCTTTGGTTATGGGTGAAATGTGAAAAGTTTACAAAATAAGCAAGTGGTTATAAAATATTCATTTCTGTTGGGGAATATTCGTTTGGTCGTGGAATATTCTTTTTGTCGGGAATCTCAAATGCGACTGCCTTGATCATTTGTGGGCCCCATAACGGAAAATGGTTGGATGAAAGAAAATGACAAAGTATGGGTTTTTATAATTAACAGGCGTAATTATTACTGAATTAACCTTTGTTGGGTTACTGGTGGTTAAAATCTGATAATATCGTGGTTCGCATGATGTAGCTTTACGGTATTGCACAATATGGTTGAATTATTGATTCGTACATAAGAAGGCCACTACTCAATAATTATTTACGATGAATTCTTATTCATTATTTTATTATATTGATTCAATAATTCTTGCATTGTTAGTTTATATTATTATTGTTTTGATAATTGTCCTTTACACTGATATTTTCCATTATCGGATCAATAATTCATATTATTTGAATAATATTATTAGATAACATTATTGGTAATGTCTAGAAAGTTTTGTCAAGGAGAGGTTATGTCATCTAATTGCGCGCCAATAAAGAGAAATCCTTATTGAAAAGCCCCATCTATTTTGGGAACGGCCTGGTTGTCATAATTGTGATTCTGTAATATTATTTGTGAATAATTAATTATTGATTTATATGATAAAAAAATATTTATTTGATGTAGATATAAATAATGGATTTATTTATGTGGTTGTTAATGAAGGAATTAATGTGGAGGTGTTTTATCAGTATTTTATCGGACCGGAAGTATTAAAAATCATCCGTTTGTGGATTTTGGATATTTTCTGTTAGGAATTTGGAAAAACTTTCTTTTATAAAGTTGTAGAGAATTCGATTTCAGGCAGAATGGACATAAAATTCGTATTTTTTTGATAAACGGTCTATTTTCTATGAATTGTTGAAGTTTCGGAAAATAAAATAATTTTTATTAAATTATGGGTGGGACCCACTTTTGGTTTTCAAACACATGGGCTGCTGTTGTAGCATGCGTAGGAAATTTTGATTAATAATAATATTATTTTATTATTTAGTCTCCTATGACGTTCTAGCATTTTTCTATAAATAGATGGCTAAGTTAGAATTGAAAATCACACCAGAAACAAGTTTTCTCTCTTTCTGTCTCTATATTATCAAGCGTATTCTTGTGAGTATACTTTGAGTGTTGCTATCTCGATATGGATTTACATCACCACTATCTTTGAAATTGAAATGAAATACGGTTATTTTGAGGTAAGGGATATTATTTTCTTCTTAAATGATTTTTTCTTGATATCATTATCTTAGAAATATTGGTGAACTTTTTAATCAAATTTGGAACTTGTTGTGTTTGGGGAGTTCTTATTCACGTATCGGCCTTTATTCACGATATCGACCTTTATTCACGAATCGACACTATTCACAAAAAAAATGAAAATTTTCCTTTTTGTCCAAGATGTACATTTTGGCTACTATCTTTGATTGTATCCATGTTTTGATCGTTATTTTTGAGTTACGCTTCAAAATCGTTTATTATGAAGTATTATTGATCTTGGATAAAGCTGTTAAGCGAATTCCTAATATTTGTCCTTCTATCTCACTTTGGATTCGTTCTTAAAAAATGTTTTTCATCATCCTCGGTCCTTAATGGTGATCTTGATGAATATCTTTGGCACTGTAGTGCAAAGATGAATGATTAAGCGATGAATCTCTTTTGGCCGTAGTGCAAAGATGAGCAGTGTTGAGATGAACATGACCAACTGGTGATACAAATGAATATCTTTGGCCTATAGTGCAAAGATGATTAAAGATGTATATTGATTGTTGTTACAGTGATAAAATATTGATGATGGACTTTTAAATCTTAGAAGATAGTAGAATTCATTCTCTACGTGACTCTTCTAATGGATTGCTATTTTCGCTGCATTTGTTGATTTAAAACTTGTTGTCTATTATATTTTATCAGATTTTTCCCTGTTGAAGACCAACGATAATTTGTTGTATATTATCTTAGTCATAATGTTCTTTACTGGGCTAGTTGAGCTCACCCTTTTCCTTTTTGTTCCATTTTTCTTCTCAGGAGGTGAGAACATAGCAGGATCGAGTCGGGGTATGGAGTGATGGTTCTAGGAAGATGTTTAGCAGTCCTCACTATTGCTATAAATTAGTGTTTGAATAATTGTAATGAGGACTTATTTGCGTGTGGATATTGTCTAGAAGATAATATTTGTATTTAAACTCACAGTTTGTATTGTCGTATTTCACACGACATTTGTATTATTGAAGTTGTAGTTTGCTTTATGTACCATGTATTTGGCGACTCAGAATGGGTGTTGTATACCTATTTTGGGGGCGTCACAATTTAATTAGAATATTGAGGACTACTAAGGCTATCATCTTAACCGTCACTCCTTTCCCTGACTCATCCCAGCTATATTATTATTTCCTGAAGAGAACAGTGAAAGAAAGGGTGATCTCAACTAGCCCAGTAAGAAATATTATGACTACGATAATGCAGAAGAAATTATCATTAGTCTTCAACAATGTTAAACTAATAAAATATAATAGACATCAAGTTTAACTGCAGCGGAATAAGCAATCCATTAGAAGAGTTAAGTAGAGAATAAAACCTACTATCTTCTATGATTTAAAAGGTTTTCATCAATTTTAATCGTTGAGACTCAGCTTAATAAATAAACCACATCTTCTAATCATCCCTGTACTACGAGTCAAGGATATTCATTAAATCATCAACGGTCATGACTATACCGAATAATCCCTGGTCATAATCATACCAAAAACTGTCCATCAATGCATTACAGGCCACTGAGAAATTTTACCACATCATTTATAACATTACTGGTCATGATTATATCGAATGATCCCTGGTCATAATCATACTAAGTCCATCTATGCACGTAAGCCAAAGATGACTTTCATTACAATATAATCATGAGGATGATGACAATGACATAATAATTCGATAAAACAAGTTCACGAATTAATTTATCCAGGAACTAATAATGTCCAAATTGTCAACATGATACCTCTTTGTAAAGTAAAATTCAAGAATGCTCAGAAGAATATTTTCATGAAAAGATACTGGATGAAGCGCAAATATCAAGGATATTCCACTAATTTCATGGGGTATAGAAGTCAAAACTCTAACCAACTGAGTATAATAAAGAATATATGAAACTGCAAATGGATTTTCACCGCCATGCAGTAATCCACGTATACAGATCATTTGCACAATTTAATAAGGAATGAATACAAAGGATCATTCACCATGCATGCGATAGAGACCACACAGACAGATTATTTCCAACAGAATAATAAATACGGAATAATAAATGATGGAACCAGGTCCGGCGTAAAATGCACAGACAGGATATTCCGACAAAATCGTAAATACGGAATAATAAATGATGGAACCAGGTCAGGTGAAATTCACACCGACAGGATATTCTGACAGAATAGTAAATGCGGAATAATAAAACAAGATCACCAAGTATTGGGTAAACCGCATATACAGGTCATTCCACAAGTATAGGTATTGGCCAAGCGCATCTGAGTTATTCAAAAGAATAATAAAGAATTGAATAACAAAAGAAGATCACCATATATAGGGTGTCACAGCGTATCTGATTATTCCAACGAGAATAATAAAGAATGAAATAATGAAGTTCTCTTCATGAATAAGAAAGAATAACACCCTTACTAGTAAAAAGAAGAATATTAGATTGATAGGGTGAGGATTTTCTTAAAGAAAACTTATACTATGTTCTTCGTTTCAAAGTTTCTTAAAACTCTTAAGGAAATACGCTCAAGATTATAGAAGGAGAATTCTACGAACTTACGGTGTGATTTCAATTCTAACTAAGCTTCTATTTATAGGAAAATGAACATATAGTAATCAATCCATGAACGGTCAGATTGATTTACTTTAATCGACGGTCCATATTTAAAGCAAAATCTTTTAAATAAAATATAATATATTCTATTTTTTTTATAAAAGATTTTTACTATCTGAAACACTATGCATAATAAAATATAATATATTCTATTTATAGAATAACTTTAATAAAGATTTTACTATTAGCCTAATAAAAGCGAAATAACTTTAATAATGATTTTACTATTAGCCTAATAAAAGCGAAATAACTTTAATAATGATTTTGTTTTATATAAAAAGTTTTTCCATTTTATTACGTTAATAATCTGAATAAAACAAAACTTCATCATCATTATAATAACTCACATTATTAATAAATAATAATTGAATCAAACTGAGTGACTTCTCACATAAGCATCAATAATCAATACTGGTGTCTACTTATGCAACCACGTGTATTCTTGTACTTTTTACTACCGGGTAGTTCAACAGTTTTAACGGTAAAACCTCAAAATCGTTATTTTCATAAAATATTTTGTTCGGGTGAATAGTATCCCGTGAATAGTAACTCGTGAATAGTAACTCGTGAATAGTACTCTGACATAAAAAGTGTCCCAAATACCCGAGTGAATAATACTAGAGTGAATAGTAACCGGGTATTTTATGACAACTTGTCTACTTAAAAAAATTCACATATCACCCTTAACTTTAACCTTTTATCAATTTAACCATTTAGTAAAATAGAAAAATTGAATACTTTTATTTCATAAAATTCGGGGTCTCACACCACAACTATAACATTATCTCAAATTCACACCCTAATATTCAAAAAAATATTTTGAGAAAATTAAATCTTTATTCTTAAAATCTGGGGTCTCACAAATACCTTTTTTATGAATATATATTATATTGAAAAATTCCTGGTTCTCGTAAAATCAAATCCTGACTTCTTCCCTCCTCCATCTCTCTCACATAAATTTCTTAATAATCATGTCATTACACAACATTGAACATTATTCATGAAAACTTACATATGCTGTGATATATATATATATATACAGAAATGATCTGCCGCTGACCAATTGGACGGACCAACAAACGGACTAAAGGAAAAAAGATACATGCGGGTCAAAAGCAAAGATCCGGGTCTTAAAAAATAAACCATATGAAATTCGCGAATTAATTCAGAAGACTCCCTTCAAATCGCGTGTTTTGATTCTCTCAAACTCATCCATATAAAACCCTTGAATTCATTCAGAAGACTCCCATTTACGCGTGTTCCGATTCTCTCAAACCCATCCATATGAAAACTGTGACGCCCCCAAAATTAGGTATACATCACCCATCTTGAGTCGCCAAATATATGGTACAAAAATACAAAATACAACTTAATAATACAAAGCTGTCGTGTACAATACGACGAAACATAAACTGAGAGTTTAAACAAGAATACTGTCTTCTAGACAATATCCATTCTTAATGGAGTCCTCATAGACAGTATACAAACTCAAATTCAGTCCTCGTTACATTTATTATCACACTATTTAATAGAATAGTGAGGACTACTAATGCTATCATCTGGACCGTCACTCCGTTCCCCGACTCGTCCCAGCTATATTCTTATTTCCTGAAGAGAACAGTGAAGGAAAGGGTGAGCTCAACTAGCCCAGTAAGAAATATTATGACTAAGATAATGCAGAATAAATTATCATTAGTCTTCAATAATGTTAAACTGATAAAATATAATAGACATCAAGTTTAACTGCAGCAGAACAATCAATTCATTAGAAGAGTCAAGTAGAGAATAAAATCTACCATCTTCTATGTTTTAAAAGGTTTTTATCAATTTTTATCGCTAAGACTAAGCTTTATTTAATAAACCACATCATTGAATCATCCTTGCACTACGGGCCAAAGATATTCATTAAATCATCAATGGTCATGACTATACCGAATAATCCCTGGTCATAATCATACGAAGTCCATCTCTGCGCGTAAGCCAAAAATATACAACAATAAATAACAGCCCATCTTCGCACGTAAGCCAAAGATAACTTTCATCACCATATAAGCATGAGGATGACGACAATTATATAAGCATTAATCAAACTAAAACAAGGATAAATATTAAAGACATTAACTTTATCCAAATATTATCAATCACATAATAAATTCATAATCTAATATTGTTAATATCATAACAATATTTTAAACCCTTCTTAAACTTATAAACAATTTATTTCAGTTGTTTACCCTTTACCAAATAATGCATTTAATCATTCAAACATGTCATACTCATAAGATTTCATCACCAATGATCAAATTCCTTATCAACAATCTACATATACCTTATATAGGATTTCCAAGCCATAAAATCCTATCTTCCAACTTTATTACTTCACTTAATACATTTAACTCATATGTTCGTAACTAAACTATTTTCATGAAAAATACCAAATCAGTCCCAAAAATATTTCTTTTCTGGGATTTAGCATAATATAGTCCCATAATGAACATATATTTTTCTCGGAATTTTTAAAATTTATTTACTATTTTTCAAAAATCAATTTCTAATTAATTCCTTAAGAAATTAGCTATCTCAAGTTTAACTCCATAAATCCCCAAATCTTGGCAGGATCTTACACATGTTAACGTGAGCCTCCAGTTTAAATTTCATGGTCATCGGAGTTATAAAACTCCGGTTATAGCGTTTTTCGTCGGAAAAATCTAAATATTGAAATGGTCATAACTTGTTCATTTTAAGTCGGAATGAGCTCATTTTTGGACAGGAGGTACCTTATACTATATACTTTTATTTTCCAAAAGCCAAAATTCTTCTCACAAATTAAATGGCCGAAACAGCCCTCATAAAATTCTGGACAACAACTTTTTCATATTTTGCAGTTTTAACTCCTTTGCTAAAATAAGTCCACACGAAAATCTACAACACATTTTTCAGTAATTCCACTTGGATAAGTTAGGTAACTCATATATATAACTCTAGGACTTGACCACACTCAAAAATTAGAAATATAATAGAAGATATGGTCAATTGAATTTTATGTTACGTTTTTACCGAAATCTGATTTTTCAATCCTTTGTGATTTCTAAGAAACTTATGTTTTCACATAATAACCAACATAACTCATCATAACACTTACTAATACTTCATATACCCATAATTTTCATCAGTCCAAAGTTTTTATTATGACTCTCATCATAATCAACGTAAACAGATCTTTTCCACAATTTAATAAGAATGAATACAAAGGATCATTCACCATGCATGTGGTAATCCACATAGACAGGTTATTCCAACAGAATAATAAAGAATGGAATAACAAAAGTTCTCTTCATGAATACGAAAGAATAACACCCCTTACGGGTATAACAAATAATATCCCTTACCGTATAAAGAAGAACTGAATAAAGAAGTAGTGAAGTAGTAGAATACTTTTTTTATTTCTCTCTATAGTTTCTCTCTCTAGAGTTTTAATGAATTCGTAAGAAATAATGAAGGAATGAGCTTCTATTTATAGAAGAATGGAATGAATAGTAACCAATCCATGAACGGTCCAGATTGATTTACTTTAATCGGACGATCCATATTTAAAGCAAAATCTTTTAAATAAAATACAATATATTCTATTTATAATCTAATAAAACGAATAACTTTAGTAAAGATTTTACTATGCAAACACTACGCAGGCACTATACAAACACTATGCATAATAAAATATAATATAATCTAATTATTGTCTAATAAAGCGAATAACTTTATAAAAGTATTACATTTTATATAAAAAGATTTTACTATTAGCCTAATAAAACGAATAACTTTATAAAAGTATTCTGTTTTATATAAAAAGTTTTTCTGTTTTATTACGTTAATAATACGAATAAAACAAAACTTCATCATCATTATTATAACTCATATTATTAATCGACAATAATTGAATCAAATAACGTGAGATACTATGCAGCAACTACTGAAGCAATAATTGAACAAAACTAAGTGACTTATCACATAAACATCAATAATCAATATCGTGTACTACTATGCAACTACACGTATTACGGTACTTTTATTACCGAGGAGTTCAACAATATTAACGGTAAAACTTCTGCCATTATTTTTAATAAAATATTTTTGTCGTTTTCTCAATCAATCAAACAATAATTCCGTTTCAGGGTCCACTAATGATTGTCTTCATCGCATGCGAATATTTCCCGACAAAAAGAATATTCTCTGACCAATCGAATATAATATAACAACTTACATACTTTGCAAAATTTATAAATATTACCCATAACTATAACGTTATCTCAAATCCACACCAAAATTTAAAAAATATTTCGAGAAAAAAATAAATCTTTATTCGTAAAATCTGGGGTCTCACAATCTCCCCTCCTTATGAAATTTCGCCCTCGAAATTTACGTACGTACTTGGTATGACGAAGAGGTGAGGATACCTTGAATACCTTTATCGTTCAAAACATTACATTCATCTTTTCAATATGGCCAAAGATATTCATTAACAATTCATCTTTGTACTACAGGCCAACTGTGTAACCAATAATCAACAGTTCATCTTTACACTACAGGCCAAAGATATACAACTGTATAATAAATAATGCTGAGACTCAGCTTAATAGTATCACGACCATGAATTATCCATGCACTACGGGCCAAGGATATTCATGTTTTCCATTACAGTCATGATTATACCGAATAATCCTTGGTCATAATCATACCAAATCCATCTATGCACTATAGCCAAAGATGACTTTTACCACATCATTTATAACATTACGGTTATGATTATACCGAATAATCCCTGGTCATAATCATACCAAGTCCATCTATGCACTACGGCCAAAGATGACTTTTACCACATCATTTATAACATTACGGTCATGATTATACCGAATAATCCCTGGTCATAATCATACCAAGTCCATCTATGCACTGTGGCCAAAGATGACTTTTAACACATCATTTATAACATTACGGTCATGATTATACCGAATAATCCCTGGTCATAATCATACCAAGTCCATCTATTCACTATAGGCCACAGATGACTTTCAAAAAAATATAAACATGAGAATGAGGTATTGACGTATATAGGATTTCAAACCTCTTAGAAACATTCGTGTCATTCGCTCCTCATTATCGACCAAATGGGATGCAAACCGGGATAACTCCGCAAACTTATCCTCGTACTGCGATATGGTTATATTATTTTGCTCCATTGCTTATCTCAACATTTTTAGATGCCATTTTCAAACACTGTCACAAAATAAGGGTTAATTAACATATCACATATTATCCTATACTACGACGACCAATTAAATACCAAATAAACTTAGGTAGGTCATACTACTTAGCGAAGAAATTCCCGTCTCTCCCTCCTAGTTCTTGTCTCACATCTTAGCCAGGGATCATATCCCTAAGCTTTGATACCAACTGTGACGCCCCCAAAATTAGGTATACATCACCCATCTTGAGTCGCCAAATACATGGTACAAAAATACAAAATACAACTTAATAATACAAGCGTATAGGTATACAATTTATGAAACATAAACCGAGAGTTTATGTCGGAATTTGATTTTATGAATAAATATTTAATTTTCTCGAAATAATTTTTTTATATTACGGGGTGAATTTGAGATAATATTATAGTTGTGGGTAGTATTTATAAATTTTGTAAAATATATAAGTTGTTATGTAATATTCGATTGGTCGGGGAATATTCGTACGATGGCACAATCATTGTTGGACCCCACAACAGAATTATTATTGAATTGAGAAAACGACAAAAATATTTTATTAAAAATAACGGCGGAAGTTTTACCGTTAATACTGTTGAACTACTCGGTAGTAAAAGTATAGTAATACGTGTGGTTGCATAGTAGCACACGGTATTGATTATTGATGTTTATGTGATAAGTCACTTAGTTTTGTTTAATTATTGCTTCAGTAGTTGCTGCATAGTATCTCACGTTATTTGATTCAATTATTGTCGATTAATAATGTGAGTTTACCCTATACTTGGTGGAATGACCTGTATATGCGATTTACCCAATACTTGGTGATCTTCTTCTGTTATTCCATTCTTTATTATTATGATGGAATAACCTATTTATGCGAAGTACCGCATACTTGGTGAAATTCTTTTATTATTCCGTCGGAATATCCCGTCGGTATGAATTTTACCTGATCTGGTTCAATTATTTATTATTCTGCATTTAATATTCTGTCAGAATATCCTGTCGGTGTGAATTTCACCTGACATGGTTCCTTGAGACCCCAGATTTTTTGAATAAATATTTATTTTTTCATTTTTTTTAAATATTATGGTGTGGATTTGATATATTGTTATAGTTGTGGGTAGTATTTGAAAATTTTGCAAAGTATGCAAGTTGTTATATAATATTCGATTGGTAGGGGAATATTCTTTTTATCGGGGAATATTCGTACGTCGACACAATCATTGGTGGACCCACAACAGAAGAACTGTCGTAGTTAGAAAACGACAAAAATATTTATGAAAATAACGGCGGAAGTTTTACCATTAATACTGTTGAACTACTCGGTAGTAAAAGTACGATGTCTGGCGTGGTTCGCGTAGTAGTTACACAGTATTGATTATTGATGCTTACGTGAGAAGTCACTCAATTATACTCAATTATTGCTATAGTAATTGATGCCGTCCAAGGCATGTTATACTTGTGGAAAAGAAGGTCACCTAGCCCGATTTTGTTGTTCACCGAAGACAAGTTCAGCTAGGATGGAGGCACCAAAGACCTGTTCGAGAAAAGTCAAAACTTAGAGTAGTAGTGAGGAGAGCATTTTTCGTGACTTCTCAAAAAGCGAGTAACCTGAACGAAGTTAACACCAGTTAGTTAATTATAAATAACTGCGAAGTCTATACCTTATAAGATACCGGTTCTACCCATTATTTTATCTCTCTTGCTTGCGTTCAACGTTTAAATTTGACTCCGGAGAAGTTAAAATTTGACTTATTGGTTGAAACTTCGTTAGTAGGAGCCTTCGTTACCTCTATTATTTTTAAATCTTGTTTGATTCAAATAAACACTTTCACGTTACCTGTCAATCTAATCTCTTTGAAAATACTTGCATTGATGTGATTTTTGGGAAATAATTGGTTAACTACTCATCATGCTTTTTGTAAGGTTGTTAGCTTTCATACTCCTAACCAACCTGTTATGCGAATTCAACCAACCAAATCACTAAAGTCAATCATTGTCATATCAAGCCATAAGTAAAGAGCCCCGATCCTTTAATTGTTGACTTCTTTGTGTGGAATGCACCGAAGCCAGACTTTCTGTAGGCGACATCGTGAATGAAGATGGCAAATTGATAGGTATCATTATGAGGTGCTATCCAGGTTAAGGGATAGAAGTCACAGTTTGTATTAATATGACGTATTATCCAAGTCTTGGATGAGGTCAGCGATTTTGAATGATATTTTATCGTTAATAAATTTCCGACGTATTCACGAAGACTTCTAGCCTACCCTAGGCGTGAAATCGAATTTTGTATTGACCAAAGATAAAACCCATTTCTTAAACCCTCAAATAATTCTTCAACTAAAATGAACGATTGCGCGCCAAAGAGCGTTGGCTCGAAGTCATTGAAGATTACGATCGTACCATTCAATATCATCGTGGAAGAAGCGAACGTGGTAGGTGGACGCGTTGAATAGAAGATCGTATACGTTTACGAGTGCGATGTTGTTAACACAAAGACTCATTTTGTATAACTTACAAATGATGAAGATAGAGTTAAAGACTTTAGAGACCCACGTGAAGATAACGAATATACGAGTAGAATCGGCGTTAACCGATAAAGTTAAAGCCGCTCAAGCTACATACTCAGAGCTGATGAATGTGAAGAAGGTTCAAGAGGGCGTTATTCTAGAAGCAAGAGTTGCTGAAGAGAGGAAATCTCAACCCTCGATTTAATTGGCCCATTTGAAATCCACGATTGAGTAGGAGTTGTGGCTTATAGACTCGTTTTACCGCCAAGTATATTGCGTGTTCATAACATTTTTAACGTATCGATGTTACGTAAATATGTGGATGACCCGAACCACATTATTGAGTTAGAACCGGACGAGATAACGGATAATTTAACATATGAAGATGTACCTGTTAAAATCCTAAAATATATTCTACGCTTAAAGGTTATACCTCAAGAGTTATAATATGACGAAGTATCCTCATCTGTTCGGCATATCAAGTACGTACGTAAATTTCGAGGGCGAAATTTCATAAGGAGGGGAGATTGTGAGACCCCGGATTTTATGAATAAATATTTATTTTTTCAATTTTTTTAATATTATGGTGTGGATTTGATATATTATTATAGTTGTGGGTAGTATTTAAAAATTTTGCAAAGTATGCAAGTTGTTATATAATATTCGATTGGTAGGGGAATATTCTTTTTGTCGGGGAATATTCGTACGCCGACACAATCTTTGGTGGACCCACAATAGAAGAACTGTCGTAGTTAGAAAACACCAAAAATATTTTATGAAAATAACGGCGGAAGTTTTATCGTTAATACTGTTGAACTACTTGGTAGTAAAAGTACAGTAATATGCGTGGTTGCGTAGTAGCATATGGTATTGATTATTGATGCTTACGTGAGAAGTCACTCAGTTATACTCAATTATTGCTATAGTAATTGTTGCATCATATCTCTCATATTGTTGATTCGATTATTGTCACAATATCATCTGCATTATATGATATTTTATTAAATCAATAATTGAGATGACAAAGTTATTAATATTATTAAATTGAAATATTTATAATGTCTAGAAGTTCTGCCAAGGAGAGGTTTGGTCACCTAATTGCGCGCCAATAGGGAGAAATCCTTATTGGAAAGCCCCCTCTTTCCTGGGAACGACCTGGTTGTTAAATATTGTGAGTTATGATATTAATGATGAATGTTATTGAAATTAAAGTTGTTCTCGGAGTTGAATTTGGAGACGCGGACGTGATATTTGAGTCCGGAACGATGAAATTAGTAAAAATAGTCTATAAACACAAAATTTTCTGGAATTCACTATTTGGTCAAAAAGTCAATAGTTGACTTTTTCGGGAAAAGTCAAACTTCGAAATTTCAAAATTTATATTTTTGATAAAAATGGTTTCATTATGTTGGAATTGTTTGTGTTAGTGAAAATCATCATTTATTTCGATAAAAATTGATGTCTGGAGGTTAGATTGATTAATCCCAGTATTTAAGCAGGATAAATGAGCAATTGATTGCTATTAATTCACATGATTATAACTATTTGTTCACATGTGTGTACTATTGATTCACATTCTTGTTACTATTAAGGGAGTTGATGCAAGATTGATTATACTTGCATGACTAAGTTAAAAATGGAGGTATAGATGGAGGTACTATACTGTAATTCGTATTTTCACATGTCTAGAACTATTTGTTCACATGATTTACTATTAAATCACATGATTTACTATTAGGGGAGTTGGTGCAAGTTTGATAATACTTGGATGACTGAATTAAAAATGAAGGAAAAGTTAGAGGTATTGTACTATAATTTTCTGAGCCCCAAAACGTTCAATTATCAAAACTATGTTTTCCTATAAATAGAAGCTCATTCTTCCTTCATTTCTCACCAATTCATTAAAGCTTTAGACCCATTATTATAGAGAGAAGCTATAGAGAGAAAATCTATAGAAGAAGAAAAGTATTCTGCTACTTCCCTACTCTTATATCCAGTTTCTTTTACGGTAAGGGATATTATTTGTTGTACCCGTAAGGGGTATTATTTCTTTTGTAATCATGAAGAGAACTTCTGTTATTCTATTCTTTATTATTCTGTTGGAATAGCCTGTATACGCGGTATACCCTATACTTGGTGAAATCCTTTTATATTTCGTCTTTATTATTCTGTCGGAATATCCTGTCTGTGCTATACGCCGGACCTGGTTCCTTTATTTATTATTCCTTCTTTATTATTCTGTCGGAATATCCTGTCTGTGCTATACGCCGGACCTGGTTCCATTTATTATTCCATCTTTATTATTCGCCGGAATATCTCGTTGGGTGTGAATTTCACCGACTTTGGTTCCATCATTTATTATTCATTGGAACATCCTGCCGGTGAATTTCACCGACTCGGTTCCGTTAATTAATTATTCTCGTTGGAATAACTTTGTCTATCACAATCTAGAATGCATGGTGATATCTTTGTTATTCCATTCTTTATTATACTCAGTTGGTTAAAGTGTTGACTTCTATATTCCATGAAATTAGTAGAATATCCTTGATATTTGCGCTTCATCTAGTATGTTTTCATGGAAATATTCTTCTGAGCATTCTTGAATTTTATTTTACAAAAGAAGTATCATGTTGACAATTTGGACGTTATTAGTTCCTGGATAATTTAATTCGTGAACTTGTTTTATTGAATTCTTATATCATTGTCATCATCCTCATGTTTATATTTTTTTAAAGTCATCTGTGGCCTGTAGTGCATGGATGGACTTGGTATGATTATGACCAGAGATTATTCGGTGTAATCATGACCGTAAAGTTACAAATGATGGGGTAAAAATCCTCATTGGCCCGTAGTGCATTGATGGACAGTTGTTGGCATGATCATGACCATTGATGAATACACAAATTTCCTTGGCCGTAGTGCATGGTTAAATTGTGGTCGTGACCCTGATGAATATCCTTGTCCGTAGTGCAGGGATGATGTGGATTATTTATAAGCTGAGTCTCAGCGATAAAAGTGACGAAAAGCCTTTTTAAATCATAAAAGATAGTAGACTTTATTCTCTACTTGACTCTTTTAATGGATTGTATATTCCGTTGCAGTTAAACTTGATGTCTATTGTATTTTATCAGTTTAAAATTGTTGAAGGCTAATGATAACTTATTCTGCATTATCTTAGTCATAATATTTCTTACTGGGCTAGTTGAGCTCACCCCTTCTTTCACTGTTCTCTTCAGGAAATGAGAATATAGCTGGGACGAGTCGGGGAAATGAATGATGGTCCAGATGATAGCATTAGTAGTCCTCACTATTCTATAAAATAGTGTGATAATAAATATAATGAGGACTTATTCTGAGAGTGGATATTGTCTAGAAGACAATATTTGTATTAAAACTTACAGCATGTATTTTGTCGTACTTTACACGACTGTTGTATAATTAAGTTATATTTGAATTTTGTACCATGTATTTGACGACTCAGAATAGGTGATGTATACCTAATTTTGGGGGCATCACAGGTTCCATTATTTATTATTTTGTATTTAATATTCTGTCGGAATATCCTGTCGGTGTGAATTTCACCTGACCTGGTTCCATTATTTATTATTTCGTTATTTATTATTACATTTGAATAAACTATCTATAAGCACCGCATACATGGTGATTTCTGTTGTTATTACATTCTTTATTATACTCAGTTGGTTAAAGTTTTGACTTCTATACTCCATGAAATTAGTGGGATATTCTTGATATTTTCGCTTCATCCAGTATATTTTCATGGAAATATTCTTCTGAGCATTCTTGAATTTTATTTTACAAAGAAGTATCATGTTGATAATTTGGACGTTATTAGTTCCTGGATAAAATAATTCTTGAATTTGTTTTATTGAATTCTTATATAATTGTCATCATCATCATGCTTATATTGTGTTAAAAGTCATCTTTGGCTTACGTGCATAGATGGACTTGGTATGATTATGACTAGGGATCATTCGGTGTAATCATGACCTGTAATATTATAAATGATGTGATAAAAATCCTCAGTGGCCTGTAATGCATTGATGGATAATTTTTGGTATAATTATGACCAGGGGTTATTCGGTATAGTCATGACCATTGATGATTCAATGAATATCCTTGGCCCGTAGTGCAGGGATGATTCGATGATGTGGTTTATTTATTAAGCTGAGTCTTAGCGATAAAAATTGATGAAAACCTTTTAAAACATAGAAGACAGTAAATTTTATTCTCTACTTGACTCTTCTAATGGATTGCTTGTTCTGCTGCAGTTAAACTTGGTGTCTATTGTATTTTATCAGTTTAACATTGTTGAAGACTATTGATAATTTATTACGCATTATCTTAGTCATAATATTTCTTCTTGGGCTAGTTGAGCTCACCCTTTCTTTCTTTATTCTCTCTTGAAATGAGAATATAAATTTGGGGACGAGTCGGGTTAAGGAGTGACGGTCCAGAAGATAACATTAGTAGTCCTCACTATTTTGTTAAATAGTGTGATAATAAATATAATGAGGACTGAATTTGAGTTTGCACATCATCTATGATGAGGACTCCATTGAGAATGGATATTGTCAGAAAGGCGATATTCTTGTTTAAACTCTCAGTTTATGTTTTATCGTATTTTACACGACAGCTGTATAGTTAAATTTGTATTTGTATTTTGTACCATGTATCTGACGACTCAAGATGGGTGATGAATACCTAATTTTGGGGGTGTCACGGTTTAAACAAGAATACTGTCTTCTATACAATATCCATTCTCAATGGAGTCCTCATAGACAGTATACAAACTCAAATTCAGTCTTCGTTACATTTATACACTATTTAATAGAATAGTGAGGACTACTAATGCTATCATCTGGACTGTCACTCCGTTCCTCGACTCGTCCCAGCTATATTCTTATTCAAGAAGAAGAGAACAAAGAAGAAAAAGGTGAGCTCAACTAGCCCAAGAAGAAATATTATGACTAAGATAATGCGTAATAAATTATCATTAGTCTTCAATAATGTTAAACCGATAAAATATAATAGACATCAAGTTTAATCAGAGTGGAACAAGCAATTCATTGTAAGAGCCAAGTGAGAGAATAAAATCTACTATCTTCTATGTTTTAAAAGGTTTTATCAATTTTATCGCTAAGACTCACTTTTATTAAATAAACCACATCATCAATCATCCTCGCACTACACGCCAAGGATATTCATTAAATCATTAATGGTCATGACTATACCAATAATCCTCGTCATAATCATACCAAGTCCATCTCGCACGTAAGCCAAAAATATACAACAATAAATAATGACCCATCTTCGCTCGACGTAAGCAAAGATAACTTTCATCACCATATAAGCATGAGGATGACGACAATGATATAAGCATTAATCAAACTAAAACAAGGATAAATATTAAAGACATTAACTTTATCCAAATATTATCAATCACATAATAAATTCATAATCTAATATTGTTAATATCATAAAAATATTTTAATCCCTTCTTAAACTTATAAATAATTTATTTCAGTTGTTTACCCTTTACCAAATAATAAATTTAATCATTCAAACATGTCATACTCATAAGATTTCATCCCCAATGATCAAATTCCTTATCAACAATCTACATATACCTTATATAGGATTTCCAAGTCATAAAATCCTATCTTCCAACTTTATTACTTCACATAATACATTTAACTCATATATTCGTAACAAAACTATTTTCATGAAAATACCAAATCAGTCCCAAAAATATTTCTTTTATGGGATTTAGTATAATATAGTCCCATAATGAACATATATTTTTCTCGAAATTTTTAAAATTTATTTACTATTTTTCAAAAATCAATTTCTAATTAATTCCTTAAGAAATTAGCTATCTCAAGTTTAACTCCATAAATCCCCAAATCTTGGCAGGATCTTACACATGTTAACGTGAGCCTCCAGTTTAAATTTCATGATCATCGGAGTTATAGAACTCCGGTTATAATGTTTTTCGTCGAAAAAATCTAAATATTGAAATGGTCATAACTTGCTCATTTTAAGTCAGAATGAGCTCATTTTTGGACAGGGGGTACCTTATACTATATACTTTAATTTCCCAAAAGGCCAGAATTTTTCTCACAAATTAAATGGCCGAAACAGCCCTCACAAAATTCTGGACAGCAACTTTTTCATATTTTATAGTTTTGATTCCTTTGCTAAAATCAGTCCACACGAAAATCTACAACACCTTTTTCAGTAATTCCACTTGGATAAGTTAGGTAACTTATAGATCTAACTCTAGGACTTGACCACACTAAAAAATTCGAAATATAATAGGAGATATGGTCAATTGAATTTTATTTTACATTTTTACTGAAATCTGATTTTTCAACCCTTTGTGATTTCTAAGAAACTTTCATGTTTTCACATAATAACCAACATAACTCATCATAAAACTTACTAATACTTCATATACCCATGATTTTCATCAGTCCAAAGTTTTTATTATGACTCTCATCATAATCAACGTAAACAGATCTTTTCCACAATTTAATAAGGAATGAATACAAAGGATCATTCACCATGCATGTGGTAATCCACATAGACAGGTTATTCTAATAGAATAATAAAAAATGGAATAACAAAATTTCTTTTAATGAATACGAAAGAATAACACCCCTTACGGGTACAACAAATAATATCCCTTACCGTATAAAGAAGAACTGAATAAAGAAGTAGTGAAGTAGTAGAATACTTTTCTAATTTCTCTCTATAGTTTCTCTCTCTAGAGTTTCAATAAATTTGTAAAAAATAATGAAGGAAGGAGCTTCTATTTATAGAAGAATGGAATGAATAGTAACAAATCCATAAACGGTCCAGATTGATTTACTTTAATCGGACGGTCCATATTTAAAGCAAAATCTTTTAAATAAAATATAATATATTCTATTTATAATCTAATAAAACGAATAACTTTAGTAAAGATTTTACTATGCAAACACTACGCAGGCACTATACAAACACTATGCATAATAAAATATAATATAATCTAATTATTGTCTAATAAAACGAATAACTTTATAAAAGTATTTGTTTTATATAAAAAGATTTTACTATTAGCCTAATAAAACGAATAACTTTATAAAAGTATTCTGTTTTATATAAAAAGTTTTTCTGTTTTATTACGTTAATAATACGAATAAAACAAAACTTCATCATCATTATTATAACTCATATTATTAATCGACAATAATTGAATCAAATAACGTGAGATACTATGCAGCAACTACTGAAGCAATAATTGAACAAAACTAAGTGACTTATCACATAAACATCAATAATCAATATCGTGTACTACTATGAAACTACACGTATTACGGTACTTTTATTACCGAGGAGTTCAACAATATTAACGGTAAAACTTCCGCCGTTATTTTTAATAAAATATTTTTATCGTTTTCTCAATCCGACAATAATTCCGTTTGTGGGGTCCACCAATGATTGTACCGTCGTACGAATATTTCCCGACAAAAAGAATATTCTCTGACCAATCGAATATAATATAACAACTTACATACTTTGCAAAATTTATAAATATTACCCATAACTATAACGTTATCTCAAATCCACACCAAAATTTAAAAAATATTTCGAGAAAAAAATAAATATTTATTTGTAAAATCTGGAGTCTCACAAAAGCCCCTTTCACAAACTCAATCTTCCGATTCTCTCTCCCCATATGAAATTCGCGATTCTCCGAACCCATTTCCCCGATTCTCTCTCAAAGCCCCTTTCAATTGTCGATTTGAAGCTAGGGTTTGCATCATAGAAGCAACAAAATCATCCTTCTGATCCTGAAGCAGACGAGGTAACACTGTTTCCATTTTGTAATGAAATTTAAAAACAATGTGGTTTTTAAACTTATGTGTGCCCAAGCTTTTGAAAATGTAAATCTATGGCAGGAAGTTGTTTTGGTACAAAAAAGGAAATTTACCCTACTTTGTGCTTTTGTGTATCCATGAGTCAAAAAGGTAAAATTAACCCTGTTTTGGTGTTTTGCAAGCTGAAAAGGGTTTCATGAAATCCAAGCAGGCATGTTA
Organism: Panax ginseng; assembly: GCA_020205605.1. NCBI lineage: Eukaryota > Viridiplantae > Streptophyta > Magnoliopsida > Apiales > Araliaceae > Panax > Panax ginseng. The sequence goes on along the minus strand of CM035129.1, from coordinate 1,704,234 downwards.
AAATGAACCAAATGATTAAGAAAATGAAATTTGCGGTTTTCAAGGGTTAAACCAAACAGGCCAATCGGTCTGTGTTATCTTATATGATTTTAAATGGGGCATTAACTGACATAACATTTTGCAGTTATTTAATATATTTTGGTTGTGGTTTTCACAATTTTATCATATTCTGAAAAGTTAATTACCAAATTTGATCATTATATATAGGTTTTAATCAAAATGGATAACATTGAAGCGGAGTATGGGATGGGAGAAAATTTAGAGCGGAAAGAAGGGGGACTGTAGACTTTGAATTGGAGAGTGGGCTAAATGAGGAACAATATGTTGAGTTAGATCCTAATTTTTTAGATAATTTGTATAATCCTCAAGTAGCACCAGAGCTAAAACCAAAAATAAGTCAAGAATTTCAAATAATAGATGATGCTTTTAGTTTCTACAATGCATATGCAAAAGAGAGTGGCTTTAGTGTTCGAAATTGGTCTGAAAAAAGAGAGGGGAAAGTAGTGAGATCATAAGGAAAGAGTTTTTTTGTTGGAAACAGGGGAATGCTACAACAGTAGCGAACATTGATGTAACAAGGCGCAGAGGATCAATTAAAGAGGGTTGTAAAGTAAAATTTTCTATTGTGATGACACCTTGAGACTTATATGTTGTTAATATATTTGTTGAGGGTCATTGTCACCCATTAACAACTCCACGAAAAACACATTTTTTGCTATCTCACCGCAATATATCAACTGCCCAAAAGGCCCTGACTTAACAACTTCAGATGGTAAATATACCATCGCATCAACAATTCAATTTTCTTGGAGTGCAACCTGGGGTGGGGGTTTGAGAATATTGGTTGTACATAAAGAGATTTGTATAATCTCGAAAGAGATAAGCTTGAATGAGATGAAAGGACATGATGGACATATGTTGCACGAGTTTTTAATGGGTGAAGAAGGAAAAAATCCATCATTTTATTTCAAAATTGAGTCAAATGATGAAAACATGATTACTTAATGTTTTTGGGCTGATTCAACCTCTAGACGGGCTTATAATTTTTATGGTGATGTAGTGATATTTGATACTACGTACAATACTAATCGGTATAGATTAATTTTTGCGCCACTAATTGGGGGTTAATTGTGACGCCCCCAAAATAGGTATACAACACCCATTCTGAGTCACCAAATATATGGTACATAAAGCAAACTACAACTTCAATAATACAAATGTCGTGTGAAATACGACAATACATACTGTGAGTTTAAATACAAATATTATCTTCTAGACAATATCTACACGCAGATAAGTCCTCATTACAATTATTCAAACACTATTTTACAGAAATAGTGAGGACTGTAAAACATCTTTCTAGAAACATCACTCCATACCCCGACTCGATCCTACTATGTTCTCACCTCCTGAGAAGAAAAATGGAACAAAAAGGAAAATGGTGAGCTCAACTAGCCCAGTAAAGAACATTATGACTAAGATAATATACAAAAAATTATCATTAGTCTTCAATATGGAAAAATTTGATAGAATACAACAGACAACAAGTTTTATATCAACAAATACAGCGGAAACAGCAATCCATTAAAAGAGTCACGTAGAGAATGAATTCTACTATCTTCTAAGATTTAAAAGTCCATCATCAATATTTTATCCCTGTAACAACAATCAATATACATCTTTAATCATCTTTGCACTACAGGCCAAAGATATTCATTTGTATCACCAGTTGTTCATGTTCATCTCAACACCTGTTCATCTTTGCACTACGAGCCAAAGATATTCATCAGTTAATCATTCATCTTTGCACTACAGGCCAAAGATATTTAATAATATCATCATTAAGGACTGAGGATGATGAAAAACATTTTTAAGAACGAATCAAGTGAGATAGAAGGACAAATATTAGGGATTCGTATAACAGTTTATCCAAGATCAATAATAATTCATAATAACCGATTTTGAAGCAGAATTCAAAAATAACGATCAAAACATGGATACAATCAAAGATAGTAGCCAAAATAGTCATCTTGGATAAAAAGGAAAATTTTCATTTTTTGGTGAATAGTGTCGTATTCGTGAATAGTGTCGTATACGTGAATAGTGCCGTATACGTGAATAGTAACCCCGACACAACAAGTTCCAAATTTGATTAAAAAGTTCACCAATATTTTGGCATAATGATATTGAAGAAAAAATATCATTTAAGAAGAAAATAATATCCCTTACCTCAAAATAACCGAGATCTTACATTGAATTTAGGTATAGTCTTTGACAAAAACTCAAGATAGTATAGCAACACTCAAATTATACTCACAAGAATACATTTCGATAATATAGAGAGAGAAAAGAGAAAACTTGTTTCGGTGTGATTTTCAATTCTAACTTAGCCTCTATTTATAGGAAAATCTTTAGAGCGCCAAAGGAGACTAAAATAATAAATTAATATTATTTATTACAAATTCCTTACGCATGCTTACCTACCAATTCAGCCACCAACCATCCTTGATCTAAATTAGCAGCCCACATGTGTTAGAATAAAAGTGGGTCCCACCCATAATTTAATAAAAATTATTTTATTTTCTGAAACTTCAATAATTCATAGAAAATAGACCGTTTATCAGAAAAACATGAATTTTATGTCCATTCTACCTGAAATCGAATTCTCTACAACTTTGTAAAAGAAAGTTTTTCCAAATTCCCAACAGAAAATATCCGAAATCCATAAACAGATGATTTTTAATACTTCCGGTCCGACAAAATACTGATAAAATACCTCCAAATTAATTCTTTCATTAACAACCACATAAATAAATCCATTATTTATATCTACATCAAATAAATATTTTCTTATCATATAAATCAATAATTAATTATTCACAAATAATATTACAGAATCACAATTATGACAACCAGGACGTTCCCTGGATAGAGGGGGCTTTCCAATAAGTATTTCTCCTTACTGGCGCGCAATTAGATGACCTAACCTCTCCTTGACAGAACTTTCTAGACATTGCAAATAATGTTATCTAATAATATTATTCAAATAATATGAATTATTGATCCGATAATGAAAAATACTGTGCAGTGACAATTATTGAAATAATAATAATATAAACTAACAATGCAGTAATTATTGAATCAATAACATAAAATATTAAATAGTAACTACTGTAACAATTATTGAGTAGTGCATTCTTACGTACGAATCAATAATTCAACAATACCGTGCAATACCGTGTGCTACTGTGCAATCATGCATATTACTGTATTTTAACCACCAGGTAACCCAACAGTGTTAACGGTAACAATTTATTCCGTTATTTATAAAACTCAATCTTTGTCGTTTTCTTTCATCCAACTGTTTTTCGTTATGGGGCCCACAAATGACTGCGCCGTCATACGGAGATTCCCGACAAAAAGAATATTCCACGACCAAATGAATATTTCCTGACAGAAATGAATATTTTATAACCACTTGCTTATTTTGTAAAATTTGCACATTTCACCCATAACCAAAACATTATATCAAATTAACCTTTATTAATTAAGAATAATTAATAGAGGAAAATTTAATTTATTTATAATAAGTTTGGGTCTTACAACCTCCCCTCCTTATAAAATTTCGTCTTCGAAATTGACGTACGTACCTGGTGTTTTGAATAGGTGAGGGTACCTCGCTTTCATTTTTGATTCCAACTCCCAGGTCATTTCTTCAATAGCATGGTTCCTCCACAAAACCTTAACTTGTGGTATAACCTTGGTGCGTAGGACATGCTCTTTCCTATCCAAAATCTTAACAGGTATCTCCTCGTATGTTAAATCTTCGGCTATCTCGTCTGGTTCTAACGCAATAATGTGGTTCGAGTCTTTCACATATTTACGGAGCATAGATATGTGGAAAACATTGTGAACACGAGACATACTTGGAGGTAATGCGAGTCTATAGGCTACGTTTCCTATTCGGTCAAGAATCTCAAATGGACCAACAAATCATGGATTGAGCTTTCCTCTCTTTCCAAATCTTGTAACTCTCTTCCATGGAGCAACACGTAACAATACATGATCTCCAATATTAAACTCCACGTCCTTTCTATGAAGATCAGCATAACTCTTTTGTCGATCTTGTGAAGTTTGAATACATTGTCGAATCATTTGGATCTTTTCTGTAGTCATGCGTACTAATTCTGGTCCCAACAATGTTGTTTCTCCCACCTCGTCCTAGCATGCTGGAGAACAACACTTTCGTCCATACAACGCCTCAAATGGAGCTATGCCTATACTTGCTTGATAGTTGTTGTTGTAGGAGAATTCCACCAACGGCAAGTACTTATCCTAACTTCCTTTGAAATCTTGAACACAGAGTCTTAATAGATCTTCAAGGGTTTGAATAGTCCTCTTTGATTGTCCGTCTGTTTGAGGATGGTATGCTGAACTGAATCGTAAATTCGTGCCCATAGCTTTCTGCAAGCTAACCCAAAATCTTGAAGTGAATCTTGGGTCACGATCAGAAACTATGGATACTGGCATGCCATGCAATCGCACAATCTCATTCACGTACATACTAGCAAGACGTTCAAGGAAATAAGTCTCACGTATCGGCAAGAAATGGGCAGACTTGGTTAATCTAGCAACAATAACCCAAATAGCATCTATGCCTTGAGAAACTTTTGGAAGACCTGTAACGAAATCCATGGTAATGTGTTCCCACTTCCATTCCAGAATCTAAAGTGGTTGCAAGGGACCTTTTGGCACTTGATGCTCCGCCTTTACACGTTGACAGGTTAAGCAACTTGAGATATACTCTGCGATCTCTCTCTTCATATTGTTCCACCAAAATGTATGTCGAATATCCTGATACATTTTGGTACTCCCAGGATGCAAACGATGTGTTGTGTGCCTCCATCATGATTCTATGCTTCAAATCAGAGTTGTTAGGAACATAAAGTCTGGAGTTGAATCTAAGTATTCCTTTTTCATCGATTCTTGCTTCCTGAATAGCTCCTTCTTGCACCTTCTTCTTCATACGCATCAGCCCCAGGTCCGTAGCTTGAGCAGTTTTAACTTTATCGATTAAAGTCGGTTCTGCTCGTATATTCGCCATCATCATGTGGGTCCCTGGAGTCTTTAATTCTACCTTCATTCTTTGCAAGTCATACAAAATGGGCCTTTGCGTTGACAATATCACACTCGTACTTGCATATGATCTTCTACTCAATAAATACACTACTACGTTCGCTTTTCAGGATGATATTGAATAGTGTGATCATAATCCTTTAATGACTCAAGCCAACGTCGTTCTTTGCATATTGAGTTCTTTTGGGTGAAGAAATATTTGAGGCTTTTATGGTCCGTATAAATCTCCGCTTTTTTCCCCATACAAGTAGTGTCTCCATATCTTCAATGCGAATCGATTCATCGCTAACTCTAGATCATGAGTAGGATAATTCCTCTCATATTCTTTGAGTTGTCGAGAGGCATAGGCTATGACTTTCCCATGTTGCATGAGAACACATCCTAACCCTTTGCCTGAAGCATCATTTGTAGATAACAAATCCATCCGAACCAGATGGTATTGCCAGAACAGGTGCCGAAATGAGTCTCCTCTTGAGCTCTTGGAAACTCTTATCGCATTCCTCGCTCCATACGAATTTTATATCTTTCCGAGTCAGCTGAGTTAACTGAGTAGCAATTCGAGAAAATCCTTCCACGAATCTCCGATAATAACCAGCTAAGCCAAGAAAGCTGCGTACTTCGGTCACCAACTTCGGTAGCTCCCAACTTTGTATTGCTTTAATCTTCGCCGGGTCGACAGATACTCCAACGAATGCTACTTCCTCAAGCCAAAACTCGCATTTCTTCAGCTTGGCATAAAGCTTGTGTTCACGAAGTCTTTCAAGTATCAGCTTTAAATGGTGCTCATGATCTTCACGACTTTTGGAATAGATGAGGATGTCATCAATAAAGACAACAACGAATTGATCCAAATATTCCTTGAATACACGGTTCATCATATCCATGAAAGCAGCAGGAGCATTAGTCAATCCAAAAGACATGACTAAGAATTCATATTGCCCGTACCGAGTTCTGAAGGCAGTCTTTGGAATATCCTCAATTTTAATCTTCAGCTGATGATATCCAGAACGAAGATCGATCTTTGAAAAGAATTATGCTCCTTGCAACTGGTCGAACATGTCATCAATGCGAGGTAGTGGATACCTATTCTTGATGGTGACATGGTTCAATTCTCGGTAGTCAATACAAAGTCGCATACTCCCGTCTTTATTCTTTACGAATAAAACAGGAGCACCCCAAGGAGATGTACTAGGACGAATGAAACCGATGTCTAATAATTCTTGTAGTTGGACTTTTAACTCGTGAAGTTCAATAGGAGCCATTTGATATGGGGTTTTAGAAATGGGTTTTGTACCCGGTTCAAGGTCAATAAAGAATTCATCATCACGTTCTGGGGGTAGACTGGGAAGTTCTTCGGGAAATACATCAGGAAATTCTTTAACAACAGAAATATTATCCAAATCTGACTTGTCTCTGTTCAAATCCATAACATGGGCTAAGAAAGCTTGACATCCGTTTTTCAATAAACGAATAGCTTTGTGGCTTGATATGACATGATGTGATTTTAGTGGTTTAGTAGTTTGAATTCATATGTTGGGTTGGTTAGGAATGTGAAAACTAATGACCATTACGAAAACAATCAATTTTGGCATGATGAGTGGTTAACCAATCAATTCCTAAAATCACATCAAAAGCAAGTATTTTTAAAGAGATAAGATCAACAGGTAATGTGATAGTGCCAACTTGGATCATGCAAGATTTATAAACTATAGATGTAACGAAGGTTTCACCCAACAGAGTTTCAACAGATAAATCAAAGTCTAATTTCTACGGAGTCAAGTTTAAACATTGAGCACAAGCAGGAGAGATAAAAGAGTGGGTAGAACCGGTATCTAGTAAGGTATAAACTTCGTAAGAATTCAAGATTAGCTTACCCATGATCACCTCGTTTGTGTTCCTCACGTTTTGGCCAGTCACGATAAACGCTCTTCCAGGAACCGCTGATTTTGACTTATCCAGGACAGCCCTTGGAATCACCACTCCCGCTGTACTTGGTTTCGCTATAGTACAATCTTGAGCGATGTGGCCTTCCTTTCCACAGTTGTAACATACCTTGGATTGTTGTGGACAATTTGGGCTGATATGTCCCTCTTTCCTTCATTGGTAACATCTAACTGGCGGTCGTTCTCCTCCCCTAAAATTTGTTGTTGGTGCTGGTGCTGCTGCTGATGTCTTCCCGTCGTTGTTGAATCTCCTCTTTCTGAAATTTCCACTTGACTCACCTCTCCTATTATCATGTCCACGATTACCACCTGAGTGGTTAGCGCCTTTGTCCGTATTCTTCCCTCCTCGCTGGTTATCATCGTTCTGATGACTGCTATCACCAATATGACCCTGGTTGTGGTCCCTCGGTTGAGTATACTCACTATCTCGCTCTAATAACTGAGCCCTATTTACAACATCTGAATACAGAGAAAATTTATGAGATATAAGGTATTGACGAATCTCGGGTTTTAGACCTCTCAAAAATATCCGCGTCATACGTTCCTTATTCTCCACCAAATGAGGTGTAAACCTGGATAACTCTGCGAACTTTGCCTCATACTGAGACACCGTCATGTTGTTCTGTTCGAGTCTAATAAAATCTACCTCCTTCATATGATAAATACTTTCTGGAAAGTACTTATCATTGAACAGTTTCTGAAATCTTTCCCAAGACATGTTGAGTGCGGCTGGCTGGGTACGCTTAACGGATTCCCACCAGTAATCTGCCTCTCCACGGAATGTAAAGGTGGCGAATGGAACCTTCTGCTCCTCCGTGCATCCCAAGACATCGAATATCTTGGTAATTTGCTTGACCCATATTTCCGCATTAATCGGATTGGGCTTTCCCCAGAAATCTGGTGGTCCCAACTCCTTGAACTGCTTGGCTGTGACAGACCGCCCGTTGCCATCACTTCCACCCGTATTTTGTACACGAGTCTCCCTCGTCTGGTTTTGCATGAACTGCAAAAAGCTCCTAAACATTCCATCGTTCATCGTTTGCTCGGTAGTGTTGTTTACAGGAGGAATATTGCCTTCCTATTGCACGTTCTCCTGGTTTGTGACTAAAGGTTGTTCCACAGTCTCATATATTCCATTGTTAACGTTTCTCAAAGAACCATTCTTAACATCGCCATAAAACAAGGGTTAATTAAACAAATTAACATATCACATAATATCCCTATATTATGACCAACCAACAAATAAGCTTAGATAGGACACACTAGCGAAGGATTTACTCATCTTTCCCCTCCTAGTTCTATCCCCCGATCTCCGCCAGAGACCATATCCCTAAGCTTTGATACTAACTGTGACACCCCCAAAATAGGTATACAACACCCATTCTGAGTCGCCAAATACATGGTACATAAAGCAAACTACAACTTCAATAATACAAATGTCGTGTGAAATACGATAATACATACTGTGAGTTTAAATACAAATATTATCTTCTAGACAATATTTACACGCAGATAAGTCCTCATTACAATTATTCAAACACTATTTTACAAAAATAGTGAGGAAAAATAGTGAGGACTGCTAAACATCTTTCTAGAAACATCACTCCATACCCCGACTCGATCCTGCTATGTTCTCACCTCCTGAGAAGAAAAATGGAACAAAAAGGAAAAGGGTGAGCTCAACTAGCCCAGTAAAGAACATTATGACTAAGATAATATACAAAAAATTATCGTTAGTCTTCAATAGGGAAAAATTTGATAGAATACAACAGACAACAAGTTTTATATCAACAAAAATAGCGGAAACAACAATCCATTAGAAGAGTCACGTAGAGAATGAATTCTACTATCTTCTAAGATTTAAAAGTCCATCATCAATATTTTATCCCTGTAACAACAATCAATATATGTAAGACCCCGAATTATTTTTTAATAAAATCGAATTTCCTCTAATTATTGCGAATAATAAGGTGTTAATTTGATATAATGCTTTGGTTATGGGTGAAATGTGCAAATTTTACAAAATAAGCAAGTGGTTATAAAATATTCATTTCTGTCGGGTAATATTCGTTTGGTCGTGGAATATTCTTTTTGTCGGGAATATCCGTACGACGGCGCAGTCATTTGTGGGCCCCATAACAGAAAAACGATTGGTTGAAGGAAAACGACAAAGTATGAGTTGTATGAATAACGACGTAATTGTTACCGTTAACATTGTTGGATTACCTGGTGGTTAAAATACAGTAGCACACGGTATTGCACAGTATTGTTGAATTATTGATTCATACGTAAGAAGGCACTACTCAATAATTGTTACAGTAGTTACTGTTTAATATTTTATTTTATTGATTCAATAATTGTTGCGTTGATAGTTTATATTATTGTTGTTTTAATAATTGTCACTACACATTATTTCCCATTATCAGATTAATAATTCATATTATTTGAATAATATTATTAGATAGCATTATTGGTAATGTCTAGAAAGTTCTGTCAAGGAAAGGTTTGGTTACCTAATTGCGCGCCAGTAAGGAGAAATCCTTATCGGAAAGCCCCCTCTTTCCTGGGAACGGCCTGGTTGTCATAATGGTGATTCTGTAATATTATTTGTGAATAATTAATTTTTGATTTATATGATAAGGAAATATTTATTTGGATATAAATGATGGATTTATTTATTTTATGTGGTTATAAATGAAGGAGTTAATGTTGAGGTGTTTTATCAGTATTTTGTCGGATTTCGGTGTTCTTAAAGCTCTATTGCATGACTTATAATTTTAATCTGACCGTTGAATCGTTGTGATTTTTGGATATGTTATACATATATGAGTTGATTATATGTCCACAAATTTTGAACCGTTGAAATTTAACGCATGATTTGTTATGGATTTTAAAAGGTGTTGAAACGGTGTTTAAAATCATCCGTTTGTGGATTTCGGATATTTTTGGTCTGGAATTTGGAAAAACTTTCTTCTGCAAAGTTGTAGGGAATTCGATTTCAGGCAGAATGGATATAAAATTCTTATTTTTTGATAACCGAGCTATTTTCTATGAATTGTTGAAGTTTCGGAGAATAAAATAATTTTTATTAATTTATGGGTGGAATCCACTTTTTGGTTGGTGTGGAATACACATGTGGGCTGCTATTTTTGTTCAAAATAGGCTGATCTTGATTTTCAAACAAAACATGCGTAGACAATTTTGATTAATAATAATATTAATTTATTATTTAGTCTCCTTTGGCGTTCTAGCATTTTCCTATAAATAGAGGGCTAAGTTAGAATTGAAAATCACACCAGAAATAAGTTTTCTTTCTCTCTAGATTATCGAGCGTATTCTTGTGAGTATTTTGACACTTTGAGTGTTGCTATACGGTGCGAGTTTCTGTCAGCACTATACCCAAAATTCAGTCAGAAGTACGGTTATTTTGAGGTAAGGGATGTTATTTTCTTCTCAAATGATATTAATTTCTTCAATATCATTATGCCAAAATATTGATGAACTTTTTAATCAAATTTGGAACTTTTTGTGTCGGGGTTACTATTCACGTATAAGGCACTATTCACGAATACGACACTTGTAAGACCCCAACTTATTATTAATGAAATTTAATTTTCTCTATTTATTATTTTGAAATAGTAAGGGTTGATTTGATTAATGTGGATAGTTATGGGTAAAATACGCAAATATTTCAAAATAAGCAAGTGGTTATAAAATATTCATTGTTGTCGGAGAATATTCGTTTGGTCGTGGAATATTCGTACTGTCGGGGAATATTCGTACGACGGCGTAACCATGTGTGGGCCCCATAACGGAAAGCGATTGGATGAAGAAAACGACAAATATAAGTTGTTTAAAAATAACGGCAGTAGTTATTACCAATTAATCTTGTTAAAATACTCAAATTGGTTAAAACACAAGAAGACACGGTATTGCACCAATTATTGATTCTTACGTAAGAAGGCACTACTCAATAATTGTTACGATAATTCTTATTCAAAGATTTTATTTTATTGATTTAATAATTCTTTGCGTTGATATTTTATATTGTCGTTGTTTCAATAATTGTCATTACACAAAGATTTTTCATTATCGAAGCAATAATTCATATTATCTGAATAATATTATTAGATAACATTATTGGCAATGTCTAGAAAGTTCTGCTCTAAGGAGAGGTTTGGTCACCTAATTGCGGCGCCAAGAAGGAGAAATTCTTATTAGAAAGCCCCTTTTTTGGGAAGCGCCTGGTTGTCAATATTGTGATTACAGTAATATTATTTGTGAATAAATAATTATTGATTCATATGATGAGGAAAATATCGATTTTATGTGGATATAGATGGAGAATTTTTTTTTTAATGTGACAATTGTTGAAAATTAATATTTTATCTTTTTCTGATAAAATAATTCATTTAAATATATTATTATATTTTAATAATATAATAATGATGATATTTTAGGATGAATATGGGATATATGAGTATATATGGAGGAGGAGTATTTTTGTTACCAAAAATATTTAAAGCAAGTGTCGGTGGACCCCATTTCTTGACTGAAATTTGATTATAGCCTGTAAAATTGCCCGTTTGTGGATTTCGGTCAATTTCTGTTTGGAATTTGGAAAAACTTTCTTACAGTAAAGTTGTAGAGAATTGAATTTCTATAAAACTCATGAGATTCAAATTTTTCGACTAAAAGGGCTATTTATTGTGAATTATTGAAGTTCAAGCTCAAATAATTAATTTTTGGAAGTTTTAAATATTTATATTAACAAAAACGTTTTTTTCAATGTGTGGGCCTCATTTTGTATGTGTGCAATTCTTTGAATTCTGAATTCAAAGGTGTGCGTAGGAATGGTTAATATAAATAATAATATTATATTAAATTTTCTACTTTGGTGTTCTAAGCATTTTCCTATAAATAGGTGCTTAGGTTAGAATTGAAAATCACACCGAAGCTCAAGTTTTCTCTCTATATTATCGAGCGTATTCTTGTGAGTATTTTGAGTATATTTTGAGTATTGCTATCTGAGTGCAAGTTCAAGTCATAGCCTTTATATAACCTGTTTCAACTAGAAATCTTGTCTTTCGAGGTAAGTGGATATTATTTTTTAAAAATGATATTATTTATTCTAATATCATTATGTCAAGTATTGATCCGAACTTTTTAATCAAATTTGGAACTTTTAGTGTTTGGGGTTCTTATTCACATATACTATGACTTTATTCACGATACTGAGATTATTCACGAATCACGACACTATTTATCGAAAAATGAAATTTTTTCTTTTCGTCCAAAATATCTATTCTAGATACTAGCTTTGATTGTATCCATGTTTTGATCATTCTTAAATTTTACACCACTATGATTATTTTTGAGGTATTTTTGGACGTGGATAAAACAAAGTACGAATCCTTAATCCTTAATCCTTGTCATTTTGTTTCACTGGATTCGTTTCTTTAAAAATATTTTTCATCATCCTCAGTCTTAAATGATGATATTATTGAATATCTTTGGCCTGTAGTATAAAGATGAATGATTTCTGATTAATATCTTTGGCCCATAGTGCAAAGATGAACATGTGTTTAGATGAACATGACCAACTGATGAATATCTTTGGCCTTTAGTGCAAAGATGAATATTCGATTCCAGATATATATTGATTGATGTTACAGGGATAAAATAGCGACGATGAACTTTTAAATTCATATATAGAAGATAGTAGTTTGCATTCTCTACTTAACTCTTCTAATGAATTATTATTTTTATTGCGAAGATTGATTTAAAAGCTGGTTGTCTATTGTATTCTATTAGATTTTTCCTGTTGGAGACTAACGATAATTTGTTGTATATTATCTTAATCATAATATTCTTTCTTCGGGCTAGTTGAGCTCACCCTTTTCCTTTTTGTTCCATTTTTCTTCTCGGGAGGCGAGAATATAGCGAAGAGTGCAGTGGGGTATGGAATGAAGGTTCTAGAGAGAGTTGTTTAGTAGTCCTCACTATTTTTGTAAAATAATGTATCAATAAATGTGATGAGGATTTATTTGAGTATAGATATTGTCTAGAAGATAATATTTGTATTCAAACTCACAATTTTACTGTTGTAATAATAAAGTTGTAGTTATTTCTGTACCATGTATTGACAACTCAGAATGGGTGATGTATACCTATTTTGGGGGTGTCACAGTTTTGGTATCGAGCTTTAGGATATGATCTTTGGCGGAGATCGGGGAATAGAACTAGGAGGGAGAGGCGAAAGTAAATCCTTGGTAGTATATCTTACCTAAGCTTATTTGTTAGTTGGTCGGTATATAGGGATATTATGTGATATATTGATTTTCTTAATTAACCCTTATTTTATGGCGGTGATTTGAGAATGTCGAATCGAGAATATTAATAAAGTGGAAATGAGACCGTGGAGACGCTTTTGTACTCACCAATGAGGGAGAACGTGCAATAAGTTTGGCAATGTTCCTCTTGTGAACAACACCTTGAAGCGAGATGATGAACGAGGGATGTTTAGAAGCTTTTTTGAGTTCATGCAAAATCGCACGAGAGGAGACTCGTGTTCAAAATATGAGGAGAAATGATAGCAATTCACGGGTTATCACAAATGGCGATTCAAAGAGTTGGGACCACGAATTTAAGGGAAAGCCGATCCGATCATGGCGGAAACATGGGTTAAGCAAATTACCAAGATATTCGATGTCTTGGGATGCACAGAGAGAATGAAGGTTCCATTCGCCACCTTTATGTTCCGTGGTGAGGCGCAGATTCTTTCGGTGGGAGTGCGTGAAGCGTACTCCATCCCATTGCTCTCAAAGATGCTCTTGGGAGACGCGTTTGAAACTATTTAATGACAAATACTTTCCGAAAGTGTTCGTCATATGAAGGAAATGGAGTTCATCAGATTAGAACAAAACAACATGACGGTGTCTCAGTACGAGGCAAAGTTTGCAGAGTTATCTAGGTTTGCACCTCATTTGGTGGAGAATGAGGAACGTATGACGTGGATGTTTCTGAGAGGTTTGAAACCCGACATACGACAATATCTCATTTCTCATAAATTTTCTCTCTATTCAGATGTTGTAAACAGGCTCAATTATTAGAGCGAGAGATAAAGTACTACGGCCAACCGAGGGACCACAATCGAGGATCATACCGGAGATAGCGATCAACAAAACAACAATAACCCGGCGGAGAAAGAAAAAGACGGACAAAAATGGTAACCACTGGTGGTAATCATGGCCATGAAAATAGAAGAAGCGAGTCGGGAGGAGATTTTAAAAGAGGAGATTTAACAACGACCATGTGAAAGACGATAAAGGCTTTAAGAAGAATCGGTTCTAAGGGAGGAGAACGACCACCACCTACCATATGCTTTATAAATGCGGAAAGAGGACATATCGATCAAACCGCCCACAGTTCAAGGTATGCTATAATTGTGGAAAGGAAGGACATATCGCTCGAGATTATACGGTAGCAAAACCTAGTTCAGCGGGGACGGTGACTCAAAAGACTGTCCCAGAAAAGTCAAAGTCAACGTTTCCTGGAAGAGCGTTTATTGTGACTGGTCAAAATGCGAGGAACCCAAACGAGGTGATCACGGGTAAGCTATTTATAAAGTTTTGTGAAGTTTATACCTTACTTGATACCGGTGCTACCCATTCATTTATCTCTCCTGCTTGTGCTCAACGTTTAAACTTGACTCCGGAGAAATTAGACTTTGACCTATCTGTGGAAACTCCGTTAGGAGAAACTTTCATCACATCCACTGTTTATAAATCTTGTTTGATTCAAGTTGGCACCATTATCTTACCTGTTGACCTTATCTCTTTAAAGATACTTGCTTTTGATGTGATTTTAGGGATTGATTGGTTAACTACTCATCATGCCAAAATTGATTGTTTTCGTAAGGTTGTTAGTTTTCATATTCCTAACCAACCTGTTGTTATTTAATTCAAGCAACTAAACCATTAAAATCAATCATCATCATATCTAATCATAAAGCTATTCGTTTATTGAAAAGCGGATGTCAAGCTTTCTTAGCCCATGTTATGGATTTGAATAAAGACACGTCAAATTTGAATAATATTCTGTTGTTATTGACTTTCCGACGTATTTCTCGAAGAACTTCCGGTCTACCCCGTAACGTGAAGTTGAATTTTTATTGATCTTGAAACCGGTACAAAGCCCATTTCTAAAACCCCATATCGAATGGCTCTATTAAACTTCAGGAGTTAAAGGTCCAACTACTGAGGAATTGTTGGACATCGGTTTCATTCTGGCCCTAGTACATCTCTTTGGGGTGCTCTCTTTTATTCAGTAAAGAAGAAAAAAGCGGGAGTATGCGACTTTGTATTGACTATCGGGAATTGAACCATGTCACCATTAAGAATAAGTATCCTCTACCTCGTATTGATGACCTGTTTGACCAGTTGCAAGGAGCACAATTCTTTTCAAAGATTGATCTTCGTTCTGGATATCATCATTTGAAGATTTAATCGAGGATATTCCAAAGACCGCCTTCGAGAACTCGATGACGGGCATTATGAATTCTTAGTCATGTCTTTCGGATTGACTAATGCTCTCATGGCTTTCATGGATATGATGAACC
Organism: Panax ginseng; assembly: GCA_020205605.1. Classification (NCBI taxonomy): domain Eukaryota; kingdom Viridiplantae; phylum Streptophyta; class Magnoliopsida; order Apiales; family Araliaceae; genus Panax; species Panax ginseng. The sequence continues at coordinate 1,688,535 of CM035129.1, read as the reverse complement.
AAGTATTCAAGGAATTTTTGGATCAGTTCATTGTTGTCTTTATTGATGACATCCTCATATATTCCAAAAGTCGTGAAGATCATGAGCACCATTTGAAGCTGGTACTCCAAAGGCTTCGTGAAAACAAACTATATGTCAAATTGAAGAAATGCGAGTTCTGGCTTGAGGAAGTAGCATTTCTTGGGCACGTGGTGTCAAAACATGGAGTATCCGTGGACCCGATGAAGATTGAAGCAATACAAAGTTGGGAGCAACCGAAGTCGATGACCGAAGTACGTAGCTTTCTGGGCTTAGCTGGTTATTATCGGAGATTCGTGGAAGGATTTTCTCGAATCGCTACTCCATTAACTCAAATTGACTCGTAAATATATAAAATTCGTATGGAAGCGAGGAACGCGAGAAGAGTTTCCAAGAGCTCAAGAGGAGACTCATTTGGCAAGACTGTTCTAACAATACCATCCGGTTCGGATGGATTTGTTATCTGACGATGCTTGAAGCAAAGGGTTAGGATGTGTTCTCATGCAACGTGGGAAAGTCATAGCCTATGCCTCGCGACAACTTAAAGAATATGAGAGGAATTATCCTACTCATGATCTAGAGTTGGCGTGATGCTTTTGGCGCTTAAAGATCCGGAGGCACTATCTATATGGGGAGAAAGTGGAGATATATTCGCACCATAAAAGCCTTAAATATTTCTTCACTCAAAAAAAGAACTCAACATGCTGGCAATGACGTTGGCTCGAGCTATTGAAAGACTACGACCACACTATTCAATACCATCTGGAAAAGCGAACGTGGTAGCCGTACGCGTTGAGTAGAAGATCATATGCGAGGAACGAGTGCGATGATGTCAAGTATACGATAGAGCCAACTTTAATAGAAAAAGTTAAGGTTGCTCAAGCCACCGAATTCGGAGTCGATGCGTATGAAGAAGAAAGTACAAGAAGGAGCTATTAGGAAGCTTTAATTGATGAAGAAGGAATACTTGAGTCCACTCTAGACTTTGTGTTCCTAATGACTCTGATTTGAAGTACAAGATTATGATGGAGGCACATAATACACCATTTGCAATCCATCCTGGAAGTACTAAAATGTATCGTGATCTTCGACATACATTTTGGTGGAACAATATAGAGAGAGAGATTGCAAAATTTATCTCGATGTGTTTAACTTGTCAACGTGTAAAGGCGGAGCATCTAGTACCTAAGGGTCCGTTGCAACCACTTGAGATTCCGAAATGGAAGTGGGAACACATTACCATGGATTTTGTTATGGGTCTTCCTACGGTTTCTCAAGGCATCAATGCTATTTGGGTTATTGTTCATAGATTAACCAAGTCTGCTCATTTCTTGCCGATACGGGAGACTTATTCCCTTGAACGTCTTGCTAATATATATGTAAATGAGATTGTGAGGTTGTATGGCATGCCAGTATCCATAGTTTCGGATCGTGACCCAAGATTCACTTCAAGATTTTGGGTTAGCTTGCAAAAAGCTATGGGCACGGATTTACGATTCGATTGACGCATACCATCCTCAAAGCAGACGGACAATCGAGAGAGGACTATTCAAACTCTTGAAGATTTATTAAGACTCTATGTCCTAGACTTCAAGGGCAGTTGGGATAAGTATTTACCATTGGTGGAATTCTCCTACAACAACAGTTATCAGGCAAGTATAGGTGTGGCTCCATTTGAAGCATTATATGGACGAAAGTGTCACTCTCCAATATGTTGGGATGAGGTGGGTGAAACAACATTTTTGGGACCCGAGTTAGTACGTATGACTACCGAAATGATCCAAATGATTCGACAACGTATACAAATGACACAAGATCGACAAAAGAGTTATGCGGATCTTCATCGAAAGGATGTGGAATTTAGTATAGGGGATCATGTGTTGTTGCGAGTTGCTCCACGGAAGGGAGTTACAAGATTTGGGAAGAGAGGAAAGCTCAATCCACGATTTATTGGTACATTTCAAATTCTTGACCGAGTAGGAAATGTAGCCTATAGACTCGCATTACCTCCGAGTATGTCTCGTGTTCATAATGTGTTTCACATATCTGTACTTCGTAAATATGTGAAAGACCGAACCACGTTATAGAGTTAGAACCAGGACGAGATAGCCAAGACTTAACGCACGTAAGAGGTACTGTCAAGATTTTGGATAGGAAGGAGCATGTCCTACGACAAAGGTCATACCACAAGTTAAAGTTCGTGGAGGAATCATGCTATAGAGGAAATGACCCGGGAATTGGAAACGGAAATGAAAGTGAGGTATCCTCACCTTTTCGAAACACCAGGTTCCGTACGTCAATTTCGAGGACGAAATTCATAAGGAGGGGAGGTTGTAAGACCCCAACTTATTATTAATGAAATTTAATTTTCTCTATTTATTATTTTGAAATAGTAAGGGTTGATTTGATTAATGTGGATAGTTATGGGTAAAATACCCAAATATTTTAAAATAAGCAAGTGGTTATAAAATATTCATTGTTTTAGGGAATATTCGTTTGGTCGTGGAATATTAAATCTTTGTCGGGGAATATTAAATGCGACAGACGCATGACCATGTATGGGGCCCATAATGGAAAGCGATTGGATGAAGAAAGCGACAAATATAAGTTGTTTAAAAATAACGGCGTAGTTGTTACAAGATTATCTTGTTAAAATACTCGGTGGGTTAAAACACGAAGATACGTGACATTGCACCAATTATTGATTCTTATGTAAGAAGGCACTACTCAATAATGGTTAAAGTAATTACTGTTCAGTATTTTATTTTATTGATTTAATAATTGCTACGTTGATATTTTATATTGCTGTTGTTTCAATAATTGTCATTACACAGTATTTTTCATTATCGAAACAATAATTCATATTATCTGAATAATATTATTAGATAACTTTATTGGAAATGTCTAGAAAGTTACATCAAGGAGAGGTTTGGTCACCTAATTCGGCGCCAAGAAGTGAGAGAAATTCTTATTGGAAAGCCCCTCTTTCTGGGAACCGCACGGTTGTCAATATTGTGATTCGTAATATTATTTGTGAATAATTAATTATTGATTCATATGATGAGGAGAATATCGATTTTATGTGGATATAGATGGAGAATTTTTTTTTTAATGTGACAATTGTTGAAAATTAATATTTTATCTTTTTCTGATAAAATAATTCATTTAAATATATTATTATATTTTAATAATATAATAATGATGATATTTTAGGATGAATATGGGATATATGAGTATATATGGAGGAGGAGTATTTTTGTTACCAAAAATATTTAAAGCAAGTGTCGGTGGACCCCATTTCTTGACTGAAATTTGATTATAGCCTTTAAAATTGTCCGTTTGTGGATTTCGGTCAATTTCTGTTTAGAATTTGGAAAAACTTTCTTCTGTAAAGTTGTAGAGAATTGAATTTCTATAAAAACTTGCGAGATTCGAATTTTCTGACAAAAGGGCTATTTATTGTGAATTATTGAAGTTCCGAAGCTCCGAAATAATTAATTTTTGGAAGTTTTTAAATATTTATATTAACAAAAACGTTTTTTCAATGTGTGGGCCTCATTTTGCATGTGTGCAATTGCTGAATTCTGAATTCAAAGGTGTGCGTAGGAATGGTTAATATAAATAATAATATTATATTAAATTTTCTACTTTGGTGTTCTAAGCATTTTCCTATAAATAGGGTGCTTAGGTTAGAATTGAAAATCACACCAGAAACTGAAGTTTTCTCTCTCTATATTATCGAGCGTATTCTTGTGAGTATTTTGAGTATTTCTATATACTTGCAAGTTCAAGTCATGACTATATCCGATGTTTCAACTAGTAGTCTTGTCTTTTCGAGGTAAGGGATATTATTTTTTTAAAATGATATTATTTATTCTAATATTATTATCTTGTCAAGTATTGATCTGAACTTTTAATCAAATTTGGAACTTTTAGTGTAGGGGTTACTTATTCACGTGATCAAGACTTATTCACGATATATCGACACTATTCATCGAAAAATGAAAATTTTTCTTTTCGTCCAAAATATCTATTCGGATACTAGCTTTGATTGTATCCATGTTTTGATCATTCTTGAATTTTACACCACTATGATTATTTTTTGAGGTATTTTTGGACGTGGATAAAACAAAGTACGAATCCTTAATCCTTAATCCTTGTCATTTTTGTTTCTTTGGATTCGTTTCTTTAAAAATATTTTCATCATCCTCGGTCTTAAATGATGATATTATTGAATATCTTTGGCACAGTAGTGCAAAGATGAATGATTTTGATTAATATCTTTGGCCCGTAGTGCAAAAAGATGAACATGTGTTTAGATGAACATGACTAATCGATGAATATCTTTGGCACAGTAGTGCAAAAAGATGAATATTCGATTCGGATATATATTGATTGATGTTACTGGGGATAAAATATCGACGATGAACTTTTAAATTCATATATAGAAGATAATAGTTTGCATTATCTACTTAACTCTTCTAATGAATTATTATTTTCGCTGCGAAGATTGATTTAAAACTGGTTGTCTATTGTATTCTATTAGATTTTTCCCTGTTGGAGACTAACGATAATTTGTTGTATATTATCTTAGTCATAATATTCTTTACTGGGCTAGTTGAGCTCACCCTTTTCCTTTTTGTTCCATTTTTCTTCTCAGGAGGCGAGAATATAGCGAGTACGAGTCGGGGTATGGAATGAAGGTTCTAGAGAGAGTTGTTTAGTAGTCCTCACCATTTTTGTAAAATAATGTATCAATTAATGTGATGAAGATTTATTTGAGTATAGATATTGTCTAGAAGATAATATTTGTATTCAAACTCACAGTTTTACTGTTGTAATAATAAAGTTGTAGTTATTTCTGTACCATGTATTGACAACTCAGAATGGGTGATGTATACCTATTTTGGGGGCGTCACAGCACTATTCACCGAAAAATGAAAAATTTTCTTTTTGTCCAAGATGTCTATTTTGGCTACTATCTTTGATTGTATCCATGTTTTGATCGTTATTTTTGAATTATGCTTCAAAATCGGTTATTATGAATTATTATTGATCTTGGATAAGCTGTTATACGAATCCCTAATATTTGTCCTTCTATCTCACTGGATTCGTTCTTAAAAATATTTTTCATCATCCTCGGTCCTTAATGATAATATTATTGAATATCTTTGGCCTGTAATGTAAAGATGAATGATTAACTGATGAATATCTTTGGCCCGTAGCACAAAGATGAACAAGTGTTGAGATGAACATGACCAACTGGTGATACAAATGAATATCTTTGGCCTGTAGTGCAAAGATGATTAAAGATGTATATTGATTGTTGTTACAGGGATAAAATATTGATGATGGACTTTTAAATCTTAGAAGATAGTAGAATTCATTCTCTACGTGACTCTTCTAATGGATTGTTGTTTCCGCTGCATTCGTTGATCTAAAACTTGTTGTTGATTATATTTTATCAGATTTTTACCTGTTGAAGACTAAGGATAATTTGTTGTATATTATCTTAGTCATAATATTCTTTACTGGGCTAGTTGAGCTCACCCTTTTCCTTTTTATTCCATTTTTCTTCTCAGGAGGTGAGAACATAGCAGGATCGAGTCGGGGTATGGAGTGATAGTTCTAAGAAGATGTTTTAGCTGTCCTCACTATTTTTGTAAAATAGTGTATGAATAATTGTAATGAAGACTTATTTGGGTCTGTATATTGTCTAGAAGGCAATATTTGTATTTAAACTCACAGTTTGTATTGTCGTATTTTACACGACATCTGTATTATTAGAGTTGTAGTTGCTTTTTATACCATGTATTTTGGCGACTCAGGATGGGTGTTGTATACCTATTTTGGGGGCGTCACAATATACATCTTTAATCATCTTTGCACTACAGGCCAAAGATATTCATTTGTATCACCAGTTGGTCATATTCATCTCAACACCTGTTCATCTTTGCACTACGAGCCAAAGATATTCATCAGTTAATCATTCATCTTTGCATTACAGGCCAAAGATATTCAATAATATCATCATTAAGGACTGAGGATGATGAAAAACATTTTTAAGAACGAATCAAGTGAGATAGAAGGACAAATATTAGGGATTAGATATAATGTTTATCCAAGATCAATAATAATTCATAATAACCGATTTTGAAGCGTAATTCAAAAATAACGATCAAAACATGGATACAATCAAAGATAGTAGCCAAAATAGTCATCTTGGATAAAAGGAAAATTTTTATTTTTGGTGAATAAGGTCGTATTCGTGAATAGTGTCATATACGTGAATAGTGCCGTATACGTGAATAGTAACCCCGACACAACAAGTTCCAAATTTGATTAAAAAGTTCACCAATATTTCGACATAATGATATTGAAGAAAAATATCATTTAAGAAGAAAATAATATCCCTTACCTCAAAATAACCGCATACTTCGATTGAATTTTCAGATAGTCTTGTGAAAACTCGCACCGTATAGCAACACTCAAAGTATACTCACAGGAATACGCTCGATAATATAGAGAGAGAAAGAGAGAAAACTTGTTTCTGGTGTGATTTTCAATTTTAACTTAGCCCTCTATTTATAGGAAAATACTAGAACGCCAAAGGAGACTAAAATAATAAATTAATATTATATATTACAAATTCCTTACGCATACTTACCTACCAATTCAGCCACCAGCCATCCTTGACCCAAATTAGTAGCCCACATGTGTTAGAATAAAAGTGGGTCCCACCCATAATTTAATAAAAATTATTTTATTTTCCGAAACTTCAACAATTCATAGAAAATAGACCGTTTATAAGAAAAATACGAATTTTATGTCCATTCTGCCTGAAATCGAATTCTCTACAACTTTGTAAAAGAAAGTTTTTCCAAATTCCCAACAGAAAATATCCGAAGTCCACAAACGGATGATTTTTAATACTTCCGGTCCGACAAAATACTGATAAAACACCTCCACATTAATTCCTTCATTAACAACCACATAAATAAATCCATTATTTATATCTACATCAAATAAATATTTTCTTATCATATAAATCAATAATTAATTATTCACAAATAATATTACAGAATCACAATTATGACAACAGCCGTTCCGGGATAGAGGGCTTTCAATAAGAATTTCTCCTTCTTGCGCCTTGCAATTAGATGACCTAATCTCTCCTTGACAGAACTTTCTAGACATTGCCAATGATGTTATCTAATAATATTATTCAAATAATATGAATTATTGATCCAATAATGGAAAATATCGTATGCGTTGACAATTATTGAAACAATAATAATATAAACTAACAACGCAAAGCAATTATTGAATCAATAACATAAAATATTAAGCAAGAATTCATTGTAACAATTATTGAGTAAAGCTTCTTCACGCATTTAATCAATAATTCAACAATCTTGTGTAATACTGCAAGTGCTTTCTTTGTGCACCGCGATAATATCGTATTTTAACCACTGAGGTAACCCAAGCAATTGTTAATTCGGTAATAATTTATTTATGCCGTTATTTATAAAACTCAATCTTTGTCGCTTTGTTTCATCCAACTGCTTTTCCGTTATGGGCCCACAAATGATCGCTATTGCGTCATTTGAGATTCTCAAACAAAAAAGAATATTCCACGACCAAATGAATATTCCCCGACAGAAATGAATATTTTATAACCACTTGCTTATTTTGTAAACTTTGCACATTTCACCCATAACCAAAGCATTATATTAAATTAACCTTTATTAATTAAGAATAATGAATAGAGGAAAATTTAATTTATTTATAATAAGTTGGGGTCTTACATTAATAATCATGGTCAAACAATAATATTTGCATGTGCATTCTTGAGTAATGAGACCATAGATTCATTTGTTTGGCTTTTTAACCAATTTTTGGAAGCCATGTCAAGTGATGCCCCTAAGATGATCATTACTGATCAAGATCCTGCTATGACAAATGTAATTTCACAAACTCTACCAACAACATTTCATAGATATTGTAGTTGGCACATTTTAACTAAATTTTCTGAGAAGATAGATTCAGTTAAATATAGTGCTTACTATAAGGAGTTTTCAAATTGCATATGGAAATTAGAGATTAAGGAAGAGTTCGATTTGAAATGGACATAGTTGGTTGAAAAGAGTGGGTTAAATGACAACAAATGGCTACAATCAATGTATCAAATTCGTGCTAAATGGGTGCTGGCATATATGAATCATGTTTTCTCGGCTGGAATGTCAAGTAGCCAACGAGCTGAAAGCTCTCACTCATTCTTCAAAAAATATGTTTCCAAAAATAATTCATTGATGGATTTTATGATTCAGTTTGGTAGGGGACTTGAGCGTAAACGTCATGAAGAATTATTGGCGGATCACAAAAACATGATTGAGAAGCCTAAAATAAAAATGCTTCACAAGTTTTTGGTGCATATGGTTGATATCTATACACATGAAATATTTTTTAAATTTCAGGATGAGATGTGGGAGAGCTTGACTTTTAAATTTGAGCTTATAGATGAGGATGAAGATCACTGTGTGTACAATATTGCAAGAAAAAGTGGCGGTAATTATCCATTGCGACAAATTCATTATGACAAGGTTAAGGGTTTTGCTTCATGTACTTGCAAAAAATTTGAGAGAATGGGAATTCCTATTGTAGACACGTGTTGGGACATTTGCATAAAATTCATGATTATGAAAGATTGCCAAGTCAATACATTTTGAGTAGATGGACAAAAACAATTAAATCTGGGGTAGTCGTTGATGGTAGTGGCATTGGGATAACTGATAACATGCCATATCTACTGAAGTGGAGTCAATTAATGCAACTAGCCTTAGATATGGTCGACAAGGCCCTTACTAACAAAGAAGCAACTAAGGTCTATATTGATGCTTTGAGTGGTGCACATGATAAAAGTAATCAAATGATTAGTTTTGGTACAAGTTTTGTTGATGGTGTAGAAAGAAGTCAAATTCCAAGTGTAGTTGCTTCAGGGAGTGGGGGTAGTAACTACTACAACGAACCGAGTCAAGTGCATGCAAAGGGTTGTGGTAAAAGGCTTATAAAGGGAGGGAAAGAGAAAGTATTAGGGAGACCAAAAAAATCTAAAGCTAGACAGTGTAATGGGTGTGGTTTGGTTGGCCAAATACACGATAAAAGAAATTGTCCCATCCTTATAAATCGGTAAGAAATTTGTAAATTTTGCATTTGTTTTCATAGTTTCGAAGTTGTATCTAATTGGATTTATTATATGTTGTTTTTGTAGATAATGATAGTTATTCATCTCTAGGTGATTGTAAAAATCCTCTTATAAAGAATATTTTCATTATAGAGTTTTCAACTAACATTTTGTTTTTCATTTCAGGATGAGATTTTGTGGTGCTAAACCTGATGCTCTTCACAGTGCCTCTAACTATGTTGCAAAGTATAAACCTGATGTTGTGTTTCTACTCTCTCATATTTTGTTTGCTGATATTGATTTGTTTATCTGTAATCATTTTTTTGACATTATTACTATCATTTTTTTGGCAGTTCTGAGAAACTAGGAGATTCAAATGGAAGCAATGCTGAGATTTTGGAAGCAATCACGTGTATTCTTTCTTTGTTCTTTGAAATTCTTAAAATTTTGGAATAAATTGCGATCTCGTATGATGTTCAAATGTATGATCGTATTCTCACCGAGATTCTCGAGATTCGTATGACTACCATATTTTGAGATTTTCAAATGTTGATGGGCTGCATTCTGTATGATGTTATTTTAATTATTTAACACATTAATCAAATGCCTGCAAAGGTAGTAAACATGTTCCCTTTCCTAAAAAAGGATGACAGAGTCTGGATAGACCTGGCAAATGGGCGGGCCCGGTCTAAACGGGCCAGACAAGTGGCGGGCCAGGCCGAAAATGGGCGGGAAAAAGGCTCGATTTTTTCTGGGCCAAAAATCTTCAGTCCAAAGCCCCGCCCGCGGGCCGAGAGCACTTTTGTGCCAATTTTTTTGTTATTTTTTGGGTTTGTCCCAAACGGGCCGGGCCATAAACGGGCGGGCCAAATATGCCCGGAATTTACTAGGCTACAAAACTGCCGCCCAAAGCCCGGCCCGGGGGCTTGGGCCTCTTTTTCCAGGTCTAAGTCTGGCTTTGTAAAAGATAATCAGTTCTTTTTGTGAGGGTGCATTTTCAGTTTCTGCCTTTCATTTTATCCTTGTGCAGAGCAGTGGAGTACTTTATCAGTTCTTAACAATTGAATATTTTTATAAGTTTGTTAATACTTGTAAGGTTTTATCTGAATCATTTTTTCTGACAGATATAATCTACTACTGCATTATTTTTTGGTTGGTTCAAATATCAGTAGGTTGCTAGGTAGCTTACACTCTATATTTCAATAGGAGTTACAGTGATGTTTAACAGTTTTCATGAGTAATTAAATTCTGTCCATTTATTCCTTTCCTAACCAGGCCGAAGATTTTCTTATTAATACTTGCACTGTTGTAGCCTCGCAGTGATAACACATATCAGTGGTTTATTCTCCAGAATATAGTAATATCAATGCTTACATATGCTGTTTGGTTGGATGAGAATATAGTAATATCAATGGTTTCTTCTCCATTTTGTGCTCAATGTTCTTTTCATAGTAATATAGTAATGATAGAATTTATTCTGTACAATGAAAATGTAGAGCAATTTATAAGGAATCAGTTGTTGCAAATTAGTCACATCCAATAATTACACATGCATGTGATCAACACAACACACTGCGAAGAACAGTTGGCCTTAGATGTGCGCAGCCGGCACTCTATCAACTCATTTGGATGTGTTCTGCTGCTGCCAAACACACGAATATGTGCTAGCTATTGATAAGAATTTTAGCAACATTACGTGCAAAAGTTTCATATAATCCAGATTTAGAACATAATAATTTTTATACCGTAGATCCACCAATCTTATACATAACGTGTTGGTTAAATAATGAAAATTATCAAAATTACAACTGATTTAATAACATTAACAATAACACTGCATACATAACATTAACAATTATGACAAATCGTTGAGTTAGTTGTAATTGACGCATTTCAATCTTCACCATTGCTAATTCGTTGGAGTCTTTAGTATTCGTTGGATGAGTTGTTACATTTAAACACTCGGATGCGTCCATCTGCAAACTCCCTTGATTATGCAACACTCGAACATATTCGTCACACTTTGGTGATGAGGTTATATATTCTTTGCGATATTTTGGGACACAATAAATTTTATTCACTTGTGTAAAAAGGAAAAAATATAAAAAAATTGCAATACATAAATACATACCATTCTTGGGCAAGAATAATAGCGTCTACCTGAATTCTTTTCCGACATTGAAAGTTTTACTATACAAGGGCCCGTACCACAACGACATATGAGCGGAGGCCATAATTGATGTAGCGATAGATTTAATTTGATGACATATTTTCTATCAGCAGACAGTCATAAAAAAGATCAATAATAATTCCAAATTATAAAAAAAATCTCTTAAACTTATACGACTGCAATATTAGTACAAACAAATTTCAATAGACCATTAACAACCGTATAAAATAAGAAGATTCACCTTTTCTTATTTTTTTCCCTAAGAATCTGATTAGTACAAACAAATTTCAATAAACTATTCAACTTTTCTAGCGTAATCTGATTTCAAGCACTACTTGTGATGATTGTTAATTTGTAATTATTGGCTTCTATCATGGTTTAATATTTGTAATGCCTAGCTCTACTGTTTACTTGCTTTATTAGAGAAGAACTGGTATTTCCTCCCAAAAACATACTCATACAAGTTAATAGATTCCCATCACGGTTCAACACATAATAAGAAGTGTGCACCCACCTTCAGAATGCAAATAAAATCAATTTTCAGTTACCCAACAACTCAAGTAAATCAAACCTTCATAACTTGGAGAGAAAAAAAAATCACATTTACTTAATTACCTGAACCCACTCAAAATAGCTGACAGTCACACCTCCATCATTTGCATATATAATAATTTTCAGCACAAAATCTACAGAATCTACAGTACTATAACTCCTTTATTAAACAGAATCTACAACATAAAATATATGAGCCTATATAGAATCTACAGTACTATAACTCCTTTATTAGACAGAATTTGTGTGAGACCCCAGATTTTATGAATAAATATTCAATTTTCTCGAATTAAATTTTTTAAATATTATGGTGTGGATTTGATATAATGTTATAGTTGTGGGTAGTATTTATAAATTTTGCAAAGTATGCAAGTTGTCATATTATATTCGTTTGGTCGGGGAATATTCTTTTTATCGGGAATATCTCGTATTTATTTGACACACAATCATTGGTAGACCTATTAGCGGAAGTATTGTCGTAGTTAGAAAACGACAAAAATATTTTATGAAAATAACGGCGGAGGTTTTACCGTTAAAACTGTTGAACTACCCGGTAGTAAAAGTACAGTAATACGCGTGGTTGCATAGTAGCACACGGTATTAATTATTGATGCTTACGTAAGAAGTCACTCAGTTATACTCAATTATTGCTATAGTAATTGTTGCATCATATCTCTCATATTATTGATTCGATTATTGTCACAGTATCATCTGCATTATATGATATTTTATTAAATCAATAATTGAGACGACAAAGTTATTAATATTATTAAATTGCAATATTTACAATGTCTAGAAGTTTTGCCAAGGATAGGTTAGGTCACCTAATTGCGCGCCAATAGAGAGAAATCCTTATTGGAAAGCCCCCTCTTTCTTGGGAACGACCTGGTTGTTAAATATTGTGAGTTATGATATTAATGATGAATGTTATTGACATTAAAGTTGTGTTCGGTGTTGAATTTGGAGACGCGGATGTGATATTTGAGTCCGGAACGATGAAATTAGTAAAAATAGACTATAAACACAAAATTTTCCGATTTTTACTATTTGGTCAAAAAGTTAATAGTTGACTTTTTAAGAAAAAGTCAAACTTCGAAATTTCAAAATTTATATTTTTGATAAAAATAGTTTCATTGTGTTGAAATTATTTGTGTTAGTGAAAATTGACATTTATTTCGATAAAAAATGATGTCTGGAGGTTATATTGACCAATCGGGTATTTAACCGGATAAATGTGCAATTGATTGCTATTATGTCATATGATTATAACTATTTATTCACATGTGTGTACTATTGAGTCACATTCATGTACTATTAGGGGAGTTGGTGCAAGATTGATAATACTTGCATGACTAAGTTAAAAATAGAGGTATAGATGGATGTACTATACTGTAATTCGTATTTTTACATGTCTAGAACTATTTGTTCACATGATTTACTATTAAATCACATGATTTACTATTAGGGGAGTTGGTGCAAGTTTGATAATACTTGGATGACTGAATTAAAAATGAAAGAAAAGTTAGAGGTATTGTACTGTAATTTTTTGAGCCCCAAAACGTGCAATTATCGAAACTATATTTTTCTATAAATAGAAGCTTATTCTTCCTTCATTTCTAACCAATTCACCAAAGCTATAGAGCAATTATTATAGAGAGAAATTATAGAGAGAAGCTATAGAGAGAAAATCTATAGAAGAAGAAAAGTATTCTGCTACTTCCCTACTCTTATATTCAGTTTCTTCTAAAGGTAAGGGATATTATTTGTTGTACCCGTAAGGGATAATATTTCTTTTGTAATCATGAAGAGAACTTCTGTTATTCCATTCATGGTAAGGGATAATTTGTTGTCTATGTGGATTGCCACATGCATGGTGAATGATCCTTTGTATTCATTCCTTATTAAATCGTGAAAAATATCTGTTTACGTTGATTATGATGAGAGTCATAATAAAAGCATTGGATTGATAAAAATCATGGGTATATGAAGTATTAGTAAGTGTTATGATGAGTTATGTTGGTTATTATGTGAAAATATGAAAGTTTCTTAGAAATCACAAAGGGTTGAAAAATTAGATTTTGGTAAAAACGTAACATGAAATTCAATTGACCATATCTCCTATTATATTTTGAATTTTTAAGTGTGGTCAAGTCTTAGAGTTAGATCTATGAGTTACCTAACCTATCCAAGTTGAATCACTGGAAAAGATGTTGTAGATTTTTGTGTGGACTGATTTTAGTAAAAGGATGTAAAAGCTGGAAATTGCCAAAAAGTTGTTGTCCAAAATTTGAAGGAAATTTATTTCAGACCACTTAATTTGTGAGAAAAAATTCAGGCCTTTTGCGACATGAAAGTATATGTTATGAAGAACCTCCTGTCCAAAAATGAGCTCATTCCGACTTAAAATGAGCAAGTTATGACCATTTCAATATTTAGGTTATAACCGGAGTTCTATAACTCCGATGACTATGAAATTTAAACTGGAAGCTCGCATTAACATGTGTAAGATCCTGCCAAGAGTTGGGAATTTTTGGAGTTAAACTTGAGGTAAGAAATTTCTTAAGGAATTAATTAAAAATTGAATTTTAAAAAATAGTAAATAAATTTTAAAAATTCCGAGAAAAATATATGTTCAATATGGGACTATATCCTGCTAAATCCCAGAAAAGAAATATTTTTGGAACTGATTTGGTATTTTTCATGAAAATAGTTTTGTTATGAACATATGAGTTAAATATGTTATGTGAAGTAACAAAGTTGGAAAATAGGATTTTGTGGCTTGGAAATCCTATATAAGGTATATGCATTTTTTTTAATATGAGATTTGATCATTGGCAATGAAATCTTATGAGTACGACATTTTTGAATGATTAAATGCATTATTTGGTAAAGTGTAAATAATTGAAATAAATTGCTTATAAGTTTAAGCGGTGATTAAAATATTGTTATAATATTAACAATATTAGATTATGAGTTATTTAAGTGATGGATAATAATTGGATAAAATTAAAGTCTTTAATATTTATCCTTGTTTTAGTTTGATTAATGCTTATATCATTGTCATCATCCTCACGCTTATATAGTGATGAAAGTTATCTTTGGCTTACGTGCGAAGTTGGACTGTTGTTTATTGAATTATATATCTTTGGCTTACGTGCAAAGATGGATTATTAATTATTAGTTTTATTGTTGTATATCTTTGGTTTACGTGCAGAGATGGACTTGGTATGATTATGATCAGGGATTATTCGGTATAGTCATGATCATTGATGATTTAATGAATATCCTTGGCCCGTAGTGCATGGATGATTCGATGATGTGGTTTATTTATTAAGCTGAGTCTTAGCGATAAAAACTGATGAAAATATTTTAAACCATATAAGATAGTAGATTTTATTCTCTACTTGATTTTTCTAATGGATTGCTTGTTCCGCTGCAGTTAAACTTGATGTCTATTGTATTTTATCAGTTTAACATTATTGAAGACTATTGATAATTTATTATGCATTATCTTTAGTCATGATATTCTTTACTGGGCTAGTTGTGCTCACCCTTTTGCTTCACAATTCCTTTCAGGTAATAAGAGTGTAGTTGGGTTGAGAGGGGATAACAAGGGAATAGAACGGTGGTCTTTAGTTGTTGAGGTTCTCCTTAAATAGTATGAAAATAATTTTATTGAGAACTTTAGATAAGTGTGTCGTATTGTATATGTCATTTGATATTTAATTTTGATGAACCAAATAGGGTGAGGTGAACCAACTTTGGAAGGGTGTTTTGCCACTATCATACATGATGTCTAATGACATACAACCTCGTGTTATCATAAGAGCGGGGGGTTGTGCACATCCACTTCTTTGAGTATATCTACTGAGCACTACTATATGATCTTGGAGTTTATTTAAAATATAATTTCTACTTGGAGCAGTGGAGATAGTTATATGCCAGGAGAAGACTCACCATTGGAAAAAAGATGATAGTAATCTTCTCATTTTTTTTGGGGTCTATTGGGTCAACCAAGGATAATTCTGTGGACATATGATATCTACCATAACCTAGACGCATGGCCTCCCATGTACGACGGTTTCATTAAGCACTTCCCGAAGATTTTAATTCCTAAAACAGTTTTTGACTATACTTTTATGTAAAGTACCATTATAAGGTTGTGGTTGAGGCACCATGAGAGTTACATACATTGTATTAAAACTCACTGTTAACTGTGGTTGTATTCTATACGACAGTTCAATAGTTATATTATTAAGTTGTATTTGTATTTTTGTACCATATATTTGGCGACTCAAGATGGGTGATGAATACCTAATTTTGGGGTCGTCACAATCTGCAGCACAAAATAATTTTCACCTCTCTTGCAAAAGTTAACTCCAATATCTATGAATACAATAGTCTCGTTGAGGGTGGAAATAATAATGCAGTTAAAACCCGTTCCCAAATAAAGGAGATATTTTTAGTAATAGAGCTGCTTTATATATAGAACCCGAATCTACTATAGTCATTGTTACCTCGTACTATAACTACATCAAAAGATAATTTTCTTTTATACAGCAGCTATTTTTTCCTTCAAATCAGTACAATTTAGACTTAGAACCTTTCATTACAAAATGGAAGCAATGTTACCTCGTCTGCTTCAGGATCAGAAGGATGATTTTAATTGGTCCGCGACAGATTATTTCTGTAACTAGGAAGGGACGCCCCCTTCCCCCCCTCTGCCTTTTTTAATATAATTTAATTAATATCGGTCCCTCCCTCATTGTATAAATATTTTTAGTAGTACTCATATTTTGAGAATGAAAATTTAGGGCTAGTTACATTTCCTTCATGTACTACTATATTTAGAATTCGGCCTTCAAAAAGTTTGAGTTTACAATTTATTACATAAAGTGTCTAATTTGATATAATGTCGACCCTAGTTTCAAAATTCGGCAAAAATTGGTCGAAATATCCTACCCGTCCAAAAATCCGATCGGATCTTAAGTATTTAATAGGGCTAATTAAATACACTTATATTACACTAAGTACCACCAAATTCATAATTCAACTCCCAAAGTATTCATATTAACTTTGAAAATACGGTTTAACCGTATTCATATACGGGTTGACTTCATTAAAAAAATTAAAATACTTATAAATACAATTAACTCATAATTAAGATATTTGAAGTAAAATTAGTCCCAAATTAAAATACTTCTAAATATTTTTCACTTCCATAACTTCTTCCTCTAGCACAACAGCCACGCGACATGAAGTTGAGGGGAAAAAAAAATCAGCCAACGTTGCTTCGAATCGGACGATTGATACCCAATTGTGATGTATTGGGGGAACAACTCCGCAAAATATTGTCACTAGAGTTGCGGTGACATTGAGCAGATCCAGATCTTAATTGGTGGAGTAATCGATTAGTGAGAAAGAGTGATGAAATTTGAAATTTGTTTGTTTCAACTTAAGATATGTGTTTAAATTTTACTTTTGATTTTTTATTTTAATAATATATATATATATATATATATATATATATATATATATATATAAATCTATTGTGTTTTGATTCTGAAGTTTGAGATATGAGATAAGATTGGAGTTTAGGAAAAAAATTATTTTTTATTGATGACGGTGATGGAGGAGTTGATGATGGTAATGATGTTGAAAGTGTTGATGATGGTGATGGTGATTAACGCAGAATGGAAACACAAAGAGTTTACCAACGTAAGCTCTGAGAACACCAACTGGAATCCATCAGAAAAACAATACAATTTTAATTATAAAAGATGATAATTATTTTTTGTTATCCTTCAACCCACAAGCCAAGTTTTATAGCTAAAGAATTTCTATAACTATAGAAATAAACTCCTAATAAGTAACTAATTAATATGGTAAGAAAGTCCTAATCAGTAACAACTCAATTACGTAATATCATAAAAAATTTGTTTCATACTAAAACACCATTACCTTAAAAGAACGAACCTTTTTAAAAACAAAAATAGTTAAAAATAATAATTTTCAAACCAATCCGATCTCTCAAATTCATGTCGCCATTTTTGAACCCGAAGACCTTTCTTGAACCCGAAGACCCTCCCGTAGTCGATCGAATTCAGCTCTACGAGATATATGGTTGTTTCCTTGAAGCAATTCTCCATCCCCGTTTCCTATCTAACTCTTCTTCCAACTCCAAAGCCAGTTGTCCTACATCAGTCTTTCCCACATGTAAAAAATTGACCTCGAGTTGTAATCGGGATAAAGCGGAACATCTTCACAAAACTTATAAAGATCAGATAAATTGAAAGTACGAGAGATGTTCAATTCGGCAGGTAAGTCGATCACGTAGGCATTATCATTGATCTTCTTGATCACCTTATACAAACCATACTTCCATGGATTTAACTTGTAATAAGATCGAACCGGAAACCTTTCATTATGCAAAAACACCATAACTTGATCACCCTCATCAAATAACTTCGGACGCCTATTAACATTTGCTATGACTTTATACTACACATTCTTCTCCTCAAACCTAGCTTTCATTTCAACTTGAACATCTCGAACTTGCTTAGCTAAGTTAATAAACTTTGCACATGGCATATTAGTAACAAATTTCTAGAGAAATTACATACATTTTATGATGCGTACCTAACATTTAAACATAATTTTAACTGGCGTGTGTATAAATCATTGACTGTTGCAGAATTTGAGGAGCGATGGGAAAAATTGATGACAAATTATGAATTGCATGACCTTGATTGGCTATAATCACTTTATGAGGTTAAGCACAAATGGATCATGGCGTATATAAAGAATTTTTTTGCAGCAAGAATGATGATTACATCCAGGAGTGAGGGAATGAATAGTTTATTCGTTGAGTATGTCAATGCGACAACGAGTATAAAGGAATTTATCATAAACTCAAAAAAATCCATTGAGAAACAGGTAATGAGAGAGAGATAAGATGACTACACAACCTATCATCAGACTAGAACTATGACTCTTGAATCACCGTTGAAAATGCATGGAGCGACTGTTTACACAAAGGAGATCACGTTTAGACACTTTCAGATTGAGATTGTAAAATCTCACAAGTACATAATGAAGAAACTTCATAATCTAACAACATCGGATACGAAATCGTACGCAGTGTACAAGACAAATGCCATTGAAGAATCCAATAGGTACTTTACTGTTGTCAGTAATGTTCAAAATGGAGATATAAAATGTAATTGTCAAAAATTTAAACATTCTGGTATGCATGCTTTGTAGACACATTATAAGGCATATGATTGCAAAAAGTACTACACAGATACCTAATAAATACATTTTAAGCCACTGGTGTAGAGATGGTAACAAAGTGAATGCTGAACTACAAAAGATTCTGATTGAAATGTCCAATTACGAGAAATCTCAGATGACGCGGTATAATTATTTGGTGATAATGATCCTACAATTAGCTTCTACGGGATCATACTTGATTAATGGTTTTAAGCACGTGGCACAGTTGTGCATTAACAATCAACCCATTGTTGAGAATTTTGACCCTGATGAAATTAATGTAAATGGCGTGCCAGAAATTCGAGTAGATGATGAAGAGTCCATTCAAGATGAACCGTTATTGGATCCTATTTGTTCCCAAACAAAGGGGCGCAAAAAAAATACAAGAATAAAGAATGGGATCGAAGAGGATGGAAGTCGTAAACAATTGAGAAAGTGTGCAATATATAATATGATGACCAATCATGATAAGCGGAACCACTACAAAGTTTTGGGCCAAGAAAAGCCGGGTGTTTGAAGTTATCTTTATATTTGCTTGTATGACTATAAATTTTTGGTTTTCTTAAATATTTAACTGACTATTTGAACGATAGATTTATTAGGTAAATGTGAAGTATTCATTGTTCTCTCCTCTGTTTCTCTAGTAATGCATCTTGCCAACTTTGGACCAAAGCAATATCATACTAACCGATTTATTTAAAAAAAATTATGTATATGTCTATTGGTATATGAAGACATGTTCATTTAATTGCAGATAAAATTTGAGTTAGTCAATACACAAGTATATATGGGTGTCTTAGGATGCAAAATTTATGATCCCAAGTAGCAGCAAAAGACGCAATTTGAAGATATACAATGATGCCATTACAACTATTTAATATTTTAAACTTATATTTTTTCAATATTTTAATCAAAGAAACAATGATCTTGTGAAGCCCCAAACCACAAGTTATTTTAAAATTTAAGCATATGCTCACCTAGAGCCCAAACAATATAATTAAGTACCACAATGCCTGAGCTGCCACTTGAGCAAGAAAATCTTAAAGAATTATGATCCAAGTGTCTTTGCTATTTACCTGAGCAAGGTTGACTACAATAGGGACATAAATGTAATTCATCACCTAACATAGATCTGTAATAAAAGAAAAATAACCAATTTCAAATTTTAGAATGTAAGAAGTTATACTACATGTATTAGTACAACTGGTTTTCCAACTTGGTCTTACTTGAAAATCTGGAAATCATTTTTACAGTAAACTATTCATCTAAATTTTTGCATGAATTTGGATTCTGGATTCTTTTGTATGTGCAGAAGATGCTTGGACTCATTATTATCTATGTTCAGACTAGCTGTCGAATCTGAGTGTTAGCAACTAAACCAAATATATTCTAGATTATTCAAGAAATATCTTAATTAATATTAATACATGAATTGATGATATCTAAGTACATGAATGTATTTGAATTGTCTTGGAACATGTAATGGTTAGGTTCATGTACATGAATGTGGTCATGTAGTAATTATTATTGTGGATCTAGAAGTGTCCTATGAGTCCAATAAATAGTCTTGTACTTGGATCATTTTAATCAAGTGAAATCAAAGTGTTCTTATATTCTCTAAAGCTATATTTCACTTCCTCCCTAAAATATATTCTCTTCCTAATTATTCCAACAAGTGGTATCAAAGCTAAGGTTAATTCGAAGATTTAGAGAAGATTAAACCAAATTGAAGTAAAGATCGATGACCCAAGAAAGGTGACTTAGTGCTATCAAAGTCTTTTGCTGAGCGAGTGCAAAGTGTGCGCGTTATAGCACCAAATTGCAATCTAGCAAATGTGCTAGTTGAGAAAATTTTTGAAGAAGCTTGTGAGTTGAAGCACGTCACAAAGGTTGTCATATTGATAACATTTTTGGTGAGGTAAATTATAAAAAAAATGATGTTTCCTAGGTTTGGTGCCAAATTAGTGTTCACAAATTATAATGTTTGGAGTATAAGGATTCGAGTATTTCTTGGAGAATGCAATTTATGGCAAGATGTTATTGCAAATCCAGAAAAATGTATTTCAGAAAAAGTTCAAGAACTGAAAGAAAAAAGAACAAGGAAGATTTTGCAAGGAGTAATGCATGAAGAAGTCTGGATGCGTGTTGCTAGTTTTGATTCTCTATCTCAGTTATGGAATGAGCTTGAATTGATTTGCAAGAATTATAAAGGTTCACCGTTACCTAAAGAGTCTTGGTTTTTCGAAGAGGATGAGAAACTTGTAGAAGAAATTGATGAAGTTGAAGAAGAAGAAGAAGAAAAGAAAAATGAAGACTTTGAAGACATTTGTCGGGAAGCAAAAGAAATAGATCATGTCGAAAATAAAGAATTTGAAGACACAATAATTAAAACATCTTTTGAGAAAGAAGAACCTGAGAGTGAAGCGATGGAAGAAGAGAATGAGACAAATTTGAATAATGAGCTGGAGGATAAGGATGTTGAAGAAAAGAGTGCACACTCAAAAGTTACTAGTCAATTGGACGTCACATCATCTAATTCTGTTGTTGTCATAACTTTTACAAGGAAGAAGGTTGTCAAAAAGGTTCAAGTGACAAAAACTGTTAAAGAAACATCATATACGAAGTCCAAGTTGGAAGCAGAGTGCAAACCAAAGGTTGAAAATGCAAAGACCAAGAAAAAAGAAACTCAAGTTGTGGAAGGTATTGAATGTGTTAATATGGAGAAGTATTTTGATCAAAATGAGTTCAAAAATAATGAAATGGAGAAGAAATACAAGCATATAAAATGTGAGAAGCTAGTTATAAGCAAGATCAAGAAGAACAAGTGGAAACTTCAAGCATTTGTGTCATATACATCAATAGACATGACAAAAGAGTTTCTTGCGTTTGAAGGAATCAGAAGATCAAAATGTTTTACGACATTATGAAGATTAAATTTGGTTTACGGGAGGCCTTGTTAGCAACTAAACCAAATATATTCTAGATTATTCAAGAAATATCTTAATTAATATTAATACATGAATTGGTGATATCTAAGTACATGAATGTATTTGAACTGTCTTAGAACATGTGATGGTTAGGTTCATGTACATGAATATGGTCATGTAGTAATTATTATTGTGGATCTAGAAGTGTCCTATGAGTCCTATAAATAGTCTTGTACTTGGATCATTTTAATCAAGTGAAATCAAAGTGTTCTTATATTCTCTAAAGCTATATTTCACTTCCTCCCTAAAATATATTCTCTTCCTAATTATTCCAACATTGAGTTTACCAATAAACCTATGGATATCAAAGAACCAGTGGTAAAATAGCTGGCTTTAGAGGCCGATAACCTCTCATGGTTGCTTAAGATTTTAGCTAACAGACAAGCAACAGATGAATTTGTAGTAATGTGGGCTAGCCAACAAGAGTTGGCATCACTTCACACCTGACAGATGAATTTGCAGTAATGTGCATTGACCCCATTTTAGTATAATAAATTGGCAGATGTGCAAGTTATTGATCAGATGAGGAAGACATGTCAGTGAAGTGCACACCTGACAGAACATCGAGAATGGCTCCCTTAATGGTCCATCACATAAGAGCTCACTTATACTCCCATCAATAAAGGTGCCATCAACAAAGATCACCTGATCCATGATGTCTTAAAATCTTTAACAAGAGTATTTGCTAAATGTAAACTAAAACACAAAGAACTATTGAACATGGAAAAGGAATAACAGTCCCAAACTCTAGATTTCATTGTTAACTATGTATCAAAATTTAAGAAAGGCAACTATAAATAACAAGTTGGTGGTATGCTAATTCTCCTTCGGACCATTTTTTTTCCTTGTTTCAAGCACAAGGGGCATAATGATGAGAAATTAAAAAAATGTATCATTGAAATCTATGCAACTCAAATACATGGAAGAACCAGTTTACAATCTAAATTGTTGAGCATTGATAATTAGATATTTGTTTCAAAGGAAAGTATTAGTAATTTCAGTTTGGTGGGGTGCGGAGCATGCTCCTGAGAAGAGCACATACGCAAGTCAATCCAAACATTATTGCAAAGAATAATAAATTAAAAAGTATCAAACATAGCATAGTTACAAACAAAGCTATACTTGGTCAAGCCTTTAATGCATAACCAGTTGTTGCACCTGCAATCGATTTTTTGAAAGAACCTACTGGAGAGCTTCTTTGTACAACTTCACAGAAAGTAAGTAGGCGCTCATTGTGAGACCCCGAATTTTATGAAATAAAAGTATTCAATTTTTCTATTTTAGTAAATTGTTAAATTGATAAAAGGTTAAAATTAAGGGTGATATGGGAAATGTTTTTAAGTAGACAAGTTGTCATAAAATATCCGGTTACTATTCACTCTAGTATTATTCACTCGGGTATTTGGGGCATTTTTTTTTTGAGTACTATTCATGAGTTACTATTCACGAGTTACTATTTATGTATTACTATTCACGAGTTACTATTCATGAGTTACTATTCACGAGTTACTATTCATGTGTTACTATTCACGAGTTACTATTCACGAATTACTATTTATGAGTTACTATTCACGAGTTATAATATTAATGATGAATGTTATTAAATTGAAGTTATGCTCGAAGTTGAATTTGGAGATGTGGATGTGATATTTGAGTCCGGAACTATGAAATTAGTAAAAATAGACTATAAACACAAAATTTACCGGTTTTTACTATTTGGTCAAAAAGTCAATAGTTGACTTTTTTGGGAAAAGTCAAACTTTGAAATTTCAAAATTTATATTTTTGATAAAAATAGTTTCATTGTGTTGGAATTATTTGTGTTAGTGAAAATCGACATTTATTTTAATAAAAATTGATGTCTGGAGGTTATATTGACCAATTGGGTATTTAACCGGATAAATGAGTAATTTATTGCTATTAATTCACATGATTATAACTATTTGTTCACATGTGTGTACTATTGATTCCAATTCTTGTTACTATTAGGGGAGTTGGTGCAAGATTGATAATACTTGCATGACTAAGTTAAAAATAGAGGTATAGATGGAGGTACTATACTGTAATTAATTTTTCACATGTTTAGAACTATTGAGTCACATGATTTACTATTGAGTCACATGATCTTACTATTGATTCACATGATTTACTATTAGGGAGTTGGTGCAAGTTTGATAATACTTGGATGACTGAAATAAAAATGAAAGAAAAGTTGGAGGTATTGTACTGTAATTTTTCGAGCCCCAAAATATGCAATTATCGAAACTATGTTTTTCTATAAATAGAAGCTCATTCTTCCTTCATTTCTCACCAATTCACTAAAGCTTTAGAGCCATTATTATAGAGAGAAATTATAGAGAGGTTTATAGAGAGAAAAATCTAGAAGAAGAATAGTATTCTGCTACTTCCTTACTCTTATATCCAGTTTCTTTTACGGTAAGGGATATTATTTGTTGTACCCGTAAGGGGTATTACTTCTTTTGTAATCATGAAGAGAACTTTTGTTATTCCATTCTTTATTATTCTGTTGGAATAACATGTATACGCAGTATACCATATACTTGGTGAAATCCTTTTATTATTAGTGTTTATTATTACGTCGAAATATCACATGCTCGTCTAAGTATATCTGCCGGATCTGGTTCCATTATTTATATTCCGTCTTTATTATTACGCCGAAATATCACGCCTATGCTATCTGTGGGACTGGTTCCATTATTTATATTAAAAGTCTTTATTATTCGAATATCAATATCCCGTCTGTCATATATACGGACCAAATTGGTTCTATTATTTATTATTTCGTCTTTAATATTCTCATTGGAATATCACGTAAATTGTGAATTTCACCGACTGGTTCCATTATTTATTATTCGCATTTATTATTACATTGGAATATCCTATCGGTGTGAATTTCACCTGACCTGGTTCCGTTATTTATTATTCTATTGGGAATAACTCGTCTGTGCAGTCTCTATCGCATGCATGGTGAATGCTTATGTTATTCCATTCTTTATTATTCTGTTGGAATAACCTGTCTATGTGGATTGCCACATGCATGGTGAATGATCCTTTGTATTCATTCCTTATTAAATCGTGAAAATATACATTTACGTTGATTATGATGAGAGTCATAATAAAAACACTGGATTGATGAAAATCATGGGTATATGAAGTATTAGTAAGTGTTATGATGAGTTATGTTGGTTATTATGTGAAAACATGAAAGTTTCTTAGAAATCACAAAGGGTTGAAAAATCAGATTTTGGTAAAAACGTAACATGAAATTCAATTGACCATATCTCCTATTATATTTTGAATTTTTGAGTGTGGTCAAGTCTTAGAGTTAGATCTATGAGTTACCTAACTTATCCAAGTGGAATCACTGAAAAAAATTGTTGTAGATTTTTGTGTGGACTGATTTTAGTAAAGTATGTAAAAGTTGGAAATTGCCAAAAAGTTGTTGTCCAAAATTTGAAGAAATTTTGTTTGACCACTTAATTTGTGAGAAAAATTCAGGCCTTTTGGGACATGAAAGTATATGGTATGAAGAACCTCCTGTCCAAAAATGAGCTCATTCCGACTTCACTGAACTCCAGAGAGAGAAAATTTTAGAGAGAAAAAAAAAAAGAGAAGTCTACTACCTTTTCTTTTCCTATATCCAGTTTCTTTTACGGTAAGGGGTGTTATTTCTTTTGTATTCAAGAAGAGAACACATTATTCCATCTTTATTATTACATTGGAGTAACTTTGATGTCGCCAGGTATACCCTATACTTGGTGAAATCCTTTTATTATTCTGTCTTTATTATTATGTCAAAATATCTCAGATATGTCTTTATCTGGACCTGGTTCCATCTTTTATTATTCCGTCTTTATTATTATGTCGAATATCTCATGCATGCAGGCTATATCGTGGGACGGACCGGGTTCCATCTTTTATTATTCCTTCTTTATTATTCGTGAATATCCTCGCTCGTATGCTACTGTGGGACGGGTTCCATCTTTTATTATTACTGTCTTTATTATTACGCCGAATATCACATGCATCTATATCTGTGGGACTGATTCCATTATTTATTATTCCGTCTTTATTATTACATTGAATATTCTCGCGGTGAATTTCACCGACTGGTTCCGTTATTTATTATTCGTTGGAATAACCTACCTATCACAAGTCTCGCATGCATGGTGATTTCTTTTGTTATTCTATTCTTTATTATACTCAGTTGGTTAAAGTTTTGACTTCTATACTCCATGAAATTAGTGGAATATTCTTGATATTTGTGTTTCATCCAGTATCTTTTCATGAAAATATTATTCTGAGCATTCTTGAATTTTATTCTACAAAGAAGTATCATGTTGACAATTTGAATGTTATTAGTTCCTGGATAATTTAATTCGTGAACTTGTTTTATTAAATTCTTATCTCATTGTCATCATCCTCATGTTTATATTTTTTTAAAAGTCATTTGTGGCCTGTAATGCATGGATGGACTTGGTATGATTATGACCAGGGATTATTCGGTGTAATCATAACCATATATTACAAATGATGTGGTAAAAGTCCTCATTGGCCCGTAGTGCATTGATGGATAGTTTTTGGCATGATCATGACCATTGATGAATACACAAATATCCTTGGCCCGTAGTGCATGGAATTTGTGGTCGTGACCCTAATGAATATCCTTGGCCGTAGTGCAAGGATGATGTGGATTATTATTAAGCTGAGTCCCAGCGATAAAAGTGATGAAAAATCTTTTAAAACATAAAAGATAGTAGATTTTATTCTCTACTTGACTCTTTTAATGGATTGCCTGTTCCGTTGCAGTTAAAATTGATGTCTATTATATTTTATCAGTTTAACATTGTTGGAGACTAATGATAATTTATTCTGCATTATCTTGGTCATAATATTTCTTGCTGGGCTAGTTGAGCTCACCCTTTTTTTCACTGTTCTCTTCAGGAAATGAGAACGTAGCCGGGACTAGTCGGGGAATGGAGTGATGTTCCGAGATGATAGTATTAGTAGTCCTCACCATTATGTTAAATAGTGTGACAATAAATGTAATGAAGACTTATTCTGAGGGTGGATATTGTCTAAATGACAATATTTGTATTAAAACTCACAGCATGTATTTTGTCGTATTTTACACGACTGATGTATAATTAAGTTGTATTTGAATTTTGTACCATGTATTTAGCGACTCAAGATGGGTGATGTATACCTTATTTTGGGGGCGTCACATGTGGCCTGTAGTGCATAGATGGACTTGGTATGATTATGACTAGGGATTATTCGGTATAATCATGACCGTAATGTTACAAATGATGTCAATTAACCTTTATTTTGAAAGTATATTTTAGAATGATATCTGAAATACAGGAGATGAGCAATTGGAAAATTATGATACATAGGATATAATCGGGAAGGTACAATCTGAAAAGAAAGCAAGGTATTCTCATCTCTTCGAACTATCGGTTATGTACGCAAATTTCGAGGGCGAAATTTCATAAGGATGGGAGATTGTGAGACCCCGAATTTTATGTAATAAAAGTATTCAATTTTTTTATTTTAGTAAATGGTTAAATTGATAAAAGGTTAAAGTTAAGGGTGATATGTGAATTTTTTTTAAGTAGACAAGTTGTCATAAAATACCCGGTTACTATTCACTCTAGTATTATTCACTCGGGTATTTGGGGAATTTTTTTTGGAGTACTATTCACGAGTTACTATTCACGAGTGACTATTCATGAGTTACTATTCACGAGTTACTATTTATGTGTTATTATTCATGAGTTACTATTCACGAGTTACTATTCATGAGTTACTATTCACGAGTTACAATATTAATGATGAATGTTATTAAATTGATGTTGTGCTCGGAGTTGAATTTGGAGACGCGGACGTGATATTTGAGTCCGGAACGATGAAATTAGTAAAAATAGACTATAAATACAAAATTTATCGGTTTTTACTATTTGGTCAAAAAGTCAGAAGTTGACTTTTTCGGAAAAAGTCAAACTTCAAAATTTCAAATTTTATATTTTTGATAAAAATAGTTTCATTGTGTTGGAATTATTTGTGTTAGTGAAAATCGACATTTATTTCGATAAAAATTGATGTTTGGAGGTTATATTGACCAATCGGGTATTTAACTGGATAAATAAGTAATTGATTGCTATTAATTTACATGATTATAACTATTTGTGTGTTCACATGTGTGTGCTATTGATTCACATTCTTGTTACTATTAGGGGAGTTGGTGCAAGATTGATAATACTTGCATGACTAAGTTAAAAATAGAGGTATAGATGGATGTACTATACTGTAATTAATTTTTCACATGTTTAGAACTATTGAGTCACATGATTTACTATTGAGTCACATGATTTTACTATTGATTAACATGATTTACTATTAGGAGAGTTGGTCTTTGATAATACTTGGATGACTGAATTAAAAATGAAAGAAAAGTTGGAGGTATTGTACTGTAATTTTTCGAGCCCCAAAACGTGCAATTATCGAAACTATGTTTTCCTATAAATAGAAGCTCATTCTTCCTTCATTTCTCACCAATTCACTAAAGCTTTAGAGCCATTATTATAGAGAGAAGCTATAGAGAGAAAATCTATAGAAGAAGAAAAGTATTCTGCTACTTCCCTACTCTTATATCCAGTTTTTTTACGGTAAGGGATACTATTTGTTGTACCCGTAAGGGGTATTACTTCTTTTGTAATCATGAAGAGAACTTCTGTTATTCCTTTCTTTATTATTCTGTTGGAATAACCTGTATACGCGGTATACCCTATACTTGGTGAAATCCTTTTATTATTCCGTCTTTATTATTCTCGCGTAATATCCTCTGTTCTGCATCTATCTCTGTTGGACTCGGGTTCCATCTTTTATTATTTCGTCTTTATTATTCATCGGAATATCCATCATGTAAGCTATATTTGGACTGGTTCCATTATTTATATTCCGCCTTTATTATTACGCCGGAATATCACGTCATCTTATACGTGGGACTGGTTCCATTATTTATTATTCCATTCTTTACTATTCTGTTGGAACATCCTATCGGTGTGAATTTCACCTGACCTGGTTCCGTTATTTATTATTCTGTTGGGAATAACCTGTATGTGCGATCTCTATCGCATGCATGGTAAATCCTTCTGTTATTCCATTCTTTATTATTGTGTTGCAATAACCTGTCTATGTGGGTTACCACATGCATGGTGAATGATCCTTTATATTCATTCCTTATTAAATTGTAAAAATGATCTATTTATGTTGATTATGATGAGAGTCATAATAAAAGTATTGGACTGATGAAAATCATGGGTATATGAAATATTAGTAAGTGTTATGATGAGTTATGTTGGTTATTATGTGAAAACATGAAAGTTTCTTAGAAATCACAAAGGGTTGAAAAATCAGATTTTGGTAAAAACGTAACATGAAATTCAATTGACCATATCTCCTATTATATTTCGAATTTTTAAGTGTGGTCAAGTCCTAGAGTTAGATCTATGATTTCCCTAACTTATCCAAGTGGAATCAGTGGAAAAGATGTTGTAGATTTTTGTGTGGACTGATTTTAGTAAAGGATGTAAAAGCTGGAAATTGCCAAAAAGTTGCTGTCCAAAATTTGAAGGGGCTGTTTCGGCCACTTAATTTGTGAGAAAAATTCAGGCCTTTTGGGATATGAAAGTATATGGTATGAAGAACCTCCTGTCCAAAAATGAGCTCATTCCGACTTAAAATGAGCAAGTTATGACCATTTCAATATTTAGGTTTTTTCGACGAAAAACGCTATAACCGGAGTTCTATAACTCCGATGACCATGAAATTTAAACTGGAACCTCACATTAACATGTGTAAGATCCTGCCAAGATTTGGGAATTTTTGGAGTAAAACTTGAGGTAGCAAATTTCTTAAGGAATTAATTAGAAATTGATTTTTGAAAAATAGTAAATGAATTTTAAAAATATCGAGAAAAATATATGTTCAATATGGAACTATATCCTGCTAAATCCCAGAAAAGAAATATTTTTGGAACTGATTTGGTATTTTTCATGAAAATGGTTTAGTTACGAATATATGAGTTAAATATGTTATGTGAAGTAACAAAGTTGGAAAATAGGATTTTGTGGCTTGGAAATCCTATATAAGGTATATGAATTTTTTTTAATAAGAGATTTGATCATTGGCAATGAAATCTTATGGGTATGACATTCTTTGAATGATTAAATGCATTATTTGGTAAAGTGTAAACAATTGAAATAAATTGCTTATAAGTTTAAGAGGTGATTAAAATATTGTTATAATATTAACAATATTAGATTATGAGTTATTTAAGTGATGGATAATAATTGGATAAAATTAAAGTCTTTAATATTTATCCTTGTTTTAGTTTGATTAATGATTATATCATTGTCATCATCCTCATGCTTATATGGTGATGAAAGTTATCTTTGACTTACGTGCGAAAATGGACTGTTGTTTATTAGTTTTATTGTTGTATACCTTTGGCTTACGTGCAGAGATGGACTTGGTATGATTATGATCATGGATTATTCGGTATAGTCATGACCATTGATGATTTCATGAATATCCTTGGCCCGTAGTGCAGGGATGATTCGATGATGTGGTTTATTTATTAAGCCGAGTCTCAGCGATAAGAATTGATGAAAATATTTTAAATCATAGAAGATAGTAGATTTTATTCTTTACTTGACTCTTCTTATGAATTGTTTATTCCGCTGCAGTTAAACTTGATGTCTATTATATTTTATCAGTTTAACATTATTGAAGACTATTGATAATTTATTCTGCATTATCTTAGTCATAATATTTCTTACTAAGCTAGTTGAGCTCACCCTTTCTTTCTTCGTTTTCTCTGTGAAATGAGAGAATATATTGGGACGAGTTGGGGAACGGAGTGACGGTCCAGATGATAGCATTAGTAGTCCTCACTATTATGTTAAATAGTATGACAATAAATGTAACGAGGACTGAATTTGAGTTTGTATACTGTCTATGAGGACTCCATTGAGAATGGATATTGTCTGAAAGCGATATTTTTGTTTAAACTCTCAGTTTATGTTTTGTCGTATTTTACACGACAGCTGTATAGTTAAGTTTGTATTTGTATTTTGTACCATGTATTTGGCGACTCAAGATGGGTGATGAATACCTAATTTTCGGGGCGTCACACTCATGGTATCCAAGTTGCACCGCCTGAAAGTAGCACAAAGCATTTGAGCTTCTTCTGCTGAAATGCTTGCCATTTTTTTAGCAGATCCAATTATCATTAGTATGATTGTTTCATGTTATAAAAAGAATGGTTCGGGAATTAAAAAATAATATCTGCCATATCATCACATGGGTATAAAATTAAATACACAACATCAAATAAAAATTATTGGGCTAGGGGAAAAGAAAAAGCTATAGTACAAACCAAATGAACCATTCTTAGGACTACATAGACAATTCACAATTGAACTATGGGATTACATAGACAATTCACAATAGGTATTGAAGTGCAGCTCACTATTCTAAAAGATTCTATGCTCATACAAACTGAATGAAGCAGACTATACAATTGAGCTAAGATTGTCAATAAGGCCAAATGGAAGTGAGCAGAATGTCTTCTAACAATTAATGTAATTGATGATTTACAAAGAGAAATACAAGAAAACATAATGGATTCCAAACAAGAATATAATGATAGTATAATAATGATTCCAAACAAGTAAACATAATGGATTCCAAACAAGAAAGAAAATATTATAGTATTTCAAGGAATCTGATAATATAATAATGGAATCATTTTGAAACTATTCATCCACGCGAGTTTATAAAACAACGTATTACGACAGTTGGTCAAATATACATTCATTACTCTTTATTTGAATCTGAATATAAAGTTTGGTCGATACAAATATATTTTTCAGGAATGTCCCTCGCTTTGCACATCCTAAGCTCATGTGCTATTCTAAATCTAAAGTTATAAGCCTCGTTTAGAGTCCACCTCAGTTCCTTTATTATGTTTATCCGGTGCAAAAATAAATCTATGTACTTTGCAACATAAATTTCACAATCGTCTAAATTCCATTGTCTCGACCTATTCACACAGACTTTAACCTTCAACTTTAATCTTGGCCAAATTGCTTTAGGATTTGCCATACGAAGCAACAAAGAAATTAACTCCACCAATAAACCACAAAACAATCAAAACCTCATATGTTTGTGTGATGACATGAAAAATAAGTAATATATTAATGAACTCACCACAACAATAAAGTAGTTTTGATATAATTATGAAAATGGAATTAATAGTGATTTAACCAAGTGATTTTCTCAATCTTTAAATACTTAACAAGGTGAGTGTGCTTTGTTTCCTCTCTCATTCTAATCGGTAATTTCCTACTGTGTTAAGTAGAATGAGAAACGCTAGCTACCCTGAGTTTCTTAAACCGTAGGCTGGTGTGACACCCCCAAAATAGGTATACATCACCCATTTTGAGTCGTCAATAATATGGTACAGAAACAACTACAACTTTATTAATACAACATATAAGCTGTAAGTTTAAATACAAATATTGTCATCTAGACAATATCCATTATTCCAAATAAGTCCTCATTACAATTATTGATATATTATTATACAAAATGGTGAGGACTACTAAGACAATTCTAGAACCATCATTCCATCCCCACTAGAACTCGCTACATTCTCGCCTCACGAGAAGAAAAATGGAATAAAAAGGAAAAGGGTGAGCTCAACTAGCCCAAGAAAAAGAATATTATGACTAAGATAATACAGAACAAATTATCGTTAGTCTTCAACAGGGAAAAATCTGATAGAATATAATAGACAACAAGTTTCAAATCAATATTCGCACCGAAAATAATAATTCATAGAAGAGTTACATAGAGAATGAAATCTACTATCATCTATGAATTTAACAGTCCCTTATCAATATTTTATCCCTGTAACATCAATCAATATTCATCTTGAATCAAATATTCATCTTTGCACTACAAGCCAAAGATATTCATCAGTTGGTCATGTTCATCTCAACACCTGTACATCTTTGCACTACGGGCCAAAGATATTCATAATAAAATTAACCATCTTTGCACTACAGGCCAAAGATATTCAGTAATACCATCATTTAGGACTGGGGATGATGAAAAATATTTTAAAGAAAACAAATCCAGTGAAATAAAAGAATAATTATTATGGATTCGTACTTTAAACAATCCAAGTTCAAAAATATGTCATAAATAACCATAGTGAAGTAAAATTCAAGAATGATCAAAACATGGATACAATCAAAGCTAGTATCCATAATCGATATTTTGGATAAAAATGAAAATTTAATTTTTCTATGAATAATGTCGTATTCGTGAATAGTGTCGTACACGTGAATAGTGTCGTATACGTGAATAGTAACCCCGACACTAAAAGACAAGAATTTCACAAGAAAAATCTTACCAATATTCTGGCATAATGATATTAGAAGAAATAATATCATTTTTTAAAAAATAATATCCCTTACCTCGAAAAGACGGTACTTCTGACTGAAATACTGGATATAGGGCTGAAGGGAACTTGTGAGACCCCGAATTTTATGAAATAAAAGTATTCAATTTTTCTATTTTAGTAAATGGTTAAATTGATAAAAGGTTAAAGTTAAGGGTGATATGTGAATTTTTTTTTAAGTAAACAAGTTGTCATAAAATACCCGGTTACTATTCACTTTAGTATTATTCACTCGGGTATTTAGGACACTTTTTATGTCAGAGTACTATTCACAAGTTACTATTCACGAGTTACTATTCATAAGTTACTATTCACCTAAATTACTATTCACTCTAGTATTATTCACTCGTGTATTTGGGACACTTTTTGTGTCAGAGTTACTATTCACGAGTTACTATTCACCCAAATTACTATTCACTCTAGTATTATTCACTCGTGTGTTTGGGACACTTTTTGTGTCGGAGTTACTATTCATGAGTTACTATTCATGGGTTACTATTCACCCAAATTACTATTCACTCTAGTATTACTCACTCGTGTATTTGGAACACTTTTTGTGTCAGAGTTACTATTCATGAGTTACTATTCACGGGGTACTATTCACCCGAGAAATATATTTCTTTTCGGTCCAAATCATTTTTGAGTACAATATTATTCCATGAAGGATGTACTAATTTTTCGTAATCAATTGGTTGAAATTATAATGTAAAAGCTTTTTATATAAAAATGTAATACTTTTATAAAGTTATTCTATAAATAGAATATATTATATTCTATTGTGCATAGTATTTTGCATAAGAAAAGTTTTTTTATATAAAATGTAATACTTTTATAAAATTATTCGTTTTATTAGGCTAATAGTAAAATCTTTATTAAAGTTATTCGTTTTATTAGGCTAATAGTAAAATCTTTTTTATATAAAACAGAAAACTTTATTAAAGTTATTCTATAAATAGAATATATTATATTTTATTATGCATAGTGTTTGTATAGTGCTCGAGATAGTGTTTCAGATAGTAAAAATATTTTTATATAAAATAGAATATATTATATTTTATTTAAAAGATTTTACTTTAAATATGGACCGTCCGATTAAAGTAAATCAATCTAGACCATTCATGGATTGGTTACTATTCATTCCATTCTTCTATAAATAGAAGCTCATTCCTTCATTATTTCTTACGAATTCACTAAAACTCTAGAGAGAGAAACTATAGAGAGAATAATTTTTCAATAATCTTGAGCGTATTTTTTTAAAGTTTAAGAAAGCTTTGAGCGTAGTACAAGTTTTCTTCGAGTATATCCTCACCCTACTAGTAGGAATACTCTTCTTTGAAAGGTAAAAGGATATTATTATAGTAAGAGATATTATTTGTTGTACCCGTAAGGGGTGTTATTCTTTCTTATTCATGAAGAGAACTTCTGTTATTCCATTCTTTATTATTCTGTTGGAATAACCTGTATACGCGGATTACTGTATACCTGGTGAAGTCTATTGTTATTTAATTATTTATTATTACATTGGAATAACTCAGATGCTGTCTAGATTTACCCTATACTTGGTGGAATGACTCAGATATGCGGTTTACCCAATACTTGGTGATCTTCTTTTATTATTCCGCATTTATTATTCTCATTGGAATAACTCAGATGCTGCTTTTACCCTATACTTGGTGGAATGACTCAGATATGCGGTTTACCCAATACTTGGTGATCTTCTTTTATTATTCCGCATTTATTATTTTTTGTGGAATATCACTTGCGGTGAATTTCACCGACTGGTTCCAATATTTATTATTTCGCATTTACGATTCTCGCCGAAATATCCTATCTCATGCATGCTTTCTGTGGGACCGGTTCCATTAGTTATTATTCGCATTTATTATTACATTTGGGATTAACCTATATCGTGCGGTCCCCTATCGCATGCACGGTGATATCTTTTTGTCATTCCATTCTTTATTATTCTCATTAGAATAACTGCCTACATGTGGATTACCATACATGCATGGTGAATGATCCTTTGTATTCATTCCTTATTAAATTGTGGAAATGATCTGTATACGTGGATTATCGCATGGCGGGTGAAAATCCATTTGCAGTTTCATATATTTTTTTATTATACTGTTGGTTATTAGTTCTTGGATAAATTAATTCTTGAACTTGTTTTATTGAATTCTTATATCATTGTCATCATCCTCATGTTTATATTTTGTTGAAAGTCATCGTGGCCTATAGTGCATAGATGGACTTGGTATGATTATGACTGAGGATTATTGGTATAATCATGACCGTAATGTTACAAATGATGTGGAAAAAGTCCTCATTGGCCCGTAGTGCATTGATGGGACGTTTTTGGTATGATTATGGCTATGGATTCTCTCTTGACCAAGGGTGCAAAAAGATGAATTGTTTTATGGCATGATCGGGACCATTGATGAAAACACGATTATCTTTGGCCCGTAGTGCATGGATAATTCGTGATCGTGATACTAAATAATATACTTGGCCCGTAGTGGTGGATGATTTGATGATGTGGATTAATTATTGAGCTGAGTCTCAGCGATGAAATATTAATTTATGGATGTGGTAAAAGTCATCTTTGGCCGTAGTGCATAGATGGACTTGGTATGATTATGAACATGGATTATTCGGTATAATCATGACCGTAATGGAAAACACGAATATCCTTGGCCCGTAGTGCATGGATAATTTGTGGTCATGATACTATTAAGCTGAGTCTCAGCATTATTGGTTTTACAGTTATATATCTTTGGCTTGTAGTGCAAAGATGAACTGTTGATTTTTGGTTATACAGTTGTATATCTTTGGCCATAGTGCAAAGATGAATTTATTAGTATGATTATGAGCAGGAATTGTGATTTGGTATAACCATGATTTTTGATATTTCAGGTGAAGATGGGTGATGAAATTTATCTTCATCCTGGATGAGAAAAGGAATTTGAAACCACAATTATGATTATAAGTTATTCATATGATTGTGAATAGGAACTGTTGATTAATGTTATAGGGATAAAACATTATTGTTGGACTTTTAACATAGAGGAGATATTAGACATTATGTTCTACTTGACTCTTCTAATGGATTGTTGATTCCGCTGCAATTATGGTTGAAAACTTTTATTATCTACCATATGTTCTAAATCTTTGATTTATTATTGATGAAAACTATTGATAATGTAGTTATCTTTAGTCATGATATTCTTTACTGGGCTAGTTGTGCTCACCCTTTTGCTTCACAATTCCGTTCAGGTAATAAGAGTGTAGCTGGGTTGAGCGGGGATAACAGGAAAATAGTGGGATGGTCCGAGACTGTCGAAGTTCTCAACACATTATAAAATGGCATGA
Organism: Panax ginseng; assembly: GCA_020205605.1. NCBI lineage: Eukaryota > Viridiplantae > Streptophyta > Magnoliopsida > Apiales > Araliaceae > Panax > Panax ginseng. The sequence continues at coordinate 1,651,430 of CM035129.1, read as the reverse complement.
CATGCAATATATAATTTCATTGAGGACCTAAGATGTGCGTGTCGTATTTTATACGTCACTTAATAATTGATTTTGGTGAACAACAATAGGGTGATGAGAACCCGACTTTGAAAGCGTCAAAAGTGCACCTCAGTAGAATAAACAAGATAGTAATCTTTTCGTTCTTCTTTGGGGTCTTGAAATAGTTGCTGCTGTATTTTATATGGCATTGTAATAATTTGAGTTTGGATATGGTCTACGAGAAAATATTGTATTAAAACTCATAGTTAACTATTGTCGTACTTTGCACTACAGTTCAACAGTTGTATAAATGAAGTTTGTATTTGATTTTTATAGTGTGATATCTGGCGACTCAGAATGTGTCGGGTGGACCTAATTTTGGGGGCGTCACAGAACTTGCACTGTATAGCCACACTCAAAGTATCAAAATACTCACAAGAATACGCTCGATAATATAGAGAGAGAAAGAGAGAAAACTACAGTTTCTGGTGTGATTTTCAATTCTAACATAAACACCCTATTTATAGGAAAATGCTTAGAACACCAAAGTAGAAAATTTAATAAATTATTATTATTTATATTACAAATTCATACGCCCACTTTTATCAACTGATTTCAGCCACCTTGCACATGTTAATGATGCCCTCAAAATGAAAAAAAACTTTTTTCTTTAAAAAATTATTTAAAACTTCAAAAATCAATTATTTCAGAACTTCAGAACTTCAATAATTCATAATAAATAGCCTTTTTATCAGAAAAATTAGAACCTCATATCTTTTCCATAGGAAATTTCATTTTCTACAACTTTGCAGAAGAAACTTTTTCCAAATTCCAAACAGAAATTGTCTGAAATCCACAAACGAGCGATTTTACAGGCTATAATCAAATTTCAGTCAAGAAATGGACCCACAGACATGTTTTAAACAACTTTTGTAACAAAAATATTCTTCCTCCTTATATATTCATATATCCCATATTTATTATAAAAATATCACAATTATTATATTATTAAAATATAATTATATATTTAAATGAATTATTTTATCAGAAAAGATAAAATATCAATTTTTCAACAATTGTCACATTAAAAATTTTCTCCATCTATATCCACATAAAATAAATATTTTCTTTATCATAATAATCAATAATTAATTATTCATAAATAATATTATAGTAATCACAAGATTGATAATCGTGCCGCTCCTGTGAAAGAGAGGGCTTTCCAATAAGGATTTCTCTCCTCATGGCGCCGAAATTAGGTGACCAAACTCTCCTTAGATGTAACTTTCTAGACATTACCAATAATGTTATCTAATAATATTATTCAAATAATATGAATTATTGATCCGATAATGAAAATATTGTGTAAGTGACAATTATTGAAATAACAATAATATAAAATATCAACGCAAAGAATTATTGAATCAATAAAATAAAATATTGAACAATAATTATTGTAAAATTATTGAGTAAGGCCTTCTTACGTAAGAATCAATAATTGGTGCAATACAGGTGTGCTACTATGTTTTAACCAAGGGTATTCTAACAAAGATAATCTGTGAATAACTACGCCTGTTATTTATAAACAACTTATTCTTGTCATTTTTTCATCCAATCGCTACATGGGCTTACACATAAGGTCGCTATTTGTCGCATTTAATATTCGAATACACCAAACGAATATTCTCCAACAACAATGAATATTTTATAACCACTTGCTTATTTGAAATATTTGCGCATTTTACCCATAACTAACCACATTAATCAAATCAACCCTTAATATTTCAAAATAACAAATATAGGAAATTTAATTTCATTTATAATAAGTTGGGGTCTTACAGCTGGGGTCCCGTCATGTCAATATCAATTTGTCCAACTTGAGGTTGCATTGAATTTTGTTCGGCTGGAACCCCTTTGTAATCATTCATGAACGGTTGGTACAATGTATTGAACCATGACTCATACATGGTTCTTAACTCAACTGGCAGATCAATTGACATAAACTTTATAAATATAACTTTTACAGTCTCAGTCTAGAATTAAAACAATAACAAAAATTATATTAGTAAAATACGGTCATCAACTTATAACACAAAAATTTTAAAAACTTACAGTGTTTACAGCCACATATTAATTGGTCACTGAATACCCGTGGCTCATAATCTTCCCCTTGACGCCTAAAGGGTTGAGGATGGTGTATCCGTCTCCAAGTAATTTCTCTATACCATGTCATATAATCCTCGGTAGATATCTACTGCAAACCCTCCAACACTTGCCCTTCTAAACTCTCCATGTAGGCCTCCCATAAACGAATATAACTGGCCCTATGATTTTCATAATTTATTCTCTTAAACAATTTATGTTCCCTCCTCAACTCCACCATATTTTCAGCATTAGATGGATATGACTGCAAATATCCAAATTACCTCATAAATCTGTCAGGCATTTGAAACTCAACAATGTCGTAATGAATCAAAGGTATACGAGTGGCTCCACCTAACCTTGCCTCAAAAAAGTCCCAACCCAAACGTGTGTCAAATACCTGATATAGACGCCACACCCAATTTGTTTCCAATATATCATCAAACTCCCCTCGGTAAAATACAAGATGGTGATGTGGATTTTTGTGGTGCTGATATTGTTTTGAATTTGGATCAAAAGAAGAGTATGCCCATGATAATGCCCTAGGTATCAAATTCTGGGACTTAGGCCTAAGGGTAGGACAACCAATGTTGAACCTTTCGTGAGCCCACATCATAAGCAAGGTTGCACATCCTGTAATTAAATTTTTTCCCTATTTTCTGAGTAGCCTCATGCAAACCCCTATACAAATGCCCTAAAACTGCTACCCCCCAAGCATATGTAATTATGTCTTCCAATCTTTCTAATAACAACAAATACCTAGGAAGCATAATATTTTTACTCTTGGTTGGAAACGAAATAGCGCCACACAAATACAACATATATGCCTTAATTAGTGTGTTTTACCACACCATCTGAAATAGCATCTTTAGGTAGTTGCCCATATTTATATCTTAACCAAGGCAAACTTATGCCCCCCTTTTATAACATTAATTGTTCCCAATCTTCTAATGCAACTTGTTGCCCAAAAACTCTTATAAAATAGCTTTTGGGATGTTCTAGTTCTCTGCAAGTCAAAGGTTTTCCTAATATGGACAACGTACCCAAATATAAATCATCCTCTACAGTAATGCCGACCTCTCCACATTTTAAGTGAAAAGTATTTGTTTCACTCCTCCAACGTTCAACAAAAGCAGATAAAAGAGATACATCAATCTTTGACACTACATCTTGATGACAAAATATACCGAAACCTAACTGTTCCAGTAGATATTCTTGTTGTTTAGTCAAGTTCCGTTTAGATAATTTTGTGGACATTTGACAAATTTTTAATACACCCTTATCCTACAAGTTAAACAGAGTATACATACATAAATTGTCAAAATATGAAAGTTTTTAACAAAAATTTAAGAAAAAATTGTTATATGGGACAATAAACTTACAATATTAATTTGCCATAAGTCAGAAGAAACATGATTTTCTTGGTCCCATAAGATAACAGGATCAAAAGGTCCTGGTTTGATATCCATATTTGTCCTAAAAATTCAACACAATGTCAAGTATTAAACAATTTATAAAAATTCCATTAAAGAGGTAAAGGGAGAAGGAACAAATCTTTGGGATTCTAACTATTTAGGATCAAGACAAGCATATAGTATAAGATGAATAACTCACCATTTTACATATGCAAACATTCTAAATATGTTTAATTGTGTGCACATGAAACTAAATTTTGTAAATTAAAAGCTTAGCCATACAGATATGATGAAAACCTTCTATGTATCATATAAAGTTAATGGGACAGGCAATAACAATGTGATGATAACTATATATGTATGTTCATGTGAGTAAAATATATTTTTTACTTGGTGAGACCAATCAGGTAACTATCCAAAAAAAATAGTACTATCTATGAAGTATGAAATCAATGTGCAGCATAGATACATGCAATCGAATTTTTTTTTAATATAGTTACATCCGAAGGGTTCCTTATCCTAAATAGCCTCGAGCGAGAGACGACAAATTAAAAATAAGGCACAAGTACAGAATCAACAAGTAAAAGTAGACAATTTTATTTTTAAAAGTAAAACAAGAAAGTGAAATGAAAAGACACAAGTACAAAAGACATGAAAAAGCTATTTAGACCATATCCAAAGTCATCAATAGTAGAAAGGAGAAGAATCAAGTGATCATTACTACTTAATTCATCAATAACATACAACATTAATAAGTTTTATAATCTATAAAATTTTAATTGACAAAAAATAATGCTCCAAGGCGTTGAAAAGATATTTTTAAAATGAACTTTATCAAATTACAACTTCCTCACAAGAGCTAATTGGCCTAATTCGAGTCTTTTTTATACCTCTATAAATAATAATGTTAGCAAAATGTGAATATTTTACCTTCCCGCTGAACTTCTTCTCAAGTTCCCTTACAAGCTTAAGATGAATCTTGTGGAAAGCCTTCCTCAATCGATAAGGAACATGATCACAACAACTTTACGATTCCTAGATATATCAACTTTACCCAATTCGCAGAATGTCACTGTAACTTATTCGATTAATTTTGAAGTCTTGTTGCCGATTTGCTATTTTTTGCTTCTAGGGTTTTCGCTGCAATAACCCAATTCGCAGAATGTCACTTGCTAGTATTACCTTTTCCCATGTTATTTTGAGTTAATGTCAGTCCGCTAGTAAGATTAGCGGATGTGAGACCCCAGATTTTATGAATAAATATTCAATTTTCTCGAATTAATTTTTTTTTATATTATGGTGTGGATTTGTTATAATGTTATAGTTGTGGGTAGTATTTATAAATTTTGCAAAGTATGCAAGTTGTCATATTATATTCGTTTGGTCGGAGAATATTCTTTTTGTTAAGGGAATATCAAATGACTACAAGACAATCATTAGTAGACCCCATTAACGGAAGTATTGTCTGTAGTTAGAAAAGCACAAAAAAATATTTTATGAAAATAACGGCTGGAGGTTTTACCATTAAAACTGTTGAACTATCCTGTAGAATAAAAGTACGAAGAATACGCGTGGTTGCATGTAGCATATACCAGATTGATTATTGATGCTTACGTAAAAGTCACTCGCTTATACTCAATTATTCATATAGTAATTGTTGATCATATCTCTCATATTATCGATTCGATTATTGTCACGAAGATCATCCGCATTATATGATATTTTATTAAATCAATAATTGAGACGACAAAGTTATTAATATTTTTAAAAATGCAATATTTACAATGTCTAGAAATTCTGTCAAGGAGAGGTTTGGTCACCTAATTGCGCGCCAATAGGGAGAAATCCTTATTCGAAAGCCCCCTCTTTCCTGGGAACGACCTGGTTGTTAAATATTGTAAGTTATGATATTAATGATGAATGTTATTGAAATTAAAGTTATATTCGGTGTGAATTTCACCTGACCTGGTTCCATTACTTATTATTCCGCATTTATTATTCTGTTGGAATATCCTGTCGGTGTGAATTTCACCTGACCTGGTTCCGTTATTTATTATTCTATTGGGAATAACCTATCTGTGCAGTCTCTATCTCATGCATGGTGAATGCTTCTGTTATTTCATTCTTTATTATTCTGTTAGAATAACCTGTCTATATGGATTGCCACATGCATGGTGAATGATCCTTTGTATTCATTCCTTATTAAATCTTGAAAAATATCTGTTTACGTTGATTATGATGAGAGTCATAATAAAAGCATTGGATTGATGAAAATCATGGGTATATGAAGTATTAGTAAGTGTTATGATGAGTTATGTTGATTATTATGTGAAAACATGAAAGTTTCTTAGAAATCATAAAGGGTTGAAAAATTAAATTTTGGTAAAAACGTAACATGAAATTCAATTGACCATATCTCCTATTATATTTTGAATTTTTGAGTGTGGTTAAGTCCTGGAGTTAGATATATGAGTTATTTAACTTATCCAAGTGGAATCACTGGAAAAGATATTGTAGATTTTTGTGTGGACTGATTTTAGTAAAGGATGTAAAAGCTGGAAATTGCCAAAAAGTTGTTGTCCAAAATTTGAAGGGGTTGTTTCGGCCACTTAATTTATGAGAAAAATTCAGGCCTTTTGGGATATGAAAGTATATGGTATGAAGAACCTCTTGTCCAAAAATGAGCTCATTCCGACTTAAAATGAACAAGTTATGACCATTTCAATATTTAGGTTTTTCCAATAAAAAATGCTATAACTGGAGTTCTATAACTCCGATGACTATGAAATTTAAAATGGAAGCTCACATTAACATGTGTAAGATCCTGCCAAGATTTGGGAATTTTTTGGATTTAAACTTGAGTTATCAAATTTCTTAAGTAATTAATTAGAAATTGATTTTTGAAAAATAGTAAATGAATTTTAAAAATTCTGAGAAAAATATATGTTCAATATGGAACTATATCCTGCTAAATCCCAAAAAAGAAATATTTTTGGAACTGATTTGGTATTTTTCATGAAAATGGTTTAGTTACGAACATATGAGTTAAATATGTTATGTGAAGTAACAAATTTGGAAATTAGGATTTTATGGCTTGAAAATCCTATATAAGGTATATGCATTTTTTTAATAAGAGATTTGATCATTGGTGATGAAATCTTATGAGTACGGCATTTTTGATTGATTAAATGCATTATTTGGTAAAGTGTAAACAATTGAAATAAATTGCTTATAAGTTTAAGAGGTGATTAAAATATTGTTATAATATTAACAATATTAGATTTTGAGTTATTTAAGTGATGGATAATAATTGGATAAAATTAAAGTCTTTAATATTTATCCTTATTTTAGTTTGATTAATGTTTATATCATTATCATCATCCTCATGCTTATATAGTGATGAAAGGTATCTTTAGCTTACGTGCGAAGATGGACGGTTGTTTATTGAATTATATATCTTTGGCTTACGTGCAAAGATAGATTGTTGATTATTTGTTTTATTGTTGTATATCTTTGGTTTACGTGCAGAGATGGACTTGGTATGATTATGATCAGGGATTATTCGGTATAGTTATGATCATTGATGATTTAATGAATATCCTTGGCCCGTAGTGCAGGGATGATTCAATGATGTGGTTTATTTATTAAGCTGAGTCTTAGCAATAAAAACTGATGAAAATATTTTAAACCATATAAAATAGTAGATTTTATTCTCTACTTGATTTTTCTAATGGATTGCTTGTTCCGCTGTAGTTAAACTTGATGTCTATTGTATTTTATCAGTTTAACATTATTGAAGACTAATGATAATTTATTATGCATTATCTTTAGTCATGATATTCTTTACTGGGCTAGTTGTGCTCACCCTTTTACTTCACAATTTCTTTCAGGTAATAAAGAGTGTAGCTGGGTCGAGAGGGGATAACAGGGGAATAGAACGGTGGTCTTTAGTTGTTGAGGTTCTCCCTAAATAGTATGAAAATAATTTTATTGATAACTTTAGATAAGTTTGTCGTATTGTATATGTCATTTGATATTTAATTTTGGTGAACCAAATAGGGTGAGGTGAACCCAACTTTGGAAGGGTGTTTTGCCACTATCATACAAGATGTCTAATGACATACAACCTCGTGTTATCATAAGACAGGGTTGTGCACATCCACTTGCTGAGTATATCTACAAGCATTACCTATATGATCTTGGAGTTTATTTAAAATATAATTTCTACTTGGAGACAGTGGAGATAGTTATATGCCAAGAAAAAACTCACAATTGGAAAGAAGATGATAGTAATCTTCTCATTTTTCTTTGGGGTCTATTGGGTCAACCAAGGATAATTCTGTGGACATATGATATCTACCATAACTTAGACGCATGGCCTCCCATGTACGAGGGTTTCATTAAGCACTTCCCAAAGATTTTAATTCCTAAAATAGTTTTTTACTATACTTTTATGTAAAGTACCATTATAAGGTTGTGGTCGAGGCACCATGAGAGTTACATACATTGTATTAAAACTCACAATTAACTGTGGTTGTATTCTATACGACAGTTCAATAGTTATATTATTAAGTTGTATTTGTATTTTTGTACCATGTATTTGGCGACTCAAGATGGGTGATGAATACCTAATTTTGGGGTCGTCGCAGTTGGTATCAAAGCTTAGGGATATGATCCCTGGCTAGACGTGAGATAAGAACTAGGAGGGGAGAGACGGGGAATTTTTTCGCTAGTATGACCTACCTAAGTTTATTTGGTATTTAATTGGTCAGTCAGAGTATAGGGATAATATGTGATTTGTCAATTAACCCTTATTTTGTGACAGTATTTGAAGATGGCATCTGAAAATGTTGAGATAAGCAATGGAGAAAAACAATATGATCGTGTCGCAATACGAGGCTAAGGTTGCGTAGTTATCTCGGTTTGCATCCCATTTGGTTGATAATGAGGAGCGAATGTTTCTAAGAGGTTTGAAACCCTATATACGTCAATACCTCATTCTCATGCTTGTGTTGTGTTGAAAGTCATCTGTGGCTTGTAGTGCATAGATGGGCTTGGTATGATTATGACCAGGGATTATTCGGTATAATCATGACCGTAATGTTATAAATGATGTGGTAAAAGTCATCTTTGGTCGTAATGCCTAAATGGACTTAGTATGATTATGACTAGGATTATTCTAAGTATAATCATGATCAGATGGAAAACACGAATATCCTTGGCCCGTAGTGCATGGATAATTCGTGGTCGTGATACTATTTGTCGAGTCTCAAAGATTATTGGTTTTATAGCTTGTATATCTTTGGCCCAGTAGTGCAAAAGATGAACCGTTGATTATTGGTTATACAGCTTATATATCTTTTAGTCAGAAAGTGAAAAAGATGAATTTATTAGTATGGTTATGGGCAAGAATTGTGATTTGGTATAACCATGATTTTTGATGTTTCAAAGCGAAGATAGTGATGTAAATTATCTTCTTCCGGGTGTAAAAGGAATTCGTAAACACAATTATGATTATGAGTTATTCATATGATTGTGATGGATGTGAATTATTGATTGATGTTATAGGATATGGTCACCTATGAGATATTAGTCCAGAACTAGTAGGGGAGAGAAGAGTAATATACTTCGCTAGGGTGTGACTTACCTAAGCCGAAATTTTTACTTGATAAATTGACAATTTTTGAGTGTCAAATTAACCTTTGTTTTGAAGGTATAATTTAGAATAATATCTGAAATACAGGAGATGAGCAATGGGAAAATTATGATACAAAGGATATAACCGGGAAGGTACAATGTGAGACCCCGAATTTTATGAAATAAAAGTATTCAATTTTTCTATTTTAGTAAATAATTAAATTGATAAAAATTTAAAGTTAAGGGTGATATGTGAAAAAATTTCAAAGTAGACAAGTTGTCATAAAATACCCAGTTACTATTCACTCTAGTATTATTCACTCGGGTATTTGGGGCACTTTTTGTGTCGGAGTACTATTCACGAGTTACTATTTATGAGTTACTATTTACGAGTTACTATTCATGAGTTACCATTCATGAGTTACTATTTATGAGTTACTATTCACGAGTTACTATTCACAAGTTACTATTCATGAGTTACTATTCACGAGTTACTATTCACCCGAACAATATATTTATTTTCGGTCCAAATCATTTTTGGGTACAATATTATTCTATGAAGAGATGTCTTAATTTTTCGAATCGTTGGTTGAAATTATAATGTAAAAGCTTTTTATATAAAAATGTATACTTTTATAAAGTTATTCTATAAATAGAATATATTATATACTATTGTGCATAGTGTGTTTTGACATAGTAAAAGCTTTTTATATATAAAATGTAATACTTTTATAAAATTATTCGTTTTATTAGGCTAATAGTAAAAATTTTTTTATATAAAATGTAATACTTTTATAAAGTTATTCGTTTTATTAGGCTAATAGTAAAATCTTTATTAAAGTTATTCTTTTATTAGATTATAAATAGTAATATATTATATTTTATTTAAAAGATTTTGCTTTAAATATGGACCTACTTCGATTAAAGTAAATCAATCTGATAGGTTCATGGGTTGGTTACTATTCATTCCATTCTTCTATAAATAAGCTCATTCCATCATTATTTCTTACTTAATTCACTAAAACTCTGTAGAGAGAAACTATAGAGAATTCTTCTTCTATAATCTTGAGCGTATTTCTTTAGAGTTTAAGAAAGCTTGAAAGTAGAAGATGAAGTTTTTTCGAGTATATCATCGCCTCTACTAGTCCGGAATACTCTTCTTTGAAAGGTAAGGGATATTGTTATAGTAAGGGATATTATTTGTTGTACCCGTAAGGGGTGTTATTCTTTCTTATTCATGAAGAGAACTTCTGTTATTCCATTCTTTATTATTCTGTTGGAATAACCTGTATACGCGGATTATCGTATACCTGGTGAAGTCTATTGTTATTCCATTCTTTATTATTCTGTTGGAATAACTCAGATCGTGGATTACCGTGATACACGGTGAAGTCTATTGTTATTCCATTATATATTATTCATTGGAATAACTCAGATGCTGCTTGCCATTTACCCTATACTTGGTGGAATGACCTGAGATACGCTTTTACCCAATACTTGGTGATCTTCTTTATTATTCCGCATTTATTATTCTCGCTGGAATAACTCAGATGTGATTTACCCTATACTTGGTGGAATGACCTGAGATATGCGGTTTTACCCAATACTGGTGATTTTCTTTTATTATTTCGCATTTATTATTCCATTGAATAATATGTATGCATTTGGTTTACCCTATACTTGCTTTGGAATGACCAGATATGCGGTTTACCCAATATTTGGTGATCTTCTTTATTATTCCGCATTTATTATTCTCGTTTAATATCCCGCTTGGTGTGAATTTCACCGACCGGTTCCAATATTTATTATTTCGCATTTATTATTCTCGCCGGAATATCCACGTCTGCAGGCGCTTTTACGCCGGACACGGGTTCCATTAATTATTATTCGCTGGGAATAACTTTTATGCTCTGGGCTCTCTATCGCATGCATGGTGATCTTCTTCTCGTTATTCCATTCTTTGTTATTATGTTGGAATTGTTTATATTATCTTTCGAAAGTCATCTCGTGGCTCAGAAGGTGCATAGATGGACTTGGTATGATTATGACCGTGGATTATTCGGTATAATCATGACCATAATGTTACAAATGATGTGGAAAAAGTCCTCATTGGCCCGTAGTGCATTGATGGACAGTTTTTGGTATGATTATGGCTATGGATTCTCTTCGGCCAAGGGAGCAAAGATGAATTATTTTATGTCATGATCAGACTAGTTGATGAAAAAACGATTATCTTTGGCCCGTAGTGCATGGATAATTCGTGGTCGTGATACTAAATAATATCTTTAGCCTGTAGTACAGGGATGATTTGATGATGTGGATTAATTATTGAGTTGAGTCTCGGCGATGAAATATTAATTTATGGATGTGGTAAAAGTCATCTTTGGCCGTAGTGCATAGATGGACTTGGTATGATTATGACCAGGATTATTCTAAGATAATCATGATCAGATGGAAAACACGTAATATCCTTGGCCCGTAGTGCATGGATAATTCGTGGTCGCGATACTATTGTCGAGTCTCAAAGATTATTGGTTTTATAATTGTATATCTTTGCCCAGAAAGTGCAAAGATGAACTGCTGATTTTTTGTTATACAGTTGTATATCTTTGGTCGTAGTACAAAGATAAATTTATTAGTATGATTATGAGCAGGAATTGTGATTTGGTATAACCATAATTTTTGATGTTTCAGGTAAAGATATGTGATGTAAATTATCTTCGTCCTGGGTGCGAAAAAGAATTCAGAATCATAATTATGATTATGAGTTATTCATATAATTGTGGGGATGTGAATTGTTGATTGATGTTACAAGGATAAAACATTATTGGTAGACTTTTTAACATGGAGAAGATAATAGACTGATGGTCTATTCGACTCTTTTAATGGATTGCTTTCGTTACCGCAACTATGGTTGAAAAGTTTTATCATCTACTATATGTTATAAATCTCGATTTATTATTGACAAAAGCTATTGATAATTTAATTATCTTTAGTTATGATATTCTTTACTGGGCTAGTTGTGCTCACCCTTTTGCTTCACAATTCCTTTCAGGTAATAAGAGTGTAGCTAGGTCGAGCGGGGATAATAGGGAAATAGTTTGATGGTCTGAGACTGTCGAAATTTCTCAATACATTATAAAATGGCATGACTTACAACAGATAATTGAATTGAGGACCTAAGATATGGGTGTTGTATTTTATACGTCACTTAATAATTGATTTTGACGAACAACGATAGGGTAATGAGAACCCGACTTTGAAAGCGTCAAAAGTACACCTCATTAGAATAAACAAGATAGTAATCTTCTCGTTCATCTTTGGGGTCTTGAAATATTTGATGCTGTATTTTATATGGCATTGTAATAATTTGAGTTTGGATACTGATTCCCATTTAGACAATATTATATTAAAACTCATAGTTAATCGTTGTCGTATTTTGCATTTACGCTCAACAATGTATAAATAAAGTTTGTATTTGATTTTTATAATGTGATATCTGGCGACTCAGGATGGGTCGTGTGGACCTATTTTGGGGGCGTCACATACAATCCGAAAAGAAAGCAAGGTATTCTTATCTCTTCGAAATATCAGGTACGTACGCAAATTTCGAGGGCAAAATTCCATAAGGAGGGGAGATTGTGAGACCCCAGATTTTATGAATAAATATTCAATTTTCTCGAATTAATTTTTTTATATATTATGGTGTGGATTTGATATAATGTTATAGTTGTGGGTAGTATTTATAAATTTTGAAAAGTATGCAAGTTGTCATATTATATTCGTTTGGTTGGGGAATATTCTTTTTGTCGGGAATATCCGCATTTACCAAGACAATCATTGGTAGACCCTTATTAACGGAAGTATTGTCGTAGTTTAAAACCACAAAAATATTTTATGAAAATAATCTACGGAGGTTTTACCGTTAAAACCGTTGAACCTACCCGATAGTAAAAGTACAAAGAATACGCTGTAGTCGCATAATAGTAGCAGATACCAGATTGATTATTGATGTTTACGTAAGAAGTCACTCATTATACTCAATTATTGATATAGTAATTGTTGCATCATATCTCTCATATTATTAATTCGATTATTGTCACAGTATCATCTGCATTATATGATATTTTATTAAATCAATAATTGAGACGACAAAGTTATTAATATTATTAAATTTTAATATTTACAATGTCTAGAAGTTCTGCCAAGGAGAGGTTTGGTCACCTAATTGCGGCTACCAATCAGGAGAAAATTATATTGAAAGCCCTTCTTTCTTGGGAACGACCTGGTTGTTAAATATTGTGAGTTATGATATTAATGATGAATGTTATTGAAATTAAAGTTATGTTCGGAGTTGAATTTGGAGACGCGGACGTGATATTTGAGTCCGGAACGATGAAATTAGTACAAATAGACTATAAACCCAAAATTTTCTGGTTTTTACTATTTGGTCAAAAAGTCAACAGTTGACTTTTTTGGGAAAAGACAAACTTCGAAATTTCAAAATTTATATTTTTGATAAAAATAGTTTCATTGTGTTGAAATTATTTGTGTTAGTGAAAATCGACATTTATTTCGATAAAAATTGATGTCTGGAGGTTATATTGACCAATCGGGTATTTAACCGGATAAATGAGCAATTGATTGCTATTACGTCACATGATTATAACTATTTATTCACATGTGTGTACTATTAAGTCACATTCATGTACTATTAGGGGAGTTGGTGCAAGATTGATAATACTTGCATGACTAAGTTAAAAATGGAGGTATGATGGAGGTACTTAAACTGTATTTCGTATTTTCACATGTCTAAAACTATTTGTTCACATGATTTACTATTAAATCACATGATTTACTATTAGGGAGTTAGTGCAAGTTTGATAATACTTGGATGGTGAATTAAAATGAAAGAAAAGTGGAGGTATCAGATTGTAATTTTCTGCGCCCCAAAACGTGCAATTATCGAAACTATATTTTTCTATAAATAGAAGCTTATTCTTCCTTCATTTCTCACCAATTCACCAAAGCTATAGAGCAATTATTATAGAGAGAAATTATAGAGAGAAGCTATAGAGAGAAAATCTATAGAAGAAGAAAAGTATTCTGCTACTTCCCTACTCTTATATTCAGTTTCTTCTAAAGGTAAGGGATATTATTTGTTGTACCCGTAAGGGGTATTATTTCTTTTGTAATCATGAAGAGAATTTCTGTTATTTCATTCTTTATTATTCTGTTGGAATAACCTATATACGCGGTATACCTGTATGTGCTATACGCTGGACCTGGTTCCATTATTTATATTTTGTCTTTATTATTCTGTCGGAATATCCTGTCTGTGCTATACGCCGGACCAGCTGGTTCTATTATTTATTATTCCGTCTTTAATATTCTGTTGGAATATTCTGTCGGTGTGAATTTCACCTGACCTGGTTCCATTACTTATTATTCCGCATTTATTATTCTGTTGGAATATCCTGTCGGTGTGAATTTCACCTGACCTGGTTCCGTTATTTATTATTCTATTGGGAATAACCTATCTGTGCAGTCTCTATCGCATGCATGGTGAATGCTTATGTTATTCCATTTTTTATTATTCTGTTGGAATAACCTGTCTATATGGATTGCCACATGCATGGTGAATGATCCTTTGTATTCATTCCTTATTAAATCGTGAAAATATCTGTTTACGTTGATTATGATGAGAGTCATAATAAAAGCATTGGATTGATGAAAATCATGGGTATATGAAGTATTAGTAAGTGTTATGATGAGTTATGTTGGTTATTATGTAAAAACATGAAAGTTTCTTAGAAATCACAAAGGGTTGAAAAATCAGATTTTGGTGAAAACGTAACATGAAATTCAATTAACCATATCTCCTATTATATTTTGAATTTTTGAGTGTGGTTAAGTCCTAGAGTTAGATCTATGAGTTATTTAACTTATCCAAGTGGAATCACTGGAAAAGATGTTGTAGATTTTTGTGTGGACTGATTTTAGTAAAGGATGTAAAAGCTGGAAATTGCCAAAAAGTTGTTGTCCAAAATTTGAAGGGGCTGTTTCGGCCACTTAATTTGTGAGAAAAATTCAGGACTTTTGGGACATGAAAGTATATGGTATGAAGAACCTCCTGTCCAAAAATGAGCTCATTCTGACTTAAAATGAGCAAGTTATGACCATTTCAATATTTAGGTTTTTCCGACGAAAAATGCTATAATCGGAGTTCTATAACTTCGATGACCATGAAATTTAAACTGGAAGCTCACATTAACATGTGTAAGATCCTGCCAAGATTTGGGAATTTTTGGAGTTAAACTTGAGGTAGCAAATTTCTTAAGGAATTAATTAGAAATTAATTTTTTTAAAATAGTAAATGAATTTTAAAAATTCTGAGAAAAATATATGTTCAATATGGGACTATATCCTGCTAAATCCCAGAAAAAAAATATTTTTGGAACTGATTTGGTATTTTTCATGAAAATGATTTAGTTACGAAAATATGAGTTAAATATGTTATGTGAAGTAACAAAGTTGGAAATTAGGATTTTATGGCTTGGAAATCCTATATAAGGTATATGTAGATTGTTGATAAGGGATTTGATCAGTTGTGATGAAATCTTATGAGTACGGCATTTTTGATTGATTAAATGCATTATTTGGTAAAGTGTAAACAATTGAAATAAATTGCTTATAAGTTTAAGAGGTAATTAAAATATTGTTATAATATTAACAATATTAGATTATGAGTTATTTAAGTGATGGATAATAATTGGATAAAATTAAAGTCTTTAATATTTATCCTTATTTTAGTTTGATTAATGTTTATATCATTGTCATCATCCTCATGCTTATATAGTGATGAAAGTTATCTTTGGCTTACGTGCGATGTGATAACCCAAATTTTGGGTAATATTAAAATAAGAATTAAATAAACAAAATTCTTATTAGATAATATGTTGTATGATATTATATTTCATAAATGGGTATGAACTATGCAATATGTGATGCTTATACTTAATAAATATATTGGTATTATATATTTATAAATTGTAGGGGCAATTTATTAAAGGAAGAGAAGAATAGTATACATTATTAAAAGGATATTTCGATATCAAAATGAAAAGGAAAGCCAACATGGCTTAGTTATGAAATAGTCCTGACATGAAGCTACATTTGTGTATTGGGAATAATTATACTGTGAAATAATTTATTTCATTCAAAAAGTATTATTTGGTAGTAAAGAAGGAAAATGATGAGTACTCAAATAAGTCTAGTTAATTACATGAAACCATCATTAAAAGATGTATATGCTAATTATGTTAATTTGCTAGATAAAATAAATGTGGTACAAAAAATTCATGTATATGGATATGTAATGAGAGTCCATATTAAGTTATTGGGTCATATTAATATTACTATTTATGTTTGCAAGCCTTCTTTATTATTTTCTAGAGTATGAGTTATTGCTTATTGATAAATGCTTTAAGCCCAAACAAAACCATGCCCACTTTGTGCTAAGCCCAATCCCAGAGCTCCAAGTGAAGTGAAAAAAAAAATCTGAGCCCTTTTAATAAGTGAACAAGGTTTGTATTTGCAAGCTAAATAAGTTAGTTAGTTCCAAGTCAGTAAGTAACAGACAGTTAACAAGTTAGTTAGAGACTAGAATGCATATGATGGCTGGGGATAAGGCTGTTACATGACAAGCTACATAGGGGTCAAGTAGACTACTAGGAGTGTAATGATGAGCTGAGCATTATACATGCCATGGTAGAGGCCAATGTAGGAGCTAGGAGAGGCAGGGGAGGCTAATTAAATGAGAGGCCAGACTCAGCCATATATGGCCAAACTTAGTGGTCAGGAGAGTAACTAGCCAAAGTAAGAAAACTCATCCATATAAGACTAAACTCAGTGATTAGAGCCGGCTAGCTTCACAATTCATGAGTCTCCAAAGCAAAGAATATATGAAAGAGAGAGGTAGAGCTCTAAAGTGGAGTCAAGGAGTTGAGCATTAAAGTATCTTGTCTCAAAGACTGTCAAGGTATGCAAACTCCGTCATCCCAATTCTATTTCATTTCTCAGATAATAAAACCATCTATTAATAGTTAATGGATCTGCTATTGACCGCTATGGTCGTGGATACTAATCTCCATTTTTATAAAATGATCGTTTATGCTATTGTCATGCTATCGCTATGTTTGGAAATTAGGAACAAAGAGATAGGTAATGTGGAGTAATAAGGAAGATAATAAGGATGTATAGTATAAACCTATGGCTATGAATATGGTAAATCAAAACTATGCACACCATGTGCTTGCTAAAAGTCCCAAGTGATTTGTAGTGACTAGAAGTCTGATAATAAGCAGAACCAAAGTTGGAAAAAGACTGGATAATCTACATATATTAATAAATATAGAGTTTAAAAATACGAAAGGAAAACGAAAACTCAATTTTAAGCCAAAGATGGCATGAAGAAGTTAGACAACCGTCAGTCTACTCTGCAGCTAAAGAATCCGGCATAAAGAACCATGAGGCTTTCTTTGAGTTTTGTTAAGCACAATTAGACTTTTAAATCTGCTCAACTGTGGTGATTAAGTAACAAATGAGTGTATTACTAGTATGTATTAAAAGCTTGGAATAACTTCATGTTGTTGTATATCTTTGGTTTACGTGCAGAGATGGACTTGGTATGATTATGATCAGGGATTATTCGGTATAGTCATGACCATTGATGATTTAATGAATATCCTTGGCCCGTAGTGCAGGGATGATTCGATGATGTAGTTTATTTATTAAGCTGAGTCTTAGCGATGAAAACTGATGAAAACATTTTAAACCATATAAGATAGTAGATTTTATTCTCTACTTGATTTTTCTAATGAATTGCTTGTTCCGCTGCAGTTAAACTTGATGTCTATTGTATTTTATCAGTTTAACATTATTGAAGACTAATGATAATTTATTCTGCATTATCTTTAGTCATGATATTCTTTTACTGGCTAGTCAGGTTTCACCCTTTTACTTCACAATTCCTTTCGTGTAATAAGAGTGTAATTGGGTCGAGAGGGATAACAAGGGGAATGTAATCGGTGGTCTTTAGTTGTTGAGGTTCTCCTAAATAGTATGTAAATAATTTTATTGAGAACTTTAGATAAGTGTGTCGTATTGTATATGTCATTTGATATTTAATTTTGGTAAACCAAATAGGGTGAGGTGAACCCAACTTTGGAAGGGTGTTTTGCCACTATCATACAAGATGTCTAATGACATACAACCTCGTGTTATCATAAGACAAGGTTGTGCACATCCACTTGCTGAGTATATCTACGAGCATTACCTATATGATCTTGGAGTTTATATTTTAAAATATAATTTCTACTTGGAGACAGTGGAGATAGTTATATGCCAGGAGAAGACTCACCATTGGAAAGAAGATGATAGTAATCTTTTCGTTTTTCTTTGGGGTCTATTGGGTCAACCAAGGAATTCTGTGGACATATGATATCTACCATAACCTAGACGCATGGCCTCCCATGTACGAGGGTTTCATTAAGCACTTTCCAAAGATTTTAATTCCTAAAACAGTTTTTGACTATACTTTTATGTAAAGTACCATTGTAAGGTTGTGGTCGAGGCACCATGAGAGTTACATACATTGTATTAAAACTCACAGTTAACTGTGGTTGTATTCTATACGACAGTTCAACAGTTATATTATTAAGTTGTATTTGTATTTTTGTACCATGTATTTTTGGCGACTCAAGATGGGTGATGAATACCTAATTTTGGGGTCGTCACAACGGATGTATATATTTACAGCTGATTTGTCTGGATAAAACTAAAGGCATAAAGGCATAAGCGTCCAGAATTTATAATTAATACGTCCGCTATACGTACTAGCGGACAGTGTTTCTCCTAATCAAATCTCAGTCATTTATTAATTAGATAGATGGTTAACATCTATGGATCGTTCCCCATATATATATATATATATATATATATATATATATATAGAGAGAGAGAGAGAGAGAGAGAGAGAGAGAACGTGTATAGAACCATCATTTTAGGAGGGAAATTAAACAATCACATGGAGGTGTAACACAAAAAATTAAGGTTTGTTAACACACTTCCTTTTTCGTCCGAGATGAGAGTTTTAATTAATCACTTATTATTTTTTTCACATAACAAGAAATAACGTTTAACTTGAGAAACATAATTAGTGAATAAAAAGCATAGACAAGAGAACTGAATGAAGAGATGAACAATTTATTTCATTCCTAACTCTATACAGTTCTGATGTAGGAGGTTCTGAATCTAACGATGATGACATGTCGGATAACACGTTGTTGGCACTAAAGCATCATGAGTTGAAGGATCGATGCAAGAATGGTGGTTATTAACTTCGCGTCAGTTCGAATGATGCATTTTATTCAAGTTCGGATCGAGAGCCCTGAGTTCTACCTAATTGGCTTCGGGAGCTATTCTTATTCTTTAGTTATGTTTCGTTCTTTTATATAGGAAATTGATATTTTCACACGACTTTTTGATATTAATTTTCACATGAAAAGTGTCGCTATAGATGTATAGCGACAATAAAAACCGTCGCTATAGGTATAGCGACGATTTTCATGTGAAAATATCAAAAAGTCATGTGGAAATATCAGTTTCCTTTATATAATATAGTAGTGTTTTTATTTTTTTAAAAGTGAATCTTTTCTATTATTACGTAATCAAGCAATAGAGAAGTTTTTGTGTTTAAGGTAAATTCTCTTGTTTTTTTTGCATGTGAAGTTCCTGTTATTCTAACTCCAAGATAATCGTTATTCTTTCCGACGTCAACTTTCCTAAAAAATAAAATTTACAAATTTGACAGAATAACACTAATTAATTAATGAAATAACTAAACACACTTAACTTTTACATTCTATAAGAATGTATCATTCTATTTTTATGTTAGTTCTTATGATACATGCAAACCTAGCATAACCCATTATTTCTTAGCATTTGTCAGAAATTAACAGACAAGGAAGAGTCGCTTCCAGAAAAAAACCTCAAACTAGCTAGGACTAGTGGCACTTGCAATGGTCCAATGATATCTTGTATCATCAGTTTGCAGCAAACTTATATAAATTAAGCCCTTTTAAAATCTGACTCTTCCTGAAATCTTATACCTTTCCATATTATGTAAAGATAATATAGATATATCTTCTGATCCACAAAAAAAATTCCCATTTGCATTAGAAAAAAAGAGACACAATATATTAAAATAAAATGCCACAATATCTTTTGTTTTTATCATCACAATTCCATCATCATCACTATTTAATCAATTAATTAGTCAATAAATTTTAGGTTAAACATGAAATAAAATTATGCATGTCATACTAATTTGTAAATTATTACAAAATAGACTTTCTATGGGACGGGGTAATATATTTAAGTGGCATGACCAAACCTTTTCCTAAAAATTTCAAACAATCAAATGAGACTCTACATGCATGTTTTTAGTTACTGGGGCAATAGTAAATTTTCTATCACTTGAACTGCAGATAACTAGTCAGTGTCTTTTCTGGGTGATTCATCATGAATTTACAAAAGAAAGATTAATTGGAATCCATGCAGTAATAAATTCTATCTGTGCCCAATTGACTAGAGTGACTGGCACTTTCTAACATGGAAGTAGAATTTCTTGTGACCATAACCATTCTTGACCATCACCAAACTTTTATAACCCTAATTAAGGAATTAAATTGCAGGATATATATATATATATATATATATATCTTCTTGTAGGAGAAAGAAGACAATAATATGCACATATCTATTGTTTCATCTTGCAGTTGTAATCATAGATAATTGTTTGTTGCCTCAAGAGAGGAGAAAACACAGTATCTTATGGAATCTAGGGACCATTAACATATTACAGTCTATATATTAAATGTTGGTGGTACCTTAAATGAATCACTACAGCTACAGTTAGTTTTTTCAACCCTTTCTTCTAGTGATGCATGTCCACCATTTTTCCTGCCCGGTTGGCGACAGAGAGACCGACAGAGAGAATTTTCACATAAAAGAAATTCCAGAGAGACTTACAAAACATTAGTATAGAATCATCACTTTCTCTTCTCTATTAAAAAAATAATAATTTGAGAGAGAGATTAGGTTTACCTAAAAAGCTTTAAAAATGTGGTGGCTTTCTTCTCTGCTGTTTAATTTCTTTTTCTTTTGATCTTATTTTTTTTCTTCATATACTTAATTGGTTTAAATAATTTTCCAAGAGACTGAGAGAGGCATACTCAGTCACATAGCTAGTTGGTTTTGAGGAAACAAAGAATGAAATTGCTCCAAAAGTAGAAGTCTAAGGTTTTAGGTTTTATAGCTAGGGTTCTAATAATTAGGTTTCTTGCTTAAAAAAGATGAAAGAAAGATATAATAGAAATCAGCTTTTACTGGCGCAATTGCAGCCCTACAGCCCTACAGATTGAAGAAGCTGTAGCCCAATATATCCTTTCTTCAATTATTCTCATCTCTTTGGTTGTTAAACACTAGAGATAAGATACAAATTCTGTGAGTGTGTGTGTGTGTGTGGCAGTGGGATTAATTTCATTTAATATAATTAACAAAAGCTACACTGTATATAAACACATTTAATAGTAATATAAATCACAATAATAAATCATATAAACTTGTCCTTTTCTTAAGACATGTCTGTTAGGTTGCAGGAGCTTCTAATGATATACTTTACCCTTTAACCATTTAAGGGATATATAGAGTATATATGCTAAAGTTTTGAGTTGTCAAATTAATCATTTGTGGAAGAATAATAATTAAGCAGGCGATTCGCTTGATTTCTATTATGTTGAAAATTTTCTTTTGCTTTCTTGTATATATCTCTATGCAGACTTAATTTGCAACCTTTAATTTTTCTAGCTGTTGGCCTTATGGTATCTTGAAGAAATTACTTCTAAAAAATAAAATAGTAAAACATTCATGAAATGATGAATTTTCTAGTAATATTGGTAATATAATGTCCAACTTGCTTCATGGAATCTCACTGCCATTTATATGTGGTCCTCTTAGTACTAGTTAGTGGATGCTTTTAAGAAGCAATATTTGGTCCCTCCTCTATAAGTTAATAGCTGCAGCCTGCAGTCTATAATCTCATCCAGCTGCTGCTCAAGAAGCTTCAATATAGCTGATGAGACCACAACTTATTGGGAGCCACATACTTCAACTTATCCAATTTAATTTCAGTCTTCTTGGTTTTTGAGTCTAAACTTATCCAATTTAATTTCTCTCTTCTTGCACTAAGTATTACATTCCCATATAGTTATCAAGGCTATCAACATTATTTTAAAAGAAAATTAGTCTAATTTTTTCAATCCAATATCTATTTGTAGCTGTCAATAAAGCATTAACATTCTTTTCCTAATATGTATAGGATGGTCCCCTTTGAAATTAACTAGCCATGTAACAGTTAATTAAATGCATAATGCAGGGATGACTACTGGAATTAACTTACTGTCACTGGTCATTAACCCTTAGATTATTGATCAGTGTGTGGTATGAAATGTGTTGATTAATTTCTGTTAAACCCTATCATATTAACGTGTCGAAAATAAAGATGCCACATGGTAGCAAGTATGCCATTCCTTTTTCTTTTCCTTCCGCGTGCAACATGGCATGGTAAGATTCTAACATCTTTTCTTTTCCTGAATTTTTACTTTTTTATGAAAAAAATTCTTCATACTTATATTGTATTATATTTCAACATCAAATTTTCCTCAGAGTTTATTTTTTTTCGATCAAGAGTGAACTTAAAGAGGACTTGCATCATCGACAGCTTTCCGTTGACCGGTGATCTCTTCATTCCTGGATATGGAAAATTGAATTGATTAACTTCTGCAAGATGCATGAACTTTCTGTCTAATGTGAGTTCTTTCTATGATCTTATCTTCTTTTAAAGATAAATCAAGAATTTGAATTTTTTTTTTAACAATTTCCATATTCATATAAATTACAGGGGTTTAATATTCCAATTTGATAGCATTGATTCATCTTCTTGAACTTGGTCAATTATAATGGCCGATTGTTGTATCTAATTGGGAAATTCTCAAGAATTATGTTTCCATTTGTCCCAATATTAACCTAGTTCTTCATTCAATTTCTGCCATTTAGAACTTGAATTCCTAAATGTCAACACAAGACACAAATTTTGATCTGATGTTGTGTTATCCCATCTGGATACTCATTTGTTATTATTGAGGTTTTAATCCAGATAGATTGATAGAAATAGCATAACAACATTTATTAAAAGTACAAGTAATTATAATTAAGTTGCTAACATATGGAAAATGTTGGGTATAACAGTTTTCTTGCAGCTGAATAATGAGATAATTAAGTAAAATGATCAACAATTCAAGAGAAAAAGATATTCGAGCAAAGCAAGAAAATGACACCAATGACATCAAGTTATCAAAGAGTACTACATCAAATACATCAAGACAATGGGCAGGGTTTAAAAATCCAAGAATTGTACGCGTTTCGCGTTCTTTTGGAGGTAAAGACAGGCATAGCAAGGTATGCACCATAAGGGGACTAAGGGACCGGAGGATTAGGCTTTCGGTACCATCTGCAATTATGTTGTATGATCTTCAAGATAAGCTTGGACTCAATCAACCTAGCAAAGTTGTAGATTGGCTTCTTGATGCTACTAAACATGAAATTGATAAGCTTCCCCCTCTTCAAATTCCACCAGAAGAATATTTCAGTCAATTCCATCAGCAAACCCTAGTTCCTCATAATCTAAATGCCCCTCAATCTTCACTATCTCCCTTCTTCAATACAAATCAAGAATTCACTAAAGATGGGGGAATTCAACTGTTTAGCAAAGGAGGAATAAGTATCAATGACCGCGATGGGGATCATTATCAAACATTGGCAGGAAAGTCGAAATATTGGACCAATTCGTATCCTGATGCTCGAGCAAAATGCAAGGAAGTTGAAAGAGAAAATATTGTTGATAACAAGTGGAATATCACAAGATTCACAACAAATGAGCAAGAAAATCAAGGTGGGAACAATAATGGAGGTTACATTCCCCAACTTTCAGCTCAATTTTTTTTTCCATTAGCCAATCAATTTTCCTTTCCAAGCTTGCTAAACAATTGGGAGCCTTCAAATTTATCTTTATCTCAATTCGGAAGCCAAGCGTTTCCATCTCAATCTGATTCCCATAGCACTACTCATTCTTCATCCTTACCTCCTTCTATGGCTCTTCCTTCTACTTCTCAACTATTATTCTGTCCACCTACAACAACACCGTCGTTTTTCCCTCAATATCCTCCATTTGTGACTCCTTCGGTTGAGAATGATCCGAGACATATTAACCACTTTCAATTCTTGAGCTCAAGTTCACAACATATGGTACCAAATTCTCTTGTGTCACCTCTTCATTTCATTAGTCCTTACAATGTTAATCCCAAGGTGAATTCACAAAACAGTAATGACACAACCAAATAAAATGCAAAGAAAAATGCTAAGTATATAACTACACAAATATGTCTAGTTTACCTAGAAAAAACATTAATGGATTGTATAGTACAACTCATCAATGTCTGTCTTGTAAACTACACAGTTTTTGTCTATTTAATTACCTAGCATTGCTCTAAAGCACATAGTGATTTTTAGGTCATCAAAATGTTGATACAACTCAAACACTACTTGTTTAGAGAAGAAGTTCAAATCAAAAATTAATTAATTATATATACGTAAATCGTAAGGTTCTTCTAGTTTATATATGTAGCTATGGTCGTCTGTGATTCTGCATTGCCTCATCTTGGATATAATTAAGCATAGTGCAGCAGCAAATTTTGGAACAACTGTAATTGTGCCAGCCAGCCTCACAGATCTCGTAGATTGAGTAAGACACTTTGTTTCTTGTATTTCTTTATACTATATAATATATGCAATTGGCAAAAGAAAACATGTTCATAGTTTGTAAACCATATACACAATCATTGTTATGTGAAAATGCATCGTATATTGGCTTTCAGTATCTGTTTCCATACCAGAATATTAAATTTGTATAAATAAATATACATGAAATATGGAAATCTCTTCATGGCTTAATTCAAAACTACATTTAATTGATGTATTTATTTAATTTGATTATTATAGCTAATTAACTTATGACTCCTGTTTGTGTGTATATATATATATATATATATATATATATATATATATATATATATATATATATTATATATAGAAATCATAAGAAAATCGATACATATACTGTGATAGTAGTGAATGCCTATATAATAAAACAAATATCAATAGATTGTTTCCATCTGTTACATTACTCTTTGGTGCTGCAACTTTTATATCTCCTTTACAATCTTTTTTTTTTTTTCTTTCTTTGTTGGTATTGCTGACAGTTTAAATCACACATTTCATCTTAAAAGAGACTTGAAGAACTATATGTGTGTGTATATATATATATATATATATATATATATATATATATATATATATATATATATATATATATATATATCAAAATCTTATTTTATATGATTATTATAATAAATGAAATTTAAAGTAATGAATTTCTAAAATTTAATATTTAGCTAGGTGAAGACTTAACTGAATTTATTTTTATCTCAGCTTATTACTCATTTAATGTAAAGTTTTAAGATGTTACTATAATGTATAATCAAAAGCATACAGATCATTCCTAATTTATATTTAGTTTTACTAGCGATTAGTTAACTTAAAATTTTCTACATGGTGTTTGACAATGTGTGCAATAATAAGCATCATCAATATATCATATCTTTTCAAAGGTTTCCCCTACAAAAATATGTATCTAGTTGATATTATTTTTTTTTTAAAAAGGAAAATAAATTTAAAACACAAACTCAAAATTAACGAAGTACGTAAATCTATTAAACTACATGAAATAAAAATTAAAATAAAATGTCTTAAATCTCAATAAAATCTAAAATGCAAAACTATAAGTATTTTCTCTTACATCAAACAAGTGAGATGAATTGAACGATATATAAGGTCTCAATTAACTTACTAGCTAATCTAAAAATATACAACTTTTAATGATTTTGGTGGGCCAAAATCACCTAACTCGTGCTCTTGGATGTGCATTGAGACTTATTTTGGATTTGATTTGGGCTTAGAGATAGATGAAGCTTAGACTAACCAACTCTAACCCTAAACAACCAGTTAGCAGCTCTAAGATGAATTACTTTGAAGAGTGAAGTTCCCTTAAATGTGTAGAACTTAATTAGTTCAATACATTTGGGTATAAAATTAGGGTTCTGAAGTTAGAGACATTTTTTCTAGGTTTAGTCTATAACAAAGTGATAGAAATTTCTTAATACCTATTTAAGTATAGGTACAGCAAGTACATACTATCATTCCATCAAATTTTTTTTATAAAAAAATTTGAAATATTTCTCTAATTTTAGAAAGGATGGAGCATGTTAGAACAAAAGGGAATGAAGTGTAACTTGAGGGAGCAAAAGTGTATTGAAACCTATCTGTTATTCTGAAAAAGAGAATCAAGATTCAATCAATTATATAGCTCCTTAATTGTAAAAGCTGCACGGCAGGCTAAAAGATGAAAAGCTGAATTTAGAAACAAAGACAACTGAAAAGTATTTGGTAAAGCTCAAGTACTAGCTCTTTGTGCAAGTGGTTTTCCCAATGTATGTATGCCCAAGTATAAATTAGGGTTTACATATAATCTAAATAAATTAAATGACAAACGAAAAAGTCGGAAATAAATGTGCGAGACTCGAGAGAAACTTTTACGTGTCCCGAGAAGACGGAAGACACATGGATTTGAAAATCATTTTGAGGAATTGATTGAGAGATTTGATTGATAGCTAGAAAAGACACGATGATGATCGAGCATTACTTTGGTAATTAAGGGTATTTCTGAAATTTCCCCTGAGGTCACATGTCTGACACGTGACCACTTTTCAGTAAACCCTATAAATATCCTTTCCATTCCATTGAGGAGGGGACTTTTTGGGAGCTTGGACCTCTCTTTCAAGACTTTGTAATAACTAAAATTTTAAGTCATGGTGTAATAACCAATTAAATATTTAATAGTCAAATGGTAATTAAATATTAATGATATTGTTAAATAAAAAAACTAAATATGTATATATTGTGATATATAGTGAATAAATATAGATTGGAAATTTACTAAGAGTTTAAAATCCATCATCAATATTTTATCCCTGTAATACCAATCAATAAACATTTCACATCATCGAATTATCCATGCACTACGGACCAAGGATATTCGTTAGTATCACCAATGGTCATGATCATGCCAAATAATTGTCCATCTATGCACTACGGGCCAAATAAGACTTTCACCACATCATTTGTCTGTAACATTACAGGTCATTTTGGGCATGGAGGACATTTTTTAACACTAATGGAGGGTGGGGAGGAGGTAAATTAGCACTACCAAAACCACGAATAGGAATAGAATGGCCACTTCTAACAATGATACCATGATTTTTGCTTAAATTAGAATAAGACGAGAGATTACATTTCGCGGATGTCATGTGAGATGTCGCTCTTGTGTCCATGTACCATGATGGATCAGTTTGAGCAAGGCTGAGAGTATGAAGAGCTGCTTCAATTTCGGTTAGGTTGTGTGCATTTGCATTTCAGAAGTTTTCACGAGGCTTTGGTCCAAGAAGACCAGGTTGTTGTGGTCTAGGACTGAAAGTGGGCTTGACCCAATTGTTGTAGGAAGGATATGGAGAAGGAGGGAAAGTCCACGGAGCCCACTACATCCAAGACCCAGGCTTCCACTGTCGGACCCACCATGTGAGCCACCGTCGAAGTTCCGGCCACCCTTGCCAGAGTTTCGGCCACCAGAATTCTTGTTGGTTTTTCTATGATTACCATTTTTTCCACGATAATTAGTATTATGATGACAATTATTAGGAGTAGGATGACCTTGAGAAGAATTTAGGTGATTCATAGCAGTATCTGTAATTGGGGAATGTGCAACAAGGGCAGATTCTTGTTTTGCGCGCTCCAAAATGGTGGTCTCCTCCAAGGCGAGTTTGGAACGGGTCGTAGAAAAGCTAGGTAGGCTTTTCTTGTTTTGCATTATAGTGACAAAATTAGAATATTGTTCTGTCAATCCTTGTAGCATTTTCAAAACCATACCTTGATCATTGACAGGAGCCCCGACATTGGCTAGTTGATCGGCAAGACTTTTGAGACAATTGCAATACGCATTTGTCGTCGAAAAATCAGCAAGACTGGTGTTGGTGAATTCCTTATTAAGATACAGGGCCCTGGAGTTTTTATTATCATGAAAAAGATTCGCAACACTGTGCCAAGCATGTTCAGCCGAGTCGTCGTCAATGAGAATAGAGGTGAGGATGTCGGATGAGACCGTGGCATAAATCCACTGCAAGACTGTCGCATCGAGCCGTTTCCAGAGAGGGAGATCATTGGCTTTGGCCTTGTCATACACAGCTTTTTCCTTGGCATCCGTCGGTGGGATGATATGTTCAAGCACGTCATGAGCCCTTGCTTGAACCTTAAATAACGCTGTCCAGAAATGGTATTGTCCTGATTTCAAGTCCAATGTGATGAGGATAAGAGTTTTCACATTGGTGATAGCTAAGGCAGGATGAAATTTGGGAGTTTCGGCCATGGTGAACCGGTAACGTAATGAAAAGAAAGGAGGAGGATGAAGGTTGCGGAAGCGAGAGAAAGAAATCTTAGGCTGCTGATACCATGAAAGAATATAATTTCCCTTTGCCTTTCATTGATTTACAAAGGTCCATAATATACATGAATTACCAACGGTACAATAGTGATATTGGACTAATAGTCAGGAAACTAATGAGGAAACTAATGAGGCTAATAATCAGGAAACTAATTAGGTTAATAGTCAGGAAACTAATTATACCAAATAACTATTTTCTAGATATATATACATAATCTATCACTGCCAATAACTCCTTGCAACTACCAGCCCTTTGTGATGCTAATTGGGACTCGTGACCTAGCTACTTCTTAAAGATCTTTTGTCTGGGTATTGTGTTCTTTTAGGGCCTTCAGTTATTTCTTGGAAGTGAAAGATGTTAGGATATATATTTCAACATTTTTATTTCTAATTTGTTTGAAATTTAAAATTCTTTAAAATTAATTTAGTCTATGTAATTCGACATGTAATTGTCAGTTCTAGCAACACGGTTTGTAGATCTTCAGTTGAGTCTGAATATGTCTTTAGAGTCTGATATTTTGTAATATTTGCATTAATTTGTAACTGCTAGTCAGCTTATATAGAAGATAAGCTACTCATTTTGTAAATAAGTTTAGTTTCCCTCTCATTTAATTAATCAGCTTAGAAGATTACCTACTCATTTTGTATTTCAATGTAACTTGTTTCTCTGAGTAACAAGAAACTTATCCTTCCGATTCAGTAACATTGACAAGAGTAGGTGTAATAGTAGATTGAGTAACGTTGTGGGTTATGTCAAAAATTTCTTTATTTTATTTTTAAATCTTTTGCAAATAAGAATAATGCCAGCGGTGGTGATCTTCAAACTTGTGTATTATATTGTTTGTAATAAATAAATACTATTTAAGTAATTTGGTTGAGACTTGAGGACAATAAAAAAGAATAATGTTAGAGAAACAAATTATTCTATAAATATTTTACAAACTGTGTTGATGTGACTTACTCCACCTCGACATATCATGTAAACAAGACTAAATCAAGTAATTTGTTGATCAATATCTTTGGTTAAGATGTCACATCGTTAATTTATAAAATATTTATAGAATAATTTATATCTGAAGCATTACTCATAAATAAATGAAGTTTCAATAATTAACTCGCATGCAATTCACACATACGAGCAGTTTATCTTTCTCCTCCATTTCCACTAGACAAGAAGTTGGGCAGGAATAGGCCTAAGTATGGCTTTCATCAAAATTTTTCTCTTTTTGGTAATTATTTCATTATATCATCTTTATGCTGTTCCTGCCAATTCTTTTCATCCCCTATCACCCGATATTCATATGCTGAGGAGTTGCAACATTAATTGATAAGATATACTTCCATCGTTTCTTAATATAAGACGTTTTAGAGAAATATTTTTGTCCTTTAATATAAGACGTTTTGTAATTTCAAAAAATATTAATTGCTTAATTTTCAATATTACCCCAAGTATTAAATAAAACTTTGATTCTCTCATTATTTTTTATTCAATAAATAACATTCTCTTTTTCTAATACAAGGGCAATATAGACAATTGATATTATATTTAATGTTATACAATTATTTTTTAATACTTGTACACAACTCTAAAAAATCTTATATTAGACGGAGGGAGTATCAACTTGGGGACTCCTTAATTATCGGACACCACTAAAAACAAGACACGTGTTGTTGATAAAAAATAATAGATAAAATGCAACGTATTGCCTATTCCCTTTATTCTCTGCTCCATTCTGTATGATTCATATATAACTCTGATGTGAATCATTTACACATGTTGCTGAAAATAACTAAAGAACCTTCTACTTGGATTACTCTTAATATAGGATATCTTCATTCAAGCTATATACCCACGATAACACCTTGAAGAGTCACTCATCAAATCAGTATATTCCCCTATTCTAGTTCATCTCCAATACCAATACAATTTATTCGCAGATAAAATTGGATGAAAGGAAACCCTAACCTGCTTTTGACTGTGCTTTTTAGTCGTCGATTAAGAATTTTCAACTTTTTTGTTGTCGATTATGCCTTTTTCCATCGTCGATTAGGCTTTTGTCAACTAAGGCTTTACATTTTGGGAGTGAGGAGATTTTTGTCGATTTGGGGTGATCGATTGATGAAATGAAGGAGATATATGTTGGTCAGAGAATTGTTTTGTTTGCTTTAATGTAAAATAAAACATAGTTTACCAAATTTACTCTTGATTAAACAATTTACATTAATAAAATGGTAGAAAATTATTTTTTAAATACACATCAACCGGATCGACATAGCCCCACTCAGGAGGGCACGTTATCAATTTTTGACGTGTCAAGTGAATTTGGACAAAAGTGAAAAATTAATAGTTTATTCATCTAATTGACAAAATTGAAAAGTAAAACATCGAAGTAAAAAAATAATAATTTAGGGTAATAAAATTTATTTAAGCCTTTATTTTAAGAGGATATTAGAGGAGCATGCATAATATATATAAAGGAATAGAAGTGATATGACATTAAGAAAGTTATAAAAAAAATTAACCTTGTATATTAAATTATAAAAATTGTGGGGTTAATTTGTCTATTACGTACTTTATATATATATATATTTTTTATTTTGTCATATATATATATATATATATATATATATATATATATATATATATATATATATATTTTTCAATTCAGTGAGGTCAATTGACCTCAGACACTAGCATGTAGTTTGTCCCTCGGTATAGATAGATAGATTAAATAAATATGTAAGTATTTTGATTGAGATTTGAAGGCAATAAGTGAGACTCAAATAAGGGTGTAAATGAATTAAGTCGAGGTGAGTATTGAGTTACTCATATTTGGTTCACAAAATTTATTGAGTATAAAATAAGATTTGATTAAGGCTTGTTTAGCTACCGAGTTGAGCACGATCTCGAATCGAGCCCGAACAGTTTTAACTTTTCGAACGAATATGGTCCGAGTATCAATAGAAGATTGTAATTTGAGTAGGTTGTTCGAGTAATTTATCGAATTTTAAAATTTACTCTTATTTGAATCATTTATATTTCGAGTCGAATTCGAATCAAACTTTTAGTCGAGCGAATACGAATCGAACCCGAACTCAAAGTGTTTGTTCATTTTATAGTCTTAAACTCAAAAAAACTAAAAGGATAGGTGAAACATCACCTACACTAAATTAAGTGACCGCATGTGTTCCATATTAATAATTCACCACCACAGGACTACACATATATACGTTTAATTTATCTTTTTAAATTCCATCTTTCTCTATATATTTCCACCAGACAAGGACAATAACTTCAGCAGTAATATGCCTATATAAATAAATACTATTTCCACCAATATTACCTATGTTATTTTTAACTTTACTTAGTGTGTATACAAATATTGCTTACCTGCCATTGAAATATAGGCAGTTGTTTGTACACTAGTGGAGTACTATTTAAGTATTGGTTGAGACTTGAGGACAATAAATAAATGAAGTTATTGCTTATGGTCCATATATAGCAACAAGTAACTCGCATGCAATCCACATATATGTACATACGAGCAGTTTATCTTTCTTCCATCTTTCTCCATTTCCACTAGACAAGCAAGAACTTCAGCAGTAATAGGCCTAAGTATATATGGCTTTCATCAAAAAATTTATCTCTCTTTTTGGTAATTATTTCATTATATCATCTTTATGCTGGACCTGCCAATTATTTTCATTCCCTGTCACCCGATATTCATATGCTGAGGAGTTGTAACATTGATAAGATATATCAGCTTGGTGATTCCTTATCGGACACCGGAAATCGGCTCAGGGAGAACCCTCCCGATCAGTGCATTAACTTTCCCTACGGTGAATCGTTTTTTAAGGAGCCTACCGGCCGTTGTTCGGATGGGTTATTGATGATTGACTACATTGGTAAGTAAATATTTTTATGTTCTCTTTTCAGTTAGGAGAATGCATGATGATATATTAAGATGTTCTTAGTTGGAAAAAATACACCTTATGCAATTAATTAGGAAATTGACACGGTTCGAGTTCGAGATAAAGGAAGGAAAACCAAGTTTAAGAAGGGTTGATATTGTTTTGGGCCGAATTGTTCCGTTTGGAGTTAAGGGACCCATATTTTCGTAATTTCATTAGTTCTTTCATAATTAGGTTTTCCAGCTTATAGTTTAGTATTTATATGATGTTTTCAGATTGCAAAATTCATAGATTCAATTCCTGTGATTGTTTCTACTCTTTCTACCGTCTTTCGTTGTGTCAGTAATCAACAACCCCAATAATGAGAATGAATCCACAAGCAAGACACAATATTTAACGTGGAAGGAAAATCCAGACACAATTAGATTTATTTTCATTGAATTTCTAAGCATATGTTTATCTTTTCATTGAGTTCTCAAAATTTGAAACATACACCCACAGCAGAAAAATAGATCAGTCCTTTTGTTTATGTCTAGAATACCCTTAATTACTCTTAAAAAAATTGAAAAGCCTATTAAATTATAATCTTGTCCATCATCTAACAGCATCAGCTATCGGAATACCCTTTCTCAATCCGTACAAGAATGTCAATGCAAACTTTACCCATGGAGTAAACTTTGCTGTTGGTGGTGCTACAGCATTGTCAGC
The DNA here is from genome assembly GCA_020205605.1 of Panax ginseng. Taxonomy (NCBI): domain Eukaryota; kingdom Viridiplantae; phylum Streptophyta; class Magnoliopsida; order Apiales; family Araliaceae; genus Panax; species Panax ginseng. The sequence goes on along the minus strand of CM035129.1, from coordinate 1,617,827 downwards.
ATACAATTTGGCTGAAAAAAACATTATATACTAATAGTTCTCTTGGTGTACAACTTGATTGGATGGACACATATTTTGCTTCTCTCTGCAAATCAGACAAAGGTTGGTGATCTAAAATTAAATAAATCCCCCGCTGTATATATAACGAAACTGATATTTTCACATATTAAAATAATATTTCTACATAAGTCTCTCACACATATGGAGGTGGGTCCCACTCACTATTCATGTGAGAGGGATCGTGTGAAAATATCAATTTTTTATGTGGAAATATCAATGTCATACAATTTACTCAAGGACTTTGATTTGTTTCCTTCCTAAATTAAAATTTGACAGGCTGCATAACTGAAAAGCTTAAAAATGCTCTATTTATGGTTGGAGAGATAGGAGGTAATGATTATAATTGTGCATTACTACAAGGGAAAACTATTGAAGAGAATAAGAGTTTAGTTCCTGAAGTTATTCGAGTCATAATGGATGCTGTAAGAGTAAGTTGTTTGACAAGTGTTTTGTTAATTTACTTGTTAATTGCATATCTGATTATAATATGTCATACTTAGACTTATTTTGGGAAGCTAGATGAGAGAAGTTAAATTTCTTGGTTCTAATTGTATCTTGGTGTATGCTTCGAGAATACATGTGTTATTAACTCATTGTTTAAGAGTCTCATATATATTTTCGTTAATTTTTCCATATATATATATATATATATATATATATATATATATATATATATATATATATATATATATATATTACAGAGAGTCATCAGCCTTGGGGCTGTCCGAGTAGTTGTTCCTGGAAATTTTCCAATCGGGTGTACTCCAATATTCCTTACTATGTTCCCCAGTAACAGCCCAACAGCTTATGACAAGCAGTATTGCTTAAAAGATCTAAACGACGTCGCAGTGTTTCACAATGAATATCTACAACAAGCTATCGAGACATTGAAAGAAGAATATCCTAACATCACAATTGTATATGCCAATTATTACAAGGCATTCCAGTTCCTTCTAAATAACGCGTCATATTTAGGTAGGTACTTATGAGTTTTGTACGTGTTACATATGATGTTAAATTTATAGTATTAATTATAAATACTAACATATGTAATCAAGGCCGAATTACATATTTATCCTTCTAATTTGTCACCCAATTTCAAAGTAGCCCTTCAATTACTAAAATGAAAACTTGTCTCTTTATATATAGTTGTCGCTTGGTGTCAAGTTTTGTTCCCTGGATTGATTTTTTTTCACAATGTTAATTCGTTGTGATTAACAGGATTTGACGCTGCATCTACCTTAAAAGCTTGCTGTGGGATAGGTGGTAGTTATAATTTTGACCGGACAAGGAGGTGTGGAACACCAAATGTTCCATACTGTTCCGACCCCGAACGTTACATTAGTTGGGATGGAGTTCATTTGACACAAAAGGCTTATAGGATCTTAGCAACATGGCTGTTAGAAGATATTCTACCAGAGATTAAATTTAAGACAACAATATAATGTTAATTATTATGCTTGCCCTATTTATGCAGGATTGGGAGATATATATATATATATATATATATATATATATATATATATATATATATATATATAAGTTGTAATAACTAACTAGATATTCTGCATTTCTTTTTTTGGTAAGAGTAATTTTCTTTACATGCATGCTACTCCTTCCGTTCCTTAATATGTAAGTTGTTATTTTCATTCCTTCCCCAATAACTTCTCCCACAATTGTTTGGTATGTATGAACTTGATCTATAACTGATTTTCCATCTTGCATCTTAAAATCTAGAAATTTTCCCGCAACATATTTCTTAAGGCCATAGTTTTCAATAACATATTTAGATTTTAAGGCTTCCCAACTCTTCTTAGCACTTTCATATAGATAATAAATCTCAAACAGCGAATTAGACAAATAGTGCAGCAAATATCTACGACATGTACGATTATCCTTAACATAATCCCCTTTTGCAGACTTATCAGAATTTTATTTTTCAACAATTTCAATAAAGAATAAAGAATATCATTAATGTATAATAAGTGAGCATCCATATATAACACATATTCCAAATTCATGGTCTCCAAATAAAATAATATATCTTCAGACCATCTCTTAAAATTAGAGCCATCAAAACGTTCAATTTTCAAAAGGTCTAACCATCTCTTAAAATTAGAGCCATCAAAACGTTCAATTTTCAAAAGGTCTAAGGCAGTTTTCACCTTGTTAATAAACCGAAGAATCACTTTTTAGATTGTTGGAATATTAGCACGAATTGATTTAATAAAATCAGATATTTGTATGTATTTCTCGAATAATGAGTCGAGATTCATATAAGAAGAAGAAGAACCCCCAATTTCTCTACGCTGAAACAGATCGCAAGACACACACGCATTAAGGTTTTCTGACCGAAAGCCCAAGAACAACCAAGCTTAGCCTAGCCCAATTCTTTAGCCATCATCATGTGCGCGAGCCCATCCCTTTTTTCCAACCAAGTTACTAAACCCAAGCCAACATGTACTAATATACACAAAGAAAGTTTTCAAAATAGATGATATGGGACTATGTCAAAATTATAAATTTTGGTGCATAACCAACACGGGGCGCATTGGCCTTGGCTTCGAGTTCGAGTATCAAAAGTGCGCTAAAGACCTGTGATAACCCGGGATTTTTATTAATCCAAAATTTGCGAATAATTTTTTTTTATTTAATATTGACATTGAATGTTAATATTGTATTGTGTATCTGTGATACGAGTATTGAGAATTAGTAAATTTGTGTATCAATTTGAGAAATTAGAGTAGAGTTGTGCTTAATGACTTTAGAAACCCTAACCCTAAGTCCTGGATAGGATTCTAAGAGAAATTGCAAATTTTAATAAGAGAAGCTAAGGTAACCTAATTAGAAATTAGGAATGAAGAATTAAATAACCTAAGGGTTATGATACGGGAGAATATTAGTATATAAGATATATACTAATTCTAAGAGATTTATTTTATATATCTCGATTAATTAATTTTATAACCTAATTATAGCAAGTCTAATTGGGTTAAGGAAATAAATGTGCATGAGTAAGAATTTGTGTTATAATTGAGGAAATAAAAACCCTAATTAAATGATTTGGGTTGAATAAGAATTAAAGGTATTTGTGTTATGAGTAAGAATTTGTGTTATAATAAGGATTCGTAGAATAACTGTTGTTGGATATTCATATCTTTAAGTTTAGAATCGATAAAGACAGATAATTCATGTTTATTGTCAAAACTATATTGAGAAATGTCTTAGCCAATTATTCTGGTTAGACGAACATTTGTTAGAACTTAATAGGTTTGAGAAGATAAGAGAAGAGAATTTAATTATTATTGATAGATCAATGCCAGTTGTTTCGGCTAGATCGAAAATAAAAACTTGATAGGTTTGAAAAGAGAAGAGAAGAGAAGCAAATAGAATTTGAAATCACAGTATTTCGTTGTTAAATCAAACTCTTGATTCTAAGACTGAGAAGAACAACCTTTTATATAAAGAAAACATTTTGTTGGTCGTGAATTCGACCTTTGCGCGCGTTTTAAGTATTATGCATAATATAGGGTACAAGGAGTTGACCGACTCTGAGTGCTTGCATAGGGGTATGATTTAATCTTTATGGTTATCTGATACACCTGAATATATATCAAAGTAAATCTTTGATAAATACCCGAGAAGCCTGAATAAATATCAAAATAAATCTTTGATAGATACCCGAGAAGATAAGTTCAAGATCTTGTGTGATCGCTCAGTATAAATCTGGAAAACATTCCACTTTGTTACTTCGTAGAATTGATTCTTGATTATTCATTAGAATATCGTAGAAACTTTAAAAGCGTTGTACTCTTTCATTATTGAATTATTGTGTTGTATAGAATACGAGAAGAATTGTTATTGAATAACGATTTGTTCAGCTATTTCAAAGTTCCCCGAACTTTGGTTTCATTCTATCAAAATAGATAGTCTCTTGTTTTTGAATTCTTATATATTTATTGTATGTCTTAACTCATGGGCAAATTAGTTGCTCACCCTTGCTAAATAAAACTTTTCACTAGGGGACTAAGTCAGCAGGAGGTGTCATGCAAAGATAAAGGCAAAGGCATAGTTATTAATTAATTATGATTAACATATTTATTATGTTGTATTGTAAACCCTTTTTGTATATCTAAAGGGTATGTTTGTAATGTTAAGGTTAGAGAACCTGAAAAATGTATTATCAAACTCTGATAAAGTCTTATGTATGTTACTCTCTATATATTATGGGTAGTTAAATGTTATTTATATTGTGGATCGTGAGCACCAAACTCGGGGGTCAGGTAACCCGAATTTGGGGGTGTCACAGGTTGGTATCAGAGCTGTAGTGACCAAGGTGTCACCAGCTGGTAGTAGAGCTGTAGGTTATAAACCTTAAGTGGGGTGGGGAAAACCCTAGGATTATAACCAAAAGCGAAATAGAGAATACTCATTTAGAGTACTAAGTAAGGGATTGTTGAAGCACATTGATAGTGAGATATGTGGGCACATGGTGTGAGAAGTTTGTACTATTAAAGTATTAAACAAGTTGTCTACATTGATTGTAGGATGTCCGGAGAAGACGAGATGAGTATGGAGATGCCAGCGGCTGTTGCACCAGTGCTAGTAACATAGGTGCCAGCACAGAGCGAATCAGTGGAAGAAGTGGGAAAAGATGAACCCATGGTGAATCTGGGGAGTGATCATGACGATTATCCCGAAATGTATCTGAGTGGTGATGAGGAGGCAGAGTCTGAAGAAGCTAAGGTGGAGTTAAAGAATAAGATCAAAGTTGGAGAGAAAGATCAAGAATCTGTAGAAGTTCAAGAACTCCGGAGTAAAATATTTCTCTTGGAGGAGTTGTGGAAGACTGAGCGAGCATTACGCGAAATGACTGAAGAATGGAACGAGCTGAAGGCGCAGGTGGACAGAATAAAGACAGAAGGTGGTGGATCATCTGAAGGAGCCAACAAGAAAGGAAAGAAGAAGAGAAAGAGGAAAAATGATAGCGACAATTTGGAAAATTCAAACCCGAAGAAGAAGCAAGTCTGTGGCAAGTGTGGAAAGACTCACTTGGGAGAATGCATGATGTGGAAGAATGTGTGCTTCAACTGTAAGCAGGAAGGACATATTTCCCTACATTGTCCTAAGCCAAATATAAGAAAGTGTTTCTCATGTGGGAGAACGGGTCACGGATTCAACAAGTGTCCCAGTAAGAAGAAGACTGGTGAAAAGAGTGGACAGTAGATAGCTTAAGTTTGAGCGTTTGTATCCTTTGGTAGAAGTTGTAATATCGAGAACTATGTTTAAACATATGTAAATATATGTTTAAATGAATAAAATTTTTATTTTCTATATGAATATAAGATTAATATTAATTGGTGAGTTCTTAAAACTCATATTTATGGTAAGTTCATGACTCATGATTATATGAGTTGTTTTGAACCCCTCAGCGAATGGACGCCAAAAGTCTGACTAGGATAAGTTTATATACTCATATAATTGTGGTAAGTTTCTGAACTCATAAGTATGGTAAGTTTGATGAACTGGGGAATACCTATGTGTGAATGGAGAATTACGACTTTTTGTTTAAATCGGAGAATTGCAACTTTTTGTATAAAGTTGGAGAATTGCAACTTTTTGTGTAAAGTTGTGTTGTTAACCCTATAATTTTTAAAAAAAGGGATAGTAATATGTGTTAAAGTACTATATGTACTACGTGCTATTTGAATAAATATGCGATTACATGAGAAATATGTGTTGAATTCTTATTGTTTTAAGAATTTGTGTAGAATAGGAGAATTAATGTAAGAATTTTATTTAAATCAGATCATGCCGCCTAGAAGACAGAATCGAAACCAAAGAGAAGAGCAGTCAGTGAATAATGAGGGAGGTCAAGCTGACCCGATGCAGAACTTTGTGGATATGCTAGCCCAAGCTAAGGAGAATAGAGCTCCAGCTGCAAGAGGAAGAGCGAGAAATCAACCAGCTGATAGGTTGGCCAATTTTAAAGACTTTAAAGCGGTAGGACCACCTGAATTCAAGGGGACTACAGATCCGATTGAAGCCCAAACTTGGGTAAAGGAGATGGAGAAAACATTCGTTATTGCGCGTGTGGCGGAAGGGCAAAAGACAGCGTTTGCGACATATTTGATGAAGGAAGAAGCCAATTTCTAGTGGGAAACTAATCAAACAAGAGCTGGTATAGCTGTGGTTACTTGGACAAGATTTAAGGAGTTATTCTTTGAGAACTACTTCTCGCCGAGTATGCAAGCTCGGATGGAAGTTAAGTTTCTAGAACTTAAACAGGAGAACATGTCAGTTTCTGAATACGCGGCTAAATTCAACGAATTAGCAAGATTTGCACCTCATCAGGTGGACACAGAAGCTAGAAAAGCGAGAAGATTTGAGAATGGATTGAAGCCAAGGATTTACAACAAAGTAGTTGTGTTGCAAATCAATACGTTCGCGGCTTTACTGGAAAAAGCCTTGATTGCTGAAGGAGGGAGCGAAGCTACATCTCGATTTCATCAAGAGAAGAAGAAGAAAGTAAGTGATGCTGGAAGCAGTGGTGGAAGCAACCCAAACAAAAGAAAGTGGAGTGAGAATACCCAATCGGGTATCAAGATAGAAGGGTATAAGAAAGGAGGAGAGCCTTGTGCGAATTGTGGGAAGAATCATCCAGGAGTATGTCTGAAAAAGAAGGGAGTCTGCTATAACTGCGGGCAAGAGGGGCACATGTCACCCAATTGTCCCAGCCCGAAGAAGATTCAAGGTTGCTTTACGTGCGGATCGACTGATCATCTGGTTCGGAACTGTCCGAAGAAGAATGCGGAGAAGGAAAGTGGCAACAAGGGACCCAGTAGCGGGACCTTGGGGATTCGAGGACTGCATGACCTGTGGAGACCAACAAATTTCACACATTTAACATGACGCTGCTTAGATGCAAAGGGCTACTCGTGAGGGGTAAAGCAGTAACGATTTCGCTTAATATTTAATTACACGAGTAATTCTAGTTATATATGGCTGTGAATTGTTTTCTTTTATAGATTCAAGTCACAGGTTAGAATTTGAGACACAAATTAAAACTGTATGGATAAAAATGAATTGATGCTACAACATTAAAAGATTGTAGAGAATAAGAAAGCGGTGATTCCGAGAACGGAATCCTTTTAAAGAGGGGTGAATGTGATAACCCGAGATTTTTATTAATCCAAAATTTGCGAATAATTTTTTTTTATATTTAATATTGACATTGAATGTTAATATTGTATTGTGTATCTGTGATATGAGTATTGAGAATTAGTCAATTTGTGTAATGACTGAGAAATTAGAGTAGAGTTGTGCTTAACAGCTTTAGAAACCCTAACCCTAAGTCCGGATAGGGATTCGGTAGAAATTGCAAATTTTAATAAGAGAAGCTAAGGTAACCTAATTAGAAATTAGGAATGAAGAATTAAATAACCTAAGGGTTATGATACAGGAGAATATTAGTATATAAGATATATACTAATTCTAAGAGATTTATTTTATATATCTCGATTAATTAATTTTATAACCTAATTATAACAAGTCTAATTGGGTTAAGGAAATAAATGTGCATGAGTAAGAATTTGTGTTATAATTGAGGAAATAAAAATCCTAATTAAATGATTTGGGTTGAATAAGAATTAAAGGTATTGGACTATGTATATTTTATAGCCCAAGTGTTGGCCAATGAAATTGGTTAGAGGCCCAAGCAATACATTAATTGAGTGGCCCAACTTTTAGCCCAATTGAGAAGGGGTAGTATAGACCTTATGTATGCTAAATAAGAGGTAAAAAGAAAGCAAAATGAGAGCATTCTAAGGCCACATGGCCGGTTGCTAGAGAAGGAAATAAGAGGGGAAGAATTTAATGATTACCTACTTTAGTTGGTGAACAACTCTTCACCCACTAGCCATGTGTCATCTTTTTATTTTTGCCAACATGTTTGTTTATTCTTGCAAGCAACCACTTGGCAATTGATTAAGGGAAAGAAGAAGAGTTGGAGATAATCATTAGATTTACAAAATCTAACAACATATTTTACTAACAAACAAACCCATTCTCTTTCTCTTTCATCTTACTTCCAAGTTAGCAAGAACAAAAGAAAAAGGGAGAGGGAGAGAGAGAGGAATTTCGGCAGCCCTAGGGTGAGAAGAGAGGAGATTTTGGTTTTCATACAATCAAGATCCATCTCATAATTTAGAAGGAGAAGAAGGAAAAGCTAAGGTATAGCAAAAATTTCTACTTATGTAGTCTAATTTTCTTTGTGGTTTGATTTGATTTTTGTCAATATGAAGTTATGATCTTGAGGTTTAAAACCTTAGATCTATGTGTTTATGAGTGTTTCATGTGTAGAATTACCCATATTGGGTGTTGATTTGGTTGGAATCAAAGGAATAGAAAAATAGAATTTTTCCGGAAAGTTAAACTTTTAAAGTGTGATCTAACTTTTGATATTTTTGAAATCTATGATGGATATTTGTGATTTATGTTCTTGGGATGCTAGGTCTATGTATTAATGATAAAATCCCTTTGGAATCACTCAATTAGGTTGAATATTGAGCAAGTTATAAAATTTATTCCAAACTACTCCAAGCTAGAAAAAACTGTTAACATAACAGTTTATAACAGCCACTTCCGGGATAATTTCCGGGAGCTTAACATATCCAAATATGGATTGTGATAGATGAAAACTGTAGATCGGAAAGATACGAATCCAACAAAATTGACAGATCGTTAATCGGAGTTATAGATTTCATTTTATTTAAGTTTTGGTAAAGGACTCCAAAACTGCCAAAGTACAAAAGGAAGCTGCCCAAAATTTTATAGGGGCTGTTTCAGTAGTTTAAATTGCGGAATAGATTCCGGGCTTTTGGGACATGAAAATATAAGGTATTAAGTACCTTGTGTCCAAAAATGAGCCCATTCCGACTTAAAACGACCAAGTTATGACCATTTTAATTTTTGTGATTTTCGGACGGAAATCGCTATAACCGGAGTTCTACAACTCCGATTGCCACGAAATTTAAACTGGAGGCTCACGTTAACACGTATAAGATCGTGTCAAAAGATGGGAAATTCTGGAGTTAAGCACGAGGTAGCTAATTTCTTAAGCTACGCACTAAAATTGATTTTTTGAAAAATACCAAAGGAAGTTGGAAAATTATGAAAAATAATTTTTGTGTATAAAATATATGTATATGTGTTTGGACAAAGGATAAAAAAATAATAAACTGTTTTGGTATTTTCGTGAAAAGGATATGGAATCCAGCTTGCTGGATTATGTAATTTGTGATTCCAGTTTGCTGGATTGAAAAACAGTTTACTAAATTGAAAATTTGTTGAATCCAGTTTGCTGGATTGCAATTTGGTTTGTGGATTTGGAATCCAGGTTGCTAGATTTGGAATTCAGGTTGCTGGATTTGGAATCCAGGTTGCTGAATTGGCAATTTAGTTGCTAGACATAGAATCCAGGTTGCTGGATTCGTATTTAACTTATTATTAGATGTTAAAGATTAACTTATGAAATGAAAAGGTAAGTGTTAAATCATAATGTATATGATATAGTGATTAAAGAATTATCAAAAGATGATAATAATGCTAAAGATATTTGACTTATCTAATATTGAAGCTTAGAAGCCGAATTTAATTGACAATAATCGTAAGTTAATTGCCTGATAGGTGACCGTAAACAGAGAATGGACCAAGTCCAACCTGCATCGAACTAGTTTGACTTGTTAAGTGTTTATATAGGTTATAAACATTGATGTGGTTATGTGGTAATGTGTTTATGAAAAGTATGACTGTAGATTACAGTGTTGTGTGTTTTTATATTGTTGTTCTAATTGTGAGACCGATATCATTGGTTATAGGTCTTTCAAAAGCAGATAAGTATTTTGTGTAGCTGTAATCAGCAGAAGAGGCAAGTTCCCTAACTCAACCTTGAGTTATATTCATTCAATTGTTATGGTGGTTAATTATTGTTGATTAAGCCACGTCTAGGGATTTATTGTTGATATTTTGCAGTTAGTGCATGTTTAATGATTCAATTTGAATTACTGATTCAGAATATATACATTCGTAGAATAACTGTTGTTGGATATTCATATCTGTAGAAGTTAGAATTGACAGTACAGATAATTCATGTTTATTGTCAAAACTATATTGAGAAATGTCTTAGCCAATTATTCTGGTTAGACGAACATTTGTTAGAACTTAATAGGTTTGAGAAGATAAGAGAAGAGAATTTAATTATTATTGATAGATCAATGCCAGTTGTTTCGGCTAGATCGAAAATGAAAACTTGATAGGTTTGAAAAGAGAAGAGAAGAGAAGCAAATAGAATTTGAAATCACAGTATTTTGTTGTTAAATCAAACTCTTGATTCTAAGACTAAGAAGAACAACCTTTTATATAAAGGGAACATTTTGTTGGTCGTGAATTCGACCTTTGCGCGCGTTTTGAGTATTATGCATAATATAGGGTACAAGGAGTTGACCGAATCTGAGTGCTTGCATAGGGGTATGATTTAATCTTTATGGTTATCTAATACACCTGAGTATATATCAAAGTAAATCTTTGATAGATACCCGAGAAGCCTGAGTATATATCAAAATAAATCTTTGATAGATACCCGAGAAGTCTGAGTATATATCAAAGTAAATCTTTGATAGATACCCGAGAAGATAAGTTCAAGATCTTGTGTGATCGCTCAGTATAAATCTGGAAAACATTCCACTTTGTTACTTCGTAGAATTGATTCTTGATTATTCATTAGAATATCGTAGAAACTTTAAAAGCGTTGTACTCTTTCATTATTGAATTATTGTGTTGTATAGAATACGAGAAGAATTGTTATTGAATAACGATTTGTTCAGCTATTTCAAAGTTCCCCGAACTTTGGTTTCATTCTATCAAAATAGATAGTCTCTTGTTTTTGAATTCTTATATATTTATTGTATGTCTTAACTTGCGGGGCAAATTAGTTGCTCACCCTTGCTAAATAAAACTTTTCAGCTAGGGACGAAGTTGCAGGAGGTGCTGCGAAAGATAAAGGCAAAGGCATAGTTATTAATTAATTATGATTAACATATTTATTATGTTGTATTGTAAACCCTTTTTGTATATCTAAAGGGTATGTTTGTAATGTTAAGGTTAGAGAACCTGAAAAATGTATTATCAAACTCTGATAAAGTCTTATGTATGTTACTCTCTATATATTATGGGTAGTTAAATGTTATTTATATTGTGGATCGTGAGCACCAAACTCGGGGGTCAGGTAACTCAAATTTGGGGGTGTCACAGAGACAGCCTAGAAACGGCACGGGACGCGACGGTTGGCGGACATCAGTTTTAATGATTTGGTTTTCGAATGACATTATGAGTATTTAGGCTATAATGTGAATTAGAGTTGGAGTAAGATTAGTAGTTATAAATATTATCTATTGTAATAAATGTCCTCAATAAAATGCAGATGACTAACACAAGACTCAAAATTGAGGAGAAATCAGCTCAACAAATAGAATTAACATAAGTGCCAACTATGGAGATGAAAGTGTTCATGTCGCCAATTGAGGGAGTACTTTGAAACTCGCTACTAGCAACGTAAAAGGACAAATGTGTAATTCAATTTTTTTCCTCGTAATGAGTACTTTTTTACTAATAGTAGTATAAAATAACTTTTTGGCAGTCTAATAAATTATTAACAAATTATATTTAGGGATAAATATTAGACAAAATTATATATCCTAACTATATATACGTTTTGCAAATGAGACTATTTTGGGAGTGGTTAGATGCATAATATAAATATACTTTGACGCAGTGAAAAGTTAGATCATCTTCGCTTGTATGTCAACACATCAGATCGGTATATAAAGTGAACTTATCATGCTAACCAGATCCGACTATTTTTATGATACAGAGCGAAGTTCATTGCATTGCATGTCTTTCAATTTAAAAGATATATTCGTTAATTTTTTCCTAAATTATAGCGAGTCATCAACCTTGGGGCTGTCCGAGTAGTTGTTCCTGGAAATTTTCCAAGCGGTTGTATTACAGCATCCCTGGCTATGTTCCCTAGTAATAACCCAACAACTTACGACAAACATCATTGTTTAAAAGATCTAAACGACGTCGCAGTGTTTCACAACAAATATCTACAACAAGCTATCGAGGCATTGAAAGAAGAATATTCCAACGTCACAATCGTATATGCTGATTACTACAATGCCTTCCGGTTCCTTTTGAATAACGCACCATATTTAGGTACGAGTCTTGTTATATATATGATCATAAATTTATATTACGTTAAATACTGATATATACATAAGATAGAAGGAAATTATTAGTGATCAATGTTGAATTACATATTACTCCTTTCAAGTTGTCAACTAATTTCAAAGTAGCCCCTCGGTTACTAAAACAAACACTTGCCTCCTTATACTTCCCACTTTTGTCAATTTTAATCCTTGGTTTAACATTTTCACAATTTTCAGTCACATGATAATGAGGTTGTGTTTATCATTTGATGTTGTAAAATGTCTAGTTCTCATGAAGTGAGTATTTGACATTGTCAAATGACAAATAAACTTTCATTAAACAAACAAACTATCAGTATGTAACACAAAAAATAGAGAGAAAAAACATTTCAAAAAACTGAATTGACTTGACAGTGTAAAAAATGAGTAGAATGTGATAATTTAGTTATATAATATAATCACCCTAATTTTCTTTATGATTAACAGGATTTGACGCTGCATCTATCTTAAAAGCTTGTTGTGGGATAGGTGGTAATTATAATTTTGACTGGACAAGGAGGTGTGGAATATCAAATGTTCCATACTGTTCCGACCCCGAACGTTACATTAGTTGGGATGGAATTCATTTGACACAAAAGGCTTATAGGATCTTAGCAACATGGCTGTTAGAAGATATTCTACCAGAGATTAAATTTAAGACAACAATATAATGTTAATTATTATGCTTGCCCTATTTATGCAGGATTGGGATATATATATATATATATATATATATATATATATATATATAGGTAAGTTGTAATAACTAACTAGATATTCTGCATCTCTGTTTTTGGTAATAGTAATTTTCTTTACATGCATGCTATATATATATGTAAGTAATGCATTCCCCAGCTTTAACCTTTAACTTTTCTATCCTTTTCTGAGTTGCAGGACAAAGATCCCCAGTGTAGTAGTTAGTCACCCTACCCCTTATATTGTCCCTCACACCCTCTAACATATTTAAAATGGGCAACTGTCTTGCTCCGGCCAACACCTTCTGAGTAAAGGACTCACAATAGTTGTTGCACAGTATGTCACATTTGGACCATGTTTCAAAATGAGAGCTGGCCCATTGTCTTGGAGACTTGTCCTGCAACCATACATGCAGCAGCCTTAGCATCAGCATCCTTTAGTTTGTTCAACCGGTATATATTTCCAAGAACTGACATGGGTTGATTTAGCAGCATTAATTAATTCCACAACATTTCCTTCAAAACTAAATTTCTGTGGTCTACTACCTTGAAATTGCTACGAAAATGCACAAAACATAACCTATGATCTGCACTAGGAAGCAGCTGATTGCTTGTATTAAGCTTTTCTGTTTGTCTGATAATATTAGAAATCCATACCCATTAATTGTCCATCCCCCCAAATCATATCTTAGGTGTTCTATAAACCAACTCCCAAGACTTGTATTTCTCCCCCTCCACTAATGGGGTATCCACAGTTGTTAGCATCAACACATACCAATAGCAGTTAATAGCATTCCTTTTGTAGGTCACTGCAAGAAAAACCTTTAAGTTCGACGAAAATAGTCTCGACGGATTTAAATCTCTCGAAATAAAGTTATGTACGACGGAATAATTCGTCGAACATTAGTCCCTCGAAATTGGGATAAGTACGACGGAATTCCGTCAGAAATTATATACTCCCATTGGCGCCAAGTTTCCCGCCAGCGCGAAACATAAATTCAACGAAATTGACGTTATTTACGATGGAAATTACGTCGGAAGTAATATATTCCGAGGGAATTATGTCCGTCGAAAATAATTTATAAAACCTAATCAGACGCTCCATTTTCCTCAGTCGCCCCATTTTCTCATTTCTATTTCTCTCTCCTCACTCTCACTCTCTCTCAGTCGCTAATCTCTCTCAGCTCTCATCTCACCTCCGGCCACTGCCTACCCACCTCCGGCCACTGCCACCATTTCCACCATTTCCGGCATTGTTTAGATGGCATCGATCCATCTAAACAACCAAGAGGCCTGCAATATTTGACTCCTACCTTCATTGCATGAAAGCAAAAGTACATCCTCCCAAACTGTGGAGCTCCACTAGGCACTAGTTATGCTTCCATCAACACACTTGATTTCCCTTAGTACGTATTTCTTGCATGTAGTCAAATTGCAGCTTGTTGAACTGCCCCGTTACATTTCCATTTATCATCTCCGGTGCTCTATCTCTTCATAGCTCTGAATGCATGTCTGGCTTCTTGATATGTCAATAACTAACTTCTTATGAACCTTGTTTTGGAATTGTTAGAATATAGGATCACACACACGCACACAAACGATAGAGAATTAAGAAGAATAAGAGATTTACGCTATTTCAATTTGGGTGATTCCACAAGCGGCCAGTTGTTTATTATGATTTCTTGATTACAGTGCTTTTACAATGATAGTATTTATAACTACTAATTTATTCCAACCCTACTTCACATTACGCCTCAATTACCCATAATGTCCTCTAATAAACAAAATATGTATGTGACACTCAGACCTCCGCGATCTTGGTCAATTCTCGATGGGCTAAGTGCGCCTCTTCATTCAAGACTAGCCTTTTTCAGCGACTTCCATATTATGAGTCACAAGTTTCCAACAGGAATTCAACAACAGATCGATATCTTAGGGTTCTCTCTGAATGTAGGCAAGAAATGATAATTGCCAATCATATATTCCTTTCGACATGCACCTTGGCATATATACTTCCTTCCACACCTATGATTGTCCAAAATACTTTTAATTTGTAAGGTGTCTTCAAGATGCATTTTGATTTAATTAAAAAAAAGGAAAAATATAATAAATATGTGTGTTTAATAATATAATCTTCAATTACTATATATACATGAAAATTCAGCTAACATAATATCATAAGTAGCGACAAACAGTCCCTAGTTGATATATATATATATATATATATATATCGTAATTAGCGATGGTTTGTAAAGGGTTTTTAATATGCATGTTATTCATATTTACACATAATTAGGAGAATCAAAGGCATACCTCTTAAAGCGTGATTAATCCTTTGATGCGGAAAATCTCCTGTCGTTCCTTTAACCCAACAGCGGCTCCGAACTATGAACGAGAACAGAGCACTGATTCACGGTACGTAACAATTAGGGTTTTGGTCTCGATATTGAGAGCGGCACTGTATATTTGGCCAACTGAAATAATATTGTGCATTCAATCGATCAACTGAGGAAGAATGGGTATTTAATATGGAAGTGGTTAAACCACTTCCCCACTTTCTCCCCACAATCAATTAATCTCATGTTCAATCTCACGTTCTTTACTGACCTTGTCAATTAGAGAACGGTTAATTAACCCAAATAGGTCGGACCCTCCAACGCCCCCCAATTGGATATCCATAATCCAACGTTGGTTTGGATATTTTCAGAGACCAAAACCTTTGTCCAAGGCCTCCATTGCAGAATGTGTCCCTTGCTGAAAATCAAAATATACTTGAATATTATTTTTAGATAAATTAGCAATAGGAGAGATCGTATAAATAATTTCTAACTTTACCCTTGTATATTACTTTAACATAATACACTAGTACTCCCTCATTATGATGACAAAAGTATGGGGTAGTGGGTAATTATATAATCTTATTCCTACTTCATAATTTTGATTAATATAGTTGGGAGTAATTTTATATGTATAAATTATGCACACAAACACTATTATCATTATTATTTTAATTAATCATTATTAGAAATCAGTCTTCCTCAATATGTGTGTATTTAAAAGAATCATAAAGTAATTTTTGAAAAGAAATGTTGTAAGTTATGCATATAATCTCGTCCCAACAAGATAGAAGATACTATTGGGTTAGTGATTTAAGAAAATACTATTGAGTTAGTAATTTAAATATTTATATAGATGAATTTAATTAAATTCGAACTTGGAATTTGAACCGAAATTTGTCCCGAACTCGAGATTTGATCCGAGTTATTCCAATGCAATTAGTCATAACTTTGTAATTTAAATAGTAAAGTCATCTCACATTAAGTAATTAAATTAATAGGTTGTCAAATCCATAAATTATGTTTAGTAATATTTCATCAAACTAATATGGACAAAAACAAACTAGTTTTTTGCACCTTATCAAATGCTAAACAAAAGTCAAATAATTTCTACTTGAACCAAATGAATTATTCTCTTTATGGAGCTAGGACAATAAATTACACCTGCAAATTTACTTAAATTATGTTCTATAAATGAATTTTATCAAACTCAAACGTGACAAAAAATAAGTCTCAAAAACTATAAACAAATCAGGAGGAGTTTCTTCTTTCAATGTACAACATGAGTCGCGAGTTACTTCTTGCCTGAATGCATACTAGTCATGAGGAAATCAACATAAAACCTGTCTTTGACATCCTAATCAGAGTTATAAAAAAAAACCTGTATTTGACATCCTAATCAGAGTTACAGATACTTTAATTAGCCTAACGAATTGCTTATTGATACTTGTACTCAAATATGGTATCATACTCTAAATTTAGCGTACCAAATTTTTTTAATATTGTTTTACTTATAATTGCACAAATATCAATATTCTAATTTAGTATTGGATGCTCAGATATTACAATTATAATAAGGGGGTGTTTGATAAAAATTGAATGAATCTGAATTTGAATGAGTTGAATCTGAATCTGAATCTGAATGAAAAAAATTCTTTAATACTCAATCCGTCCCATGATAAAAGTTCTTATTACTATTTTGGGTAGTCCCGTGTTAAATGTCTACTTTCCTTTAATAACCAAACTTTTACACATTTTTTTCTATTATACCCGTAACATTAAATATCTCATACTTTTCTTATTCTAATTCTCTCTCCATAATTAATGACATTATTATGGACAATTTTGTCATTTCATTCCTCTTCTTAATATGCGTGAAAAGTCCACCATGACTTTTATCCTGGGACAGAGGGAGTAATTGATATGTATAAAACATCTGAATAACGGTTTTTTATTATTTTACCCCTCTAAAAAAATTCAAAATTGTTATAAGTTTATTTAATATTACTTAATATAATAGTTAATAAAAAAAAAAAAAAAAAAACTTCATTCAACCCAAATCGTCTGCATGACTGACTACCGATTCAGCCATTCAAACGGTTTTTTTTTCAAAACAAACATACTTAATGACTGACCGATTAAGCCATTCAGTCATTCAATCCTAAACAAAAAGTCCCTACGTTATTTCTATAAAGCTCAAATATTCCCTCTGGTAAAAATTTTTTTGATCATTATTGACTTTTTAAAGTCAACTACTTAACAAATTTTTAAACTCAAAATTAACCTAAATCCTTTTAATTTTTTAATCAATACAATGATAAATATTATAAACTATCTAAAAAAATATTATTAATTATAAATTTTATATTTCATAATTTTTAATAAGACATCTTTTACCCTCACTACCCTAATTTTATTTTATTTTAATTCTTCACTTCACTTATCACACTACCACCATCCACCACTATACCACCCACCACAACTTGAAGTTTTTATTACACAATTTTATCAAATACTACCCAAGTAAATAGTACTTAAAAAATCCCATCATTTATTATGAATAAAATTTTAGAAAATCACAAAAAAAAAAGAGAAGAAGAAATTTATTACTTGAATATCATAAAATAGAGAGAATTTCATGAAGTGCCACAACAATATCATCATAACACTCCCTGACACGTGTCACATCCTCATCCCTCGCAGAATAATCTAATCTACTTGCACTATTGAACAAAACAGAATACGAATTCCTCAGCCGAGGCCTCTCAATTCCAGGCTTGTCCTGAATTAAGGTATACAAATCCTGTTTAAGAAGTGAAGAGCTTTTCCTCAATTCCCTTTGGGCTTCTTTCCAGTCCTCCAATTCCAACAATTCCTTCACTTGTAATAAACGTTGTGCATGGAATTGGATTCCACTCTTTGCCTCTTCCACCGTCTGGTCAGGCACCGTCATTGTGAACAAATCCACTGCATTTGCTGCTTCTTGTTTTCTGCTGTTTGGGAAAATTGTTGGGATTATTAGTATGGAAAATAGTGCTTTTCTTCTTCTTGTGGGGGTGGAAAATTGGAGGGACATTTTGGTTGGTTTTCTCAAGGGAAAAGAGGGTGTTGGGTGGAAAATAATGAAGGGGGGAAAATGGTTTTTTATGAAGTGGGGTTTTAGGGCCATGGTGGTTGTTTCGAAGTTCTCGAGGAGAATGACTCTGCTTCTTGAAATTCAATTGAATAATTGTGGTTAGAACATTATCTTATCTGTTTGTCCTCCATACTATTCATACTATATTATAGTACCGTGACAATCGGTTGCCACGGATGAGGATTCATATATATGCAATCAGATGAGGATCCATATATATATATATATGGAGTTTCAGATGCTGTGGAGCAACTCCTGTTTTTAATCGGTTTGAGCCAAAAAAAAAAAAATCACAAGCCAAAAAAGGATTACACCACAACAACCTAGTTCATTGTAGATTAAATCCATATATATATATATATATATATATATATATATATATATATATATATATATATGGGTATGGATCAGTAAGATTTTTACTTTTTGTTAAAACGCGATTTTTTTTTTGGTTTTTTTAGTTTTTTTTAAAAATAACTAAAAAAAAAGTTTAATATTTTATGGAATTGAAATTTTTCATAATTAATGTTTTGGATGTGATTTGGATACATTATAACAAAAGCAGTCATGCGATACCGTGCAGCATGTACTCACCATTTTTTGGTATAGATATTCAAATCACGCCTAAAACATTATATTATATTATGAAAAATATCGCCCATAAAATATTAAATATTTTTTTTTAGTTGTTTTAAAAAAAAATAAAAAAAGTCCGCGATTTTAACAAAGAAGTGGAGTCCTCACCTGACGGCTCAGATATATATATATATATATATATATATATATATATATATATATATATATATAATAAAATACAAATGATTTTGAATTTTCCGCCACTCAATAAATCATCTGGACCGTCCAAAGTTTAGAATAAATCCCACCGTCCATACATTTATCTAATAAAATACATCTATCTATCTATCTAATAAAATACAAATAATTTTGAATTTCCCATTTCACCAATAAATCATCTCATTGATTCAAAGTTTAAGATAAATCTTAGTGTCTATACAGTCTTTGGAGTACTGCAGACCAAATTTAGTATATATATATATAAGATATATAAAAATTAATAATGACTCCATTTTAATTTATTTTATAAAGGCTCGCACGTTTAGCACAATCCAACTTGGTCACATTTGTTAAGATATAAATCATTTCCCATATATATACCGGCTCTGTTTTTAGATTACTACAAAAATTACCATTAAAAATGGAACAAAGAATTAATATCTATAATCAGACCAATTTTAATCAGCAAAAGGAGCTAACCACAATCACACACACACAAAAGCAACACTAAATCAATTCATAGAAAGCAAACCCTATAGAAATTCATACAGAAAGAATATTAGGTCAGTTGCAACTACATCTGCCAAAATTGTAACGTCTAATGATACAACAAAGAAACCCCAGAAGCTATATAATTTAATAATTTTTATACATACAAGGCTATAGGCTTACAATACAAAACTTATGGTTTTGCTTCATGAAAGCGTAAAAAAGTACTATCTTACCAAAAATCGATACTATTAACATCATCATGACTGCCCTTCAGTATCTAGTACGAGGCAAACAAACATTGATCGTGAAAAGAATTCAGTTTCAGTAAGTATATTGTGATCGCTCTGCAGGAGCCTTTCTGTTAACAAGCTCAACAATTGTTCCACCATCTTTCGGTTGAAGCTAGCCGAGCATTTTCAAGTTGGGATGAGGCTCTTCCGATGACCTTAAGATAGTAATTCCACGACAGATTTTTTTCTGTGATGGGTCGTTCCCCAAATGGTTTATGCTTTACGTAATTTTGAACGTTCTCGGCCAATGCTAACCCTTCCAGATATACCCGAAGATCGCCTCCCGGTCCTGCGGTGTACAAGCTTAACAACATCATAGGCTATCGCACAATGAAAATTGTACAAAGTCTATAAACAATGATAACCAAGCAAGATACAACACTGACAGGGAAAACTTGGTGTAACAAGTGGAAAATAATAAAGCTATGCCACGTCAAATGGCATCCCCTCATCATAAACAGAATCCAATATCTAAAAATAGCACCGGTTACTCAAACAATGAGAATTGACGAGTAGAAATAAGAAAAAGCTTATAATGCCAGAAAAAGTTTTAAAGCTTTTAAGGAACTATTAGGAATAATAAGCCATTTAATAATAATATTGCCAATATTATTTATTTATTTATTCAAGTATAATAAGGTTTCAACAGAACTCCAAGCAAAATGGAAAATATTAAAAACAATTGAATACTTGAGAACTCAAAACGACTGGCCAAAAAAAGAAACACTTGTTAAATCACCGTCATTAAAGACGATAGTGGTAGCACACAATAGACCATCACGGAACCCTAAGCAATGATTGAGCCTGATGGAGATGTTAACTCACCTAATGAATTGTCTTTTTCATCCTTGAACCGGTATCTGGGGGGGAAGATAGCACTGTGCGGCTGAAAAATAAAATAAAAATGGGAAGAGAATTCTAACAAACTAGAAATAGGATAAACATGAATATCAACAAATGAGTCAACTGAACTTACAGGATTGAGCAAGGCCGTGGATGGATTGATATCCAATAAAAGTGTGTTCGATGCACCAAAATCACCTGTCTCCCATGGAAGATTCGGATCATGCTTTTCCCATAATCTTCTAAGTTCCTTTAAAATTATAGGCTTGTCCCTATTCTCAACAGTACTAAAACCCGTCTCAAAACAGTGGGAAATATCCTGCACAATCTTCATGATATTAGAAGAAACCTAGAACCCATATGCTAATCAACTAATAAGAAACGAGCCTATATGAATATAGATACTTGGTGATTATTAATTATCATGAAGCACTCGTACAATGAGTTTAAAACACCCGTCCAATTTATACTTCATAAACCAAAGGGGTCCGCAAATACAGTTGCTAAAGCAAGATGCATGATGCAATCTCAAATTTGCCAATAGAAACACTTCAGTTGGAAATACTTGTCCAAAGATACACCACACAAAAAATTATACATAATTACAGCAATAAAAAACATACGGTAATGACAACCTTATTCATATCACCATATAAGCAAAAATATATAATACTCCATAAAAGTACCTCCTACTGGAAGGGGTCTATTATATTGTCTAGGATGCAGCAACTCAAATATACACAAAAGTTGTAATGCTGGATACATGGACTCGTTGTAAGGAAAGTGAATGGCATACCCAAAAGAAAAGCAAATTTCGCATGGTCCTTCCCAAAAGAAATTCAAGATTAAATAGCACATTTCTCCTGCAGAGGTTCATAATGACAAAGATAAGTGGCATATAATAGTAAAAGGAAATCAAAAGCCTTAAAAATGAACTAGGGAAGTACCACAAGATATAGAGCCACATTAAAAATTTAAAAACTGAACTATGATAAGCTATGGGTTGAGAAGTACTTGGTGGTTGTCAACCAGAAACCGACACGAAATCTCTCAAAGCAAAACTGCAGAAAATCGTCACAAAACGGCCTCTTGAAAACTGATACAAGTAAAACACGTAAGAACTTTGTTAGACAGCATATACCGAACTTCACTGCAAAGAAATTTACTTGTCCTAGAAAAAATTTACCTTTTCTCTCGCCAATTATTTTATCTGCTTTATAACCATCAGGTACAGATGAAACAATATCAGCAAGCAATCCATTCACATCCAGAACAAGAAGCTTTCTTTTAGACGAGACAGAAAGATCTCTTCCCAAAGAAGAATGTGGCATTTTTGGAGGGTGGATCTCTTTGTTACTAACTTGAGCAGCATTCCAATTTGATGCATCCACCTCGGATGATAAAGGAATTGGATCTTTCATCATAGACTGTCTTTTTTGCTCAAGGGGTTCAGCCCGAGGAACCTCGCCACGGGTATCATCAGAACCTATTTTTCCCTTACAAAATCTTCTACATCCCTCAATTTGATGTTCCGCATAACTTATATTACATTCTTCATTCTGGTGTATGTTGAACTTAACCTGCTTAGACTGCTCAAGGCTTTCTGCCAAAGGCATTTCTTTCATAAAACTATCTTCCTTGGTAGCCTGTTTTGACTCTTCTATAGAAACTCTGATATTGTTGTCCATGCTTGCATGTTCAATCTTGGAATGAGCATGATCTTCCTTAAATGAGTTGGGGCCAATCACTTTGGCATAGAAACGCCAAGACGGATTTGATTTTGTGATAGGTCGTTGACCATATGGATTTTGCTCTACATATTTTTGAACATCCTCAGCCAGTGCTAATCCTTCCAAATAAACCCGGAGATCCCCTCCAGGCCCTGCAATGAATCACAAAGCGAGAGGGATAAATGGATATTGTGCATTCAAACTAGAGCAATTGAATAAATATAAGCTAAACCAATGCATGCTTAAATAGAATACTGCCAAAAGTCACCTACGCAACCTTTTGGGGACACCGTACCAAAAAAAATCTGTCAGATGCAGTTATCAGTAAAGAGACATTTCCAGGACATAGACTGATATAAAAGACGAAAGCTTCACTAATGTCTCTGGACATAAACTGATTTAAAAGCATAACGCTTTGCGCTAGGTAGGGCCATATGAAGGGAACGGCAAAAGGCCAAACACAACTTTTACTCGAATTCTAATTCACTGCCTTCTCAAAATAAGATAGTATGATATATAGAAGAAAATCAAAAATAATATACTAATAAGACTTGGGGACCATATAAACTTTGAGACAAAGTTAACTTACAAGACTTGAGACTTCTTTTTTAACTTGCAAGACCCGAAAATATCAAATTACGCCCAGATAGTAACCCTTCAAATTCACTTCTAACGCCCAAAAGAGAATAATACCAAACATTCTCAACAGTTCCCCGTAATTTTATAAGTATGACTATAGAATCCAAAGTAACCGTAAATCTAAGTATATGATCTATAATCCATAGAGAACGTTTAAACCATATGACATGTCCTGCTTAATAGAGATGACAACTAATTTGTGTTACATGGACTCGAGTATATCTGATAGGGATATGTGTCTACTCATCGAACTCACATAACCAATGATATTGTAAGTATCCATAGACTCCACAAAAAAAGAATCCACATGTTGGGTAAGATAGGATAATTTTGCTAAATATATGTACATACTACATCTTATATGCTCAAGTAAGAGTAACTTAATTCTTATTAAACAAAATATAAACAATGGGACTTAATCTAAGATTAAAAAAGTATATTTTGATACTCTAGTTACATAGAAATTTATTCTTATAGAAAATAAATTAAGTATGATGCAATCATAGTTATCAAGGCGACAGCCGGGAGCTTAAGCGCTTAGGCTCCCGACTAGTCGTCCACAAGTCGACAAGTCGTTAACAAAGTCAATTTTATACAAATAAAATTATATATATTTAATATTTATATATTCATTTTTCTAATGATTTATATTCATAATGCAAGTTGTAGCATATCAAATCACAACTCATAACAAGTGAACAAGATCAAGTCAAAATGGATAATTTTATTATAGTTGTAAACTTGTAATTTTTTGAACTTCTACCAATTTCAAATTATATAAATGATGATACATTTGTAATATTTAGTTTAATTCAATATAATTCTTAAATTTATGTTTAGTTTCTCAAGTTTTAATATTGTATATATAGAATACCATAAATTTCAATACTAAAATTTAATAATTTATGATAAAACAAGTAAACAATCATTGTTAAGATAAAGTATAAACAAGCATATATAGTCATATCATAGTATTAGACAACCATCCTTAATAAAAGATAAAGATATATTATTCATTGTGACATTGCCAGAAACAAACATAATATAGAAATAAAACAAGTAAATTTCAATACTAAAAATTTAATAATTTATGATAAAACAAGTAAACAATCATTGTTAAGATAAAGTATAAACAAGCATATATAGTCATATCATAGTATTAGACAACCATCCTTAATAAAAGATAAAGATATATTATTCATTGTGACATTGCCAGAAACAAACATAATATAGAAATAAAACAAAGTCATAAAAATTCAATATTCATCAACTCAAAAGTCAAAATTTATTAGAACGAATGGATCACTCAAGCTATCAAACATAATCATCAAGGGTCAAATCATCGTAATCTCTCCGAGCAACAGTATCATCACTTGAAACAATAGTTACTTTTCGACCATAATCATCATCCACATCCTCATCATCATTAGGAAGGCCTTTCTCCTCTTCTCCAACATCAGAATAAGAGTCATCCACAACTCTTATCCTCCCTCGAAGTCAAAACACCATCACGCCGTGAGTAGACATGACCCGTTCAACGAAGATTGTGACCCTCGGCCACATCGGATGCACCAACAGCTCTATCATCATCCTCCCATGTAAGATCATTTCCATGATAAACTACATCTTGCTCGGGCACTATCCACTCATTACTCCAATCAAAATCATCTAGGACTAATGGATCAAAGTTTCTTCCAAGTTCGCGTCTCTTCGGTGATTGTATTGTACATACACCAAATCATTTAATTGTTAATGCTCCAACCTATTTCTCTTCTTCATATGTGATAGACACATAATTCATACATTTTATTATCCCTAATTTTGTCCTTTTAATTATATTAGTTTATTAAATTAATATGTTTTATTTTATTTTGTAGGATTTAATATTTGTTACAATAAAGTCAAAATCTTGGTGATCAAGGGATATTTAATGCTCTTATTCATATAAGGAATGTCCAAGAAGAATCCTACAAAGAGAAGGAAAAAGGTGAAACAATCTTAGTGTGCAAGTCAAATTCAACAAGAGAAAGAAAAGTTTATCTAGAAGATCTTTTTGAGAAGTTGATTGACACTAGGAAGTTGAATCCTACATGAAAATGGAACAAAAGTGTCCAAGTCCAATGAATCTAAATTAGAGTTCAAAGTTATTTTCCCTATAAATAGGTCTCTTGTTTTAGAGAGAAAGGTATTAGGTATTATATTATTTTAGGTTAGGAGTAGGAGTAAATTAAATTACGTTTCATTGTATGCTTGTTGGAGGATCGTGAATAAAGGGAGTTTTCTTATTTATTTTCAATCTTCTACTTTTTCTTTATTTTAGTTAGTTTAATTATTTTTCATGTCTAGTTAATTTTTTATATCTAGGATGAAGATGAAATTAAATAATTATTCGTGATAATATTTTTCATCTCTTCTATTATTTATACTTTTATGCTTAATTGATTTCGCTTTCATGTTTCGTTATCAAATACCTTCGCTTTTATAGTTCTTATGTGATTTTAAATTAATTAAGAGGTTTTGATAGATTATTGTTAAGATATGAGTTTTTCATAATCCATGTCATTTCAAAGAAGTTTTGATGGGTTATAGTTAATCCTTAAATTTTCATAGTCTATGCTTGCCCAATGCTAATTGTAAATTATTAAATTAAAGGAAGGGAGATCAAAATCATAATTTGAGTTATAAAAATAAGAGATTAAATTATATGTTATGTTTATTATTTAGTGGATTGCATTCCTAGATTATTTCCTAATTATTTGTTTTCATATTTTAGTTAATTAATTCTCAATCTTTTTCTTTCTAATTCGCCTAAAATATTAATTAAGAATATATTAAAGAATCGATCTAGTCTCTCGTGGGTTCGAATTCGCACTTGCCAAATCTAATAGACGCTGTAGCAATTTGCAAAGACATATTTTTAACAAATCAAGTTTTTGGTGGGGACTAGAATTAATTTTTTTTTTATTCCTTAATTTTTATTTATTCGAATTAGTTTTTTTTCCCTTCTAATATTTTTTTTTTCAGGATTATTAAAGCAGATCAAAGGAGCGAAAAGATAAAAATTTTGTTAATGCGCTTTCTTCGGTACTTCGTATCTCCATATATTTTTTTATTTTTATTTTTAAAAAAAAAATAGTAGTTTAGTTTTTTTTATTTGTCGCATTCATGCATTCACTCACGTAGAGCACATCTTGTTAGGTTTTTTTTTATTTTTTTTTGTCAAATATAAACTGTGGTGATTGCTGGAAGATTGAGGTACATCAAAATTTCTCCTTCTTTCGTAATTCACATAGTTTTAGGACATTTTATTTGTTTATATTTTTTTTTGTGCATTTTCATCTTTAATCTAACATTAAGGGCACAACCTAACAAGATAAGGTGGGGATTTCATCACCCTTCATTGGCCCACAAACAACCAAATTTGCATTTTGCATAACCATGACCTAATAAAATCAAGTAAACGTTGGCCCCTAGGACTCTCGAGCTCAATTAGGACAAGAAACTCCAAGAGGAGTCTGAATTTTAAATTAATCAAACTATTGGTGTCTAGGCAAGTGGTTCAAAAGGTGTACGCCTAAAGATTGTGTGGTTATTCAATTAGTCACCGTATCTACGGAGAGACTCTCACCTTTCTTACACTTTACCCCGACTAGTGGTATGATTAATTTCAATTTTAAAAAGTGTAACTTGGAACAGCTTAGAGTCGCCTAGATTTTATTTAGGTTAACCGTAGAATTAGGATTTTATTATTTTTTTGTGTGTGACTTTCGTGGTTAGTTGTTTATTTGTTTTGGGACTTGTGGAAAAATGGATTCCTATTATAGTTGGAATAATAATTTTACTTGGAATCAAGAACCCTATGAAAATTTTAATGCACACCAAGTAAATCAATTTTTTCCAACTTATGAAAATCCTTATCTAAATCCATATCCATATCCATATCCATATTCGGATCCAGAACCTCAATATCCACAAGAATTATCAAATGAAGAAGAGGAAAGACTTAGTGCCCTGGAGAAAACTACGAAGTTTTAATGGAAAATATATCTCGTCTAGAAATTCAAATGAGTCGATTAGCCACCATAATAAATGAACAAGAGGTGGGTGAATTTTCTAGTAACTCTGAGGTTAATTTTGAAAATCTTGATGGTTGTGAAAATGATGAGAAAAGTGAAAATTTTATATTCAATTCTGCACAATTTGAGTCAAACGTATTTGAGGAGTCTTCAAATTATGAGTCTATGCCTAAAATTGATCATGTTGCATTTGATGAGTCTGTTGAAAAAATCTATAAGCCTAAAGTTCCATACCCTGAAAGACTTATTCCTAAAAAACCACTTAGTGATTTTTTGGACCAACCAATTAAAGTAAACATGATACAAGAATTGTCAATGACCCAAGAAGTAATTGAAAATAGACTCTTGATTGAAAAAGATCCAATTGATTTTTTCTTAAATCACCTTGACCAAAATTGGAATGAATCCGAATATTTAGATGAGGTCAATGAGCTGTTGAGATCCACTGCAAATAAGTCAAATAAACTAAAATGTATTTGAACCAATTCTTCCATCATTTGAACATGTTAATGAAAGTTTTCTTGAGGTAAACTTGGAAGCATAATTGTGATGAAAATTCTGACTATTTTCAATTTCCTAGACCTCCTGAAAATAATGAAAAGTTCACACTCACTTATCCATGTGTAACATTCATTTTTAGTCACATAATTTTTAGGATTTATAAAATTTGTAGATACGCATATTTGTTTTCTTTTTTCACCACATCTTCTGCAGTAACAAATGTCCCGTATACAAGGTACAATTCTTTCACATCTTTGTTCTCTTTATTCATTTTCATACATCGAGGACAATGCATGATTTAGGTATGGGAGAGTTTGTTTCAGATTAGATTTTTTTCTTTTTACAAAAAAAAAAACAAAAAAAATAAAAATTTAATATTTTAAAATTTTAAAAATTTTGTTTGACTTTTTATGAATTGAATTAATTCTAATAAGTGTTTGTAGAGCAAAACTCATGAGTGAGATTGAAAGATTTAGAACTCTTGAATTTTTGATAAGATACGAAATCTTAGTTCGAAACACCATCCGGATTAAAATTGATTTCACAAGCATTTGTGCACTTCACGCTCAGACTAATTTTAGTCAGGTATAAACCATGATTCGAGTAATTTCAAAAAAAAAAAGAAAAAAAAAGAAAAGAAAAGAAGAATGAAAAAAAATGAAGTTGAAAAAAGTTGAAAAAAAAAGGAGAAAATGAATAAATAATTGCTTTAATGTCCATTAAATGAAATAACTGGATATCCAAGCCTCGGGAAGCATCGATATTCACGCTGAAAAGTGTGATGGATAAAAGCAGCTTGACTAGCCTAATTTTGTGGCCTTTGTTACTCGAAAGTTAGTAAATCCTTAGGAGTGTCTCTACACCCAAGGCCCTAAAGCCATCCGGGTTCTGGGAGTCATCGTCCAACGCCATTTACATGGGTAACTCTGAAAAGCCTAAAAAAATGAGACATTGCACAAGTCAAGAATCACAATTGAAAAAAAAATGGAGAAAAGGAAGGGAAAAAAAAAAGACAAAGAAAAAAAGTTAGTTTGATTTTCATGGTAAAAATCCCTACTAAGAGTTACATCACATACACATGCATGTATCACATGAAATTGATTTAATGAAGGATGGTGTCTAAAATGAAGATCGAGTATTTTTGATAAGGTGAAAGTGTGATTTTGAATTTAATCTTGCTTATGTATAATGCCCATAAATATTTATTCACTGCAAACCCTCACGAGACACAACTCGTCCACTTGGGGTAACCTTGGAGTTTAAAGGCTTGTTGCACATGCTAAGTGCAAACGTGTTTCCTACGAAAATGGGGTAGTGTAATTTTTGTTTTATTTTATTTTATTTATTTTACTCGAGGACGAGCAAAAAGCTAGGTACGGGTATTTGATACACATAATTCATACATTTTATTATCCCTAATTTTGTCCTTTTAATTATATTAGTTTATTAAATTAATATGTTTTATTTTATTTTGTAGGATTTAATATTTGTTACAATAAAGTCAAAATCTTGGTGATCAAGGGATATTTAATGCTCTTATTCATATAAGGAATGTCCAAGAAGAATCCTACAAAGAGAAGGAAAAAGGTGAAACAATCTTAGTGTGCAAATCAAATCCAACAAGAGAAAGAAAAGTTTATCTAGAAGATCTTTTTGAGAAGTTGATTGGCACTAGGAAGTTGAATCCTACATGGAAAGGAACAAAAGTGTCCAAGTTCAATGAATCTAAATTAGAGTTCAAAGTTATTTTCCCTATAAATAGGTCTTTTGTTTTAGAGAGAAAGGTATTAGGTATTATATTATTTTAGGTTAGGAGTAGGAGTAAATTAAATTACGTTTCATTGTATGCTTGTTGGAGGATCGTGAATAAAGGGAGTTTTCTTATTTATTTTCAATCTTCTACTTTTTCTTTATTTTAGTTAGTTTAATTATTTTTCATGTCTAGATAATTTTTTTATATCTAGGATGAAGATGAAATTAAATAATTATTTGTGATAATATTTTTCATCTCTTCTATTATTTATACTTTTATGCTTAATTGATTTCGCTTTCATGTTTCGTTATTGAAATACCTTCGTTTTATAGTTCTTATGTGATTTTAAATTAATTAAGAGGTTTTGATAGATTATTGTTAAGATATGAGTTTTTCATAATCCATGCTTGCTCAAAGAAGTTTTGATGGGTTATAGTTAATCCTTAAATTTTCATAGTCTATGCTTGCCCAATGCTAATTGTAAATTACTAAATTAAAGGGAAGGAGATCAAAATCATAATTTGAGTTATAAAAATAGAAGAGATTGAATTATATGTTATGTTTATTATTTAGTGGATTCAGATTCCTATTGATTATTTCCTAATTATTTGTTTTCATATTTTAGTTAATTAATTCTCAATCTTTATTTCTAATTCGCCTAAAATATTAATTAAAAATATATTAAAGAATTGATCTAGTCTTTGTGGTTCGACCTGCACTTGCCAAATCTACAATAAACGATGTGCACTTGCAGTACATATTTTTAACACATCAATATGAATCTGAAATGTTGGTTTAAAAAAATATTAAGCAAAAGAATATATAAAATATTTATAGATTTAGTTATATTTAATTACTAAATACAAGATATTTAATTACTAAATACTTACGAACTCGAAAGTGCTCTAATTGCGTTCACAACCGGAAGAAGAACAACAAAGGCCGAGGATTTTGCTTTGCAAACTTTGTAAGCTCAATAGCACAACCGTCAAAAGCATTCCACCAATCAATTACATTAGATGTAAAAATAAAAAAATAAAATCCAATATAGTCTAAATAATAAAACTTAAAGTAAACTTTATAATTAATTTAATATACTTACTAGGATTTTTTTTGAATTTCGTTGCCTAATCGACATGTCTTTAGAAAAGTCATCACGAGAATATTCATAGACATTGGTAGGTGGCTTATCTTGTCTGCCAAAACTTGGTCTAGAACCATTTTTGAAAGAATATCATTGAAGTTGCTACGTAAGCTATAAGCTAAATCAGATTCTTCTTCTTCTTCTTCTTTAATGTCAAAACACTTTCCCGAATTGAGAAACAATGTTGCCCCATATAACTTTTGCTCCATTTGGCATGCCCATCTTCGCTCGATAATGTCAATCACTTCTTGTATAGCCTTTGTTTGTTATTAAAGGCATCTTTGATCTTCTTTGCAAATTCCATCGCATCTAAAATTTCAGGCATAGCTGGCCTCTCATCCGAATCCGCAATCCTCAAGACAACAAGTAATGGTTGTGACACTCTAATGCAATCTTCAACAACATGCCAAAAACTAGTAGAAATAACTGTGTCGTACACTTTCTTCCCCGCCTCTGTAGTTGACAACCTAGAATGTGTCCAATCATCACTGATGAATAAATGTCTTAAAGCATCCTTGTGCTTGCACAAGCTTTGAAGAGTCAGAAAAGATATAACAAATCGAGTGACTCCCGATCTCACAAGGTTTCTCCCATTCGTTTTGCTCCTCATCGCATCAAGAAGGCAACCATGTCTATAAATGAATGTTGTTATCTTTTTTCCCTCTCGATTGTACACTTAAACTGCTTCAAATTGCCTATGTACTCTAGCACAAGGTCAAGGCAATGGGCTGCACATGGTGTTCATGACAAAGTAGGCCTCCTCTCCATTAAAATTTGACCAGTTGCCTTATAATTGGAGGCATTGTATGTCATTACTTGCACAACATACTCAGCCCCAATCTCTTTGATCTTCCCATCAAGTAACTCTACCAACATTCTAGCATCCTGAGATTTACTAGAAGTATCAATTGATCCTATAAAGTAATCCCTACAGGACTCTTAATAAGAAAATTAATCAAGTGTCTGCCTCTTCTGTCTGTCCATTCGTCTGACATATAAGTGCAACCGTACTGCTTCCAAATAGTTTTGTGCTTCTCCTTCAATTCCTCTGATTTAGTCTTTGCCTTCCCTAAAAGAGGAACTCTCAACTCGTGATACAAAGGAGGCTTCAAACCCGGCCCATATTGCCCGATAACCTCTATCATCATCTCAAAACTTCTTGAGTTTGTTGCATTAAAAGGGATGTCATGCTCATAAAACCAGTTGGCAATGTGCTTTTGAACTTTCTCTTTCTCTTCCGGTGACCTTAGACGATTCTCCAAAGTTGTTTGACTAGGACATTTGTGATGCCTTTCGTCCACAACTCCTTCTGGAGATTTCCTAAGATGAGTTTCAATTGCCTTTGTTTGTGATTGTGGCTTAGTGAGTTGAAATGCACTCGTCATCCTTTTAAATGCAATTCGAGAACTTGGAACAGATGTAGAGGAAGAATTGGAAGGATTTGATGCATTGCTTAGAATATTAGATGACTGAATTTCTTCTACTTCGTCACTGTCATCAAATTGAATTGGCTTATTCCTTTTGTTATTCATTATTGCTTGATGCATCTCGTTTGCAATTTATGTTGTAGTTCGAGGACACTTAGCCACATCCCCATACCAATCGGTAAGATGATGCTTGAATCTCTTGATTCCTCTATGAATCTTTTTCTCATACAAAATATGCATTGCACAAGATTTTTATCACTCAATTTCGGCCAAAACCCATATTTCCACCTCGGATCCTTAGACTTTGCCTTCCTTTTAGGATCCTTACTTGGATCATAACCCTCCACTCCCGAACTTTTCGCCATTTAACTATTACAAAATACAATTTATAACCATATTATAAGCATAAGACAACATTGCATCACATATCATATAAAAAAAATTGAGCAGCAGCACTTAGAATACAGTATTTTAAAAAAATCTTTATTCTTATAATCTCAATTACTATTACTCAACAAAGTTGTTGTGGTATATGGATTTATTATAGCATAAATTACTACTTCATTTTAATTCAATTTTGTCCTGGTACTGGTATACTTACATGTGTATAGTAGTAGTAGGACCATTGTCACGTGACCATGGTCGAAGCATAGAATACAATCACACACTCATCATATCATATAAAAAAAATTAGAAGAAGTCATAATAACCCAAACAGAAGGAAAAATACCCAAAAAAAAACAGAGCAGTAGAGCAGTCATACCGACAGAAGTCAGAATACCCAAAAAGAAGGATAAAAAAAGAAAGAATTCCGAAGAAGAGAAAGAAGAGTAGAAGTAGAACAAGAGAAGAGAATTAGAGAATTAGATAAGAGAATTAGAGAATTAGAGAAGAGAATTAGAATTGGAGAATTAAGAAGAGTAGAAGCATACCAGAGGTCGCGAACTGTCAGAGAAGAGGTCGAAGTCGTAATGAGCTGTCGGATCGAGTCGACGCTAGTAACTGGTAAGTTGCTTGCTCTCCCTCTCTGTTGCTCACCCCTTTCTCCCTCCCTGTAGTCTGCTTGTTAGCTTGTTACGACTTGCAAACAATCGATTAGGGTTTACTTTTTAACTGCCTGATATTTTTATTTTATTTTTAACCCAGTTAAGTACAGGTCAAACCACACCCGTAATGTCCAAGTTGGTCGTTTTGAAATCAAGTCGTCGCCTTTTCTAGTTGAGCGCTCGACTTTATGCTTAGCCATGAAGTTGCCTAGACACCTTAGTATTTTTCTCTAACTTGATGCCTAGTTGATAACAATGGATGCAATTTATATCTAGTATATATATGGGGCTCAATCAACAGCAAATGGTGGTCCTGTAAACTTGTATGGTCACCAGATCGTGAACCATTTGTCCCAACATTTGAGCAGACGAGATTTTTTTAAAAAAAAAACATAAAGCCATCCGCAAGTGGTCTTATGGATGGAAGAAGAAAACAATCTTGTCGTCTGTAACAATTGCTTTACGCAAGACAATGTAGCAGCAGAGGAGATAAAAAGACTTTCTTCCATTCACAAGACAGTGTTGCAAAGGGATAAAAGACTATTCTCCCGTCCGCGAGACACTGTTGTGGACGTATGTGTTTTCTTAAATCATGGCTCTGAAATCTTTCTTCCAATGAATAGTGCAAGATTCGGCGGTCATGTAAGCCCTTCACATACCAATATGTGCTATGGATACACACACACACACACATATATGTGTGAAAGCTAAAGTTGCAAGAAAAACAATCTCTTACATTGCATGCCTAGGATTCTTACTTTTTTTAATATTTAATTTTCTCACGCCTACCTCCCTATGTAATTTTTTATTTCTATATTAGATATTTCACCTATATTGTATACACTTTCCAAAAGAGTGGAGGAATAAGAAAGAGATTACATTTTGGAATTTACTTTTTAATATAGCATAAAGGATGAAGGAGTGACAGAGAGATTACGCAGCCGTAAATATTGTTCCTTTTCTCTTTGCATTTTATTTTATTTCCCTATGCATATAAATATATACTTTGATTTCTATCTATTTTTAATTTTCATTTCAATGAAAATATAAGACTAGTTTAGAGTCTTTGACCATTGATAATGTATAGTTAGTTTCATACAATAAAACAATATTAGCACTAGACAGGATTATAGCCAGTTAGACTTTTAAGTGACTCCCACATGGGGTATAGTTTAGCCTTTAGGAGAAGAAATGGTTGCTAGCTATTGTTACTATCCAGACAAAAAATTACCATGTAGCACAAAAGAAGACCAGCTGTGGTCTAAAGACTCAAAACTGAGTATTTCTTAACAGACATTTGGAGCCCACAAGGCCATATGCAAGGACATATTTGGCTAACAAGAACAATCGCAACTCATTCCATTCGCAAGTGGTCCTATGGAAGGAAGAAGAAAACCATCTAGTCGTCTGCAACAATTGTCTTGCGCAATACAATGTTACAGCGGATGAGATAAAAAGACTTTCTTCCATTCACAAGACAGTGTTGCAAAGGGATAAAAGACTATTTTCCCGTCCGCAAGACACTGTTGTGGACATCTGTGTTTTTTTAAATCCTGGCCGCGAAATCTTCTTCCAATCAATAGAGCAAGATTTGGCGGTCATGTAAGCCCTTCACATACCAATATGCGGTATGGATATATATACACACACACAAACACACACATATATATATATATATATGAAAGCTAAAGTTGCAAGAAAAATAATCTCTCTAACATTGCATGCCTAGGATTCTTTTTTTTATATATTTAATTTTCTCATGCCTACCTCTCTCTCTATGTAATTTTTTATTTCTATATTAGATATTTCACCTATATTGTATGCACTTTCCAAAAGTGTGGAGGAATAAGAAAGAGATTACATTTTGGAATTTACATTTTAATATAGCATAAAAGAGGGAGGGAGGGAGAGAGAGATTAAGCAGCCATAAATATTGTTCCTTTTCTCTTTGCATTTTATTTTATTTCCCTATGCATATAAATATATACTTTGATTTCTATCTATTTTTAATTTTCATTTCAATGAAAATATAAGACTAGTTTAGAGTTTTTGACCATTGATAATGTATAGTTAGTTTCATACAATAGACCAATATTAGCATTTGACAGGATTATAGCTAGTTAGACTTTTAAGTGTCTCCCACATGGGATATAGTTTAGCCTTTAGGAGAAGATATATGGGATATAGTTCCATATATATAAGCTCACATTCTGAGTCAGTATGACTCGCCTGATGCAGCAGTAGTTATATTATCATAGAGAATTAAAGAGAACTGCAACTCACCTAATGAATTATCTTCCTTATCTTTGTACTGGTATGACTTGGGGAAAATTGCTGTATTTGGCTGAAGAATGAAGACCACAACATATAAGGAAATAATTAACTGAATAACCAGTTTTAGGGTATAAATCAAGTTACTATGAATAAGATAATATAACTAGAAAAACCAAAATAAGGGAAAAAACTAGAGTTTGAAAATAATGAAATCATACAGGGTTTCGCAAGGCCTTATACGGGGAATCATCTAACATGAGTGTGTTAGATTCATTATAGTCCCCACTCTCCCATGGAAGATCACGCTCATGCTTTTCCCATAGTTTTCTAAGTTCCTTTAAAACTAGAGGCTTCTGCCTGTTCTCAAGAGTATTAAAACCTGTCATAGTACAGTGGGATTGATCCTGTAAAAAAACAATTTTCATTATGTTAAAAGAACTGTTAAATTGATTAGCTAAAGAACTGAAATAGGTAAAAACTGAGCTTACAAAGTGAAGGATATACAATAGTCAATAGGTCAATTCATCTTAATTCTGCTCACGCAAAATGAATTGAGAAAAGAAAAATGCACTCCAATCTCTTTCATACTTTAAACAACATTGTAAATACGTTTGCAAAACTTAGCTGCATCTATAAGAAATGCCCTATGTGCATACTAGAGACTCCACTAGAATTATAAGTGACACTCTAGAAGGCCTTAGTGCAACTTAATTATAGTTTAATTCTGCAAGATATTAAAGAAAAATAGCCCTTACACCCCTAAGGCTATTTTTGTTAGCATGAATGATGCATGGATAGGATTATTGTACTAATTTAATGCCTTTAGGGACTATTTTATCCCATAATTAGCCCTTTATTTAATCTCAACAAGGAGTCCACCCTTAATAGACTGAAAAAACAAAAACAAAAAGAGCACTTAAAAAAGTGCAGCCCTCCAATTAATGATGATGGACTAAAATCCCAAGCGCAAAGCTGGTATTATATAATCTACTTTTTGACTTATCAAATGATTGAATGATAACAATTAATGATGCATTCTAGATTATCTTCCACCATCAAATAGTCCATGGGATTAAATAAAGGGCTAATCATGAAATAAAGTAGTCCTTAGAGGAATTAAATAATACAATTATTCATATCCATTCATAACAAACATAGTCTAAGTTGCTATCTCAAATCCTTACCCTAGTCCATCTCAACATGAAAACCCTGCATATAAGCCCCAATTCATCTTTCTTTCATAATAGGGCAGCTTTACATCCCTTTTCTAAGTATGTCCTGCATCACACACACTTGAGGCCATCAAGCTTGCAAATCTATTTTCCAAATCACGTGTCTTATGAAACTGTCGAAATCCCATTTGTCTTTTTGTTTGTCATTGTATGGAAGATGCAGTTTGTTGATTTAAGAAGTCCAAAAAAATGATGGTGCAATCAGATTGTCACAATGATTGGTAAACTAACCCAACATAGCAAACACAATATGGATCCAGTACCAACAACTCTAATATATCAAAGTGTGATCAAGACCTATATCTGTAATTTGCCCATGCCAAAATAAATCTCCTAATTCCAACTTCTATATTAATAATAAATTCAACCAAGTCTTAGTGCATGTTTTCGATTTAAGATATCAACATAGTTCACCAAGAGCATCAGCTAATAATATAATTTACCTTTAGACATTTATCTCACAACAACATGAAATAAGTGTTTAGGTAATCTTAAATAAAGCAGGAAAGAATCAGTATAATGACATGTGAAATTAGGACAATGAAAGGGGGGCAAATCAGTATAATGACATTTGAAATTTAATAGATGTTTTTCAAAAACTGTGTAAATGGCTTACCCAACAAAATAGCAAATTTGAACTGCTTTTTCCCATAAGAAAATCAATAATCATTTTCACGTTTTTCCTGTAGGAAGTTAACATTGACATAAATAAAGCATAAAACATTAAGACAGTTAAAACTAAATTAAAAATGATAGATAACTATCAAGAAGATATATTTTATTTTATTTTATCAATAAAACTAGCAGGAAGATATATAAGATTACAAACTGAAGACAGATACAAGAAATATTAGATTATAAGTAAAAGGTTGAAGAGTACTTTGTTCTTGATGACCATACGCGCCTACGTCAAATCTCTCAAAGCAAAACTGCAGAAAAATAAATAGAGAAGGGCCTCTTGAAAACTAACATGTGAAGTGACAATAAAGTTAGAAACTTTGTGGGGCAGAAAATAATGGACTTAATGTGAAAATTTTACTCATGTAACTTAATTCTCACCAGCTTTCATCCCTATTATTTTGTAATCTTTATATTTATTTTTATCTGGCACATGTTGAACAACATCAGCAAGGAGCCCATTCAAATCAAGGACGAGAAGCTTTCTTCTAAAATAGCCAGTAAGAGTTATTCCAATGGAAGACTGCAACAATTCATTGTTTGCATTTGGAGTAACATTATCTTTTTTTTCATCCAACTTTACAGGTGAAGAACTTGAATCATTGATCTTAGATCGTGTCTTCTGGTCCAGGGGCTCATTCAGAGAATCCTGAGAAGATGGATCATCAGAAGCTATCTGCCCCTTGCACAACCTTGTAGATTCTTCAGGTAGTGCATCTGCAGAATGGACATCACATAACACCTTGTGGTCAACATTTAGTTTGGCCCTTTTAACCTGCTTAAGATCTTCTCCTGAAAGATCTGGTAAAGATAAATCCATAGCAAAACAATCTTTGATATCTTCCGAATTATCCATCTCAGTTCCATTTATGCTATCCCCACTTGCGTGTTTAATATCAGAGCACACATCCAAGTGCATCTCTACTAATATATCTTCCTCAACATTCACTGAGGTAACATGTCCAGCACCTGATTCTCTTTCCAATGTATTCTTTACACAGCCATGAGAAATTGCTCCACCTGAGCCATTCAACAAAGTAGTTTGCCTTCCCTTTTCTACAACTTCAACAGAAGAGTCAGCACCCACTTTGGATTCCAAACTTTGGGCTGCGCGGCGTAAGGCTCTTTTCCGTTTCTTCCTAAGGGATTTAGGAGTCTTTTATGTGTACTGCACTGAGAGACATTATTAGCGCCCGCCTGGTCTGTCGTAAATTGAATTCAAATTTATCTCATGGGTGTTATCAGTATCAATTGTGGTTGGGTTATCCCTTCCACCACAATTATTCTCACATAGCCTCAGTTCTGCATCAT
This sequence comes from Panax ginseng, assembly GCA_020205605.1. Taxonomy (NCBI): domain Eukaryota; kingdom Viridiplantae; phylum Streptophyta; class Magnoliopsida; order Apiales; family Araliaceae; genus Panax; species Panax ginseng. The sequence continues at coordinate 1,579,064 of CM035129.1, read as the reverse complement.
GCTGCATTAATTCAGTATCTGCCATTAAAACAGGCTGCTGAACTGAATCATTTTCTAGGGGACTACTACTATCATTTATCAAAGAAGTACATTTTGCATTATCAGGATCATCACTTGTTGGTTCCTTCCCTCTACTCTTTTTCTTTTTCTTTTTCTTTTTCTTTTTCTTTGCCTGCGCCGGTGCATCCAGTGCTGCATCAGGCTGCAGAACTGAATCATTTTCTAGGGGACTACTACTAGCATTTATCAAAGAAGTACATTTTGCATTATCAAGATCATTACTTGTTGGGTCCTTCCCTCGACTCTTTCTCTTTCTCTTTTTCTTTGTCTGCGCCGGTGCACCCAGTGCTGCATCAGAATTTATTATCTTGGAACTCGTATTTGAGAAAGCCTCGACCTGCATTGAAGTATCCGATGCAGCAATCTCTTGCTGTATCATTGTATTTGGAGGTATATTTCGCCCCTTAATTTGTTTACTCCTCTTTTCCTTCGATTTTCAAAAAACTAAGCTACACATTACAATAAATGGTTGATTTTGACACTATCTAAGAGAAAATCCTTCCCCAAATTGCATTTTTTGGGTAGCCGAATCGATTAGATGGAGAAGGAAGATATTAGGGTTTATAATTAGGGCACAGACCTGGTTTCAGCGCCATTGATGATACTTTCAAGCTCTCTCCTCCTCCGGACAGCGACTCTCTCTCTTCTCTTTTACTTAGTGTGGCGGCAGTTAGCGAGGTGAAATTAAAACCCTAGATAAACAACCTACTATTTTTATAAAACAATTTTATTGATTGGTTAGCATATTGAATTCATTGTATTTGTGTTAACATTTAAAAACTATTATTTGGATAATTATTATTTAGGTATTGTTTGTAATTATATTCTATTATATGGTTTTATAAAATAATTATAAATTCATAATATATCTATCTATATAAAATATAATTCCATTATAAAAGAAAGGGTTCTTCAATTAATATAATTTCGGTAATTTTTTTATTTACTTATAATATTAGTGAAATTAAGATTTTTTAATTTAGGGAATTAATATACAATTAAGATTCTTTAATTTAGAGATTAATTAAAAAGAATGATGACCCATTTTCTCTCTCTCTTCTCATATAAAAAAGAAATAGTTATTTTGTTTTTAAAATAATGATGTAATTACTTTTTAATTATTGTATATTTTTGAAAAGAGCTCTTATTGGATAAGGTTAACATTGATTGGGTTTGTATATGTAAATGAATCATTTATCTCGGATTATATCCAAGCAATTTGAACTTTTCGAACGAATATAATCCAAGTATCAATAGAAAATTATAATTTGAGAAGGTTCGAATAACTCGGATCAAAGTCATTAAATTTTCAGAGAATTGCTTGGGGACAACACCAACTGAACTTCTAAAGTCAATGAATTTCAACAGTTTATTTTAATGCAAAGCATAAATATCAAAATACTAATCAACCAAAAAAGAAAAGATGGTAAACCATGTACAAGTTTTGGTCTCCACAATGCCAATATTTGGCATATGTCTCTCCTTTTCTTACTCATTTATACCCAAATACTACATTGGTTCCAGTTCATATAACAAGCTATATGAACTTTAGATTAAACAAAACAAGAAACCAGCTATATATAAACCCATGGAGAAATTCACAACAATAAATCTTGAAATTAAACATGCCCTGCTCCAAAATTTGCTTGATTGATATGATCAAATTTGACCCATGATCAAACAACTTCCAACCTGTGTTCATCAAAGATCAAATAAAGAATTATTCAACACTCAAGACTAAAAGTTAACAAGTGAAAACATGCTCAAGAATTATGCTCAAGAAATGGAGAAATACTAAAACAGCACCAAATCTTATGATTTCATGATTTTATGTGCAGTTTTTATTCGAAAACCGCACCAATCGCACCACGTTCATCCTTATTTCTGGTGTATGTTTAGTTATCGAGTGTTTGGAGAGTTTAAAATATTTGAACTTTTAAGCACATTCTAAAATCTCTTATTTATATTATAAGCATTGTTTACGAGCTAAATGTAACGCACAAAAATAGTGCAATACGCATGCTAGTAACTAAACAAAATTTTAAAAATATCAAATTCATGACATCAGTTTTAGTTTTATATGATACGTTTGAACCCAAAATTTATTTTATGTTTTTGAGCTATACGTTTTGACATGCTATAATGTTAAAATCACATGTAACAAATTTCTTTTTTTTTTCCTACTGTTTAATTGAATGGGTATTTTATTTGAGCTCTATAAGAGGATTTGGGGTCAAAATATAAATAAATAAAATTATAAATCATTTATGTCTAATTTTTGTTTTTCATTTATTTTTCAATTTAATGACATGCTTGAGCAATGCAAAAAATTCCTATTTCGTAAAACTCAAATTTCCTCTATATGATAAGTTTGTTTAAAATAATAAAATAACCTCGAAGACTCAAAGTTATCATTTACTGCCTCGAGCTTTGGAATAATTCAGATTCGACACCGTTATGACCTTTTATTTTAGAATTGAGTCCTCAGATTGTGACATATAAAAGCGGGAACAGGCCTATCCGGACTCCAGATCTGATCCAGACACAGGTCGGATATTTTTCTCATTCCCTCTCTTCACCATTTCAACTCTCAGAGACTCACACTAGTACGCTCTCACTACTGTATGATCTGTTTTCTTTAGCTCATTTCACGCCGATCTGCAGTTATTTTAGCATTTTTCAATGTTTTTATGTAATTGTTTGTCATTTTTGAGGTACAACTACAAAGCGCGAGTAAGATCTAGTGTTTGATGCCGATTTTACGCCTAATTTTATATGATACGTACTGACATTCTTGTATTCTCCAAAACTATGTTCATGTTTAAGCTTAAAAAACTATAAAGAACTGTTAGAATAGTGGATCACTTTGCTTTCTGATGTTTATGGTCTTGATTAATTGGCAATGTGGGGTTTGTTTTAAATTTGCCTTTTAATTTTGGTACCTTTTGTTTTGATTATAGTTTTATATTGGTTAAGATGTAGGAATTGTTGGTGCGAATTTACTCAGTTTGGAATCAAAAGAGCTATGAGTTTGAGGAGGAAAACATAGTGATATTTATATAAAATATATATTAAAAAAAAGACCTTAATGAATACAAATCCGACTATATATATATATATATAATAGTTGGGTCCCGCACCTATAATTTGGTGGGATTTATTTCAAACTTGATCCAGATGATTTATTGATGGCGGAAAATTCAAAATCATTTGTATTTTATTAGATAGATTTGGAAAGATTTAGTATCCAATATAATGTGAAAAGTGTAATTGGCTATTGGAACATTCCTAGAATTTTAAATTTACCTTCTTTTTTTTCCCTTTCTTTTGCATTGAACTTTCAAGAGCTCAAAACAAAGGCTCATTGCGTTTTCTATTTAGTGGAAATTGTAGTGCTTTTGATGAATGCAAAACAAGGTTCCTACATATGTTTGAGGTCAATAATAGGCTGGAGTGGGAATGATCTGAAAAATTAGTCCCCACTCCCAACTTATATTGTTTGCATTGACTTTGTCATGAAATAGTTTCTATTCTTCTAATAAATTTGATTGATAGATGCTCTTAGTCTCTCACTTTTTTCTTTTTCTTACATGATATAAATTCGGCCTAGAATGGGGAGTTTTCACAAGCATTTTGCAATCTTGATACTTTACACTCCCCTGTTGTTTCGTTTGCTTTTTATCCCCTACTTTTACTTTTTTACTCCTTTTTATATAATAATTGTCACTTTAATGCAAATTTAACTGTGAAATTTAAATTTTGGTTCTTGGCTCTTGATTACTTCATATTTCTATTAAAAAAAACTCTAATATGATAAGAATAATTATTCCGAGATTCATGTTTTTATTAATATGCGTTGCATGCATTTTGAAATGTTGCAGATAGTACAACAAATTTTTTTTGGTGGACATTCATTTGTGCTTCATATGATTTATGAATACAATAGTTTAAATTCCATAGTTGTTGAAAATGTGAGCAGATTTGGAGCTTCTAATAAATATTTAAATCAGTAATCATGGGCCGTGGAGTCAGCAGTGGAGGGGGACAGAGTTCACTGGGCTATCTTTTCGGAAGTGGAGGGGCACCAAAACCCACTCCTGATAATGCAGCAGCTCCTCAAAACCCAGGACCAGTTGCTGGCAGTGAGCCTCCTCAGAAGTCTGCTGCTTCTGCTGCACCACCAGTGGACATTACTAAGCAGATTCCAGCTGGTATCCAGGGAAACAAGGCAAACAATTACTTCCGTGCCGATGGACAGAACAGTGGCAACTTCCTTACGGTATGATCTTCTGTTTTGATACTGGTTATACATGTTCTGTATCAAATGCCATTGTCATGGACCATATTAAATCATACACATTGGTGGAGATGTTTGGCATCCTAATTGTTGTAGAATGATGCTTATTATTTATGGTGGATTGTACTTTTTTCGGGCGGATCCGACCCAAAAGTTTAGTTTAAATTCGAAAAAAAAAAATTGTTAAGAATAAAAATTATAACTATATATATATACTTTTCTAAATCCAATATAATTTCTCAACACTTAAGTCGTTAAGTTTAATATATATATATATATATATATATATATATATATATTCATAATTTTCTTATGATAAGGCAACACGGAATAAAGAAAACTAAGTAAATAGTTTTGGAGTTTTAACACCTTGTATTTGTCTTTGAGTTTTAATTTGGTGATAAAAGAAAAGGAAGTGAATGAAAATAAAAAGAGATAATGTCAGTTTTATAATAGAAGATAATTTTTTTTTTAAGAAAAGTGGTGTTTTTGAGTTTTAATTAGAAAAAAAATATAAAAAAATGAGTGTATTTTGAGTCAAAAAATTTCTTCTCATTTTTTTTACAACTAAAAACTTTTTACAGGTTGTTAGTTAAAAAGAAAAAAAAAGTAGAAGAGAGTACTTATTTTTTAGCCAAATATTACACATGGAGAGAGAAATAAGAGAAGTAATATAAAATTATCATTACTTTAAAAAATCGTTTGTACAAAAAGAGGGTGGTGATGGGGGTGTGTACTGTGGGAGAAGGGAACACATGGACGAAAATTCAGTGGGGCTGGTGCCCCTGCCCCTGTAGATCCGCCCCTTTTTTTTCCAAAATATTAAGGTTGTCCTAATTTTTTTTGTAATTTATGATGGTACTAAGTATTTGAGTAGAAGCTGTAACTGAAATATGTTTTAGAGATGGATGGTGATTTCAGATATTTATAGCATGAATATGATATTTATAAAAAATACAATTTAAGGCTATGCTAACGTACTCTTAAACTTTCAGCAGGAAAGCAGGAAATCCAGGACCTTATTAAGATAAAAGAATATGAAATTTAGGAAAATATCATTACTAATGAGTAGGAGTCATATCGAGTCGATGCACTTCAACCTTCCATATCTTCACATTATTTTCCCTTGTCAAAATCATGAACCTTCTAGAGGGTACAGAAATCTGTGAGCCTGCGGTTAGCAACTGCTGTAGCTAGGATCCACTTGAGTAAGTTTCTGTTTACACACTTTCTTTGCTAGAAACTGCCTCATTCGAAGGTTCCAGTGTTTCTTGACCAACTTTTACAATGACTGAGGTAGTTTTGAATTTATAATATATTAATGTTACAAACCAAAAAATAGTTTGAATTTGCAATGCCAGTGTTTTTGCATTTATCAATCATGTCATACAAAATATCAATATTTGGATAATCTTGTTGAGAAAATATATGGCTTGTTAAATACTGCAATGACTAGTGCTCTAATCAAGGCCTAGTTTGATGTTAACTTCTCCTACTTGGTTATAATACAAATTAATATTCTCAACAATTTTGAGCTGGCTTAGTAATAGTTTATTGATTGTATTTCGTGCAGGATCGACCTTCAACCAAGGTTCATTCGGCCCCAGGTGGTGGGTCTTCCTTGGACTACCTCTTTGGTGGCAGCGGCGGTGGCAGCAAGTAATGCCCTAGCGCTTGCAAGTGTAAAACCATTGCTTAGTGTTGTTGGTCTAAGACCCAATTAAGATTGGAACAAAATATATGTCCATTTCTTGGTCAATGCAGCAGTTATAAGTTGTAATATAGTCTTCTTGTTTAAAGGGATGTCGGGATGAGGCTTGGTCTTAAGTTTTGATGCATGATCAATCCTGAACTATCTGGCTTCAGCCATTGTCAGTCCAATGAAATTTGACTTGTTTTTCTTCAATTTGGCTTCTATTTGGCGTGTTCTACGATAGCATTGTCATTTTTCAATATGTTTTTTTATTATTCATGTTGGTGGACAATAACATATACAAAAAAAATGCATTTGAGCTGCTTTGAAACCAATGACAAGTTGAGCTCTGAATGGCCATACACAACATGTATAATTTAACTGCTAATTTGTGTTCAAACCATTGATTAAATGAGTGTTCTGGTTGGCAGGTACATCATGAACAATCTAAATATGAATTTTCCAAATACCAGCCTCAGCTTCAGATATGATCATCATTTTCACACACACAACTCCATTTTAAACTATAATAATAGATGTAGTTATTCACCAAAACCATTTGCATTCTTATGTTTCACATTTTCTTCCCTAATGCTTCTGTATCATCCGAGATCCTCGCCTTTGCCTTTGCGAGGAGCTCTTGATGGAAGTTTCAAGATGTCCGGAAAGAAGAAATCAAATGGGGAACAAAGGGAGTAGCTATTTTATCACTACAACAGGAAGCAAGTCATTGATCTAAACCTCCATTTCTGGAAACTGGCAACGAACAAAAACCAAAACTTGATTATTGATATAAAACCACATGGACTAGTCCCAAGTGCATCCGGTTTAGAGTGAAGTTGTCAGACCACATAACATCGGTAAGTTCTATAGCTTTCTCCTACATTGATTATAGCAAAAGTTGCATTTTTTTTAACTCTAGCGCCCTTTGAGCCACCACAAATGTGAGCCTTCTAGTTCCGGATCCATCCTAAATAATAGGAGCATCCTGAAACTTTCCTTCCCCACTTCCAGGCACCAGCAAAGTAACATTGATTGTTAAATATTACCCAAACTAAGCTTCAAATAGCATATACATGCTAATTTAGGTATGAGAATTGTTAAATCCACAACAATTTTTGTTATTTTCACAACAAAAGTATCTATGTAGATGTATAGCGACGGTGAAAACCGTCGCTATACGATACATAGCGACACTTTTGTTGTGGAAATAACATTTTTTGTTATGGATTTAACAATTTCCTTTAGCTATTACTAAGATAAACTGGCCAAAAAGGAGAAAACGAAAAAGAGCAAACTTCAAACCCTAGGAATATTTTCTTAGTCTGAAAAGAGGGGAAAGCAGTAAAATGAGAACTGAATTTCACCTTCATTTTTGAATCAATTCTTCAACAAGATAACTGCAAAATGAAGAATCAAGCTATTTTCATATTTTTCTCGCATCACAGTCCAACGGGTATATGCTGAACATTTTCTTTTCAGTATACAAGATTAAAGACCCTGTTCTTTCCCTTTCCTCTCCAGAAAGAAACTAAAAAAGCGTGCGTGAGGGAATGACTTCAGCCAGACAAAAAAGTTACAACAAGTTGTCACCCGTCTTGAGGATTGGAAAGCAGATGAAACTGTCGAAAAGTCTATAATTGATATACCCCAGAGCAACTATAAAAATGAGTCATTTGCTGCAAAAAGAGGAAGGTGACCATTTAGTTAGTCAAACACATTAACTACTAGAAAGACAACCATACCATCAATTTACTTTGATCAGCAACTTTACTCTTGCTTATCTCAATGAGCTGTTGAAACTGAATGGTCAGCAGTTAATTTTGATGAGGAATACAACTTACAATTAGTTTGGTGGCAAACCCCACAAATAAAAAAGAAAATAGTTCTTCAATTACCTGTCAACTGCAACTACGATCACTTTGCAACTATACAAACTGGACAAGTCATTTGTGATAAGCTATGACCTCAATAGAATTCTACCACCTTTAGACATCAAACTGCTTGCACCAGAGGATTTTTCATTCATGGGACTGTGTTCTTCAGTAGTCAAGGCTCTGCCATCTGTAAACACAAAGAACGCCATTTAGGTTTGTTAGAGATAAAGATATATTGAATATTGTTGTTATGTTATTACAAAGAGTACTAAAACCTTGTATATAGGCTACTAGTTGAGTAGTGGCTAAGTTTGTGTGGGGCACCAAGCATACTTGTCACCAATTTCTAATAATAATATACTCTAATATAATGAATAATCTTCTAACACCCCTCAAGTAGGAAATCTTATATCACGACTTACAACTTGTTACATAACATAATCTTAAAAATAAAATATTCAAACCAACTATAGCATTGAATTATTTTATCTTCAACAATCCCCTCAATTTGTACAGAAATAATTGATTGATTGATTTTTTTATTTTATTTTTTATATCATCCTCGGTATATAACTTCACACATCCACTTTCCGAGAATATCATGTGCCGGCAATAACGGAGAACACTCAGTCTCTCACAACAAATGTGAAGGACTGACTCCCTATCCTTTAAAAACAACTACAAAGAATTCCTTGTCTTCCTCAACAATGGAGGAGTCTCTAGCCTCCCAAGAAATCGAACACACTCCTTGAAATCTCGGTCCCATGCAATCCTCACTTTACAATCAGCCATCCATTACGTTACGTATTCAACTAGAGAAATAACTACCAAGGACAAACTATTTTTGTTTCACAACAATCATGGATTTTTATTTTGTTTTCTCTAAAAAAAGAAAAAAACTGCAAGAAGAAAGACACCCGCCGCCGGCTATGCTACCGGTGCGGGAAGCAATACTTCTAGTTAGCCGATCAAACTAGCTCTAATACCATGTTAGAGATAAAATGGATGTATTGAATATTGTTGTTATGTTATTACCAAGAGTACTAAAGCCTTATATATAGGCTTGTTGAGTAGTGATCAAATATGTTTGGGCACTAAGCATAATTGGTTACCGAGTTCTAATAATAATATACTGTAATAGAATCATGAATCCAGCATAATCTTCTGACAAGGTTCATCTAAACACCAATAAAATTCATGGAAGCATACACAAAAGATGATTACCAAAAAAACTCAGTTGTATTTGATGGAAATAATTCAATGTTAAACTGGTTACAAGTATTCAGTTTATGATAGCAATAAACACACGGCTTGTGACATCACCTCTCAACATTTTCTCTTTTCTTTTTCCTATCTTCTTATTTTTTAACAAATTTACAAAAATACAACTATTTTTGCGCCAATTCCATTCCATTCCATAATTATTTTCTCCGGGAATTGTTTCTTTCATCCATACACAGAACCAGTTCCTGTCAAAAAGTATCTGCTAGTGAAAACTCAATCTTAGATAGATGCAAAGAATATAGATGACCAAGGACTCTTCGATATTTTGAGGACGGTGATGATTAATTTTTTTTTAGCAGTAAAGATGGCTGAAATTCAGTTGCTCGATTTTTTGAAATGCATACTTTCTGAAGGTTAACAGTGTAAAGTTTCTCAGCCTTAACAATTCTTCCCTTGTTTCTGTATTATTTCAGTGGAGTCATTTATACTACCAGTACCATTATAGAGACTACGTCGAATACTACGATATTGTCAAATTGTACCTATATAATAAATTAGTAAGACCAAATGCCATTTCTAAATATAAAAGAAAAAGAGCTTGCACAGAATAATTGAATTTATTGGATATTATATTTAATCTGTCTTTCCAAATGCCTGTGATTAGATACCCTCAATAAACAACCCATTTATGTGTTCAATACTCCCTCCTATTCAGATTAAATGACGTTTTAGGGAGTTTTAATTTTATTCTATATAAGTGTCGTTTTGGAATCTCTATGCAATATTGGACTATTTTTTTCTAATTTACCCCTCTATTTAATATGCTTACTAAATGCAATTGTGGAGAGAGAAATAATTAATTAGGGACAATTGTGGAGAATGAGAAGAGACAATTGTGGAGAGAGAAATAATTAATTAGGGAAACAAAAGACATTTTGTGTTCTTAATAAGTGTGCTTAACTCTAAAATGACATTTAATCGAATAGGAGGGAGTATTATAGCTGCATATAGTCTCATTGAGGGCACGAAATAAGTAGTTGTTCATATTCATATTTCTTTCAGGGGTCAAAAGATTCAAAAACACCAATTTACTGGGCTAGAAACCTAGAATATGTGGACTGATATTGGAGCTACATGTCAATATCCCAGAGGGAACCACAGTGGATGGATTTAGTTGGGAGTACTATGTAAGGTACAATGTAAGGAATAATATGACATAATCAAACTACAAGTAGTTATGGACTTCCTACTTTTTTTTTTTATATTTACCTTGCTCAAGAGGTAAGTGACACAGGTGGCTGCAGCAGGCGTTACATCTTCAGCAACTTCAGTGATGGAATATGGTGGAATACTTGTCTTATTATTCTCCAAATTCACATTAGGTGATACTGATGAATTAATATCACACGGGACCTGCTGAAGTAACAGAAAATGAAAACCATGATCTCAAAGTCTTCAGCAAACAGTTGTCTAACTGCTCATGGTCGAGTCGGGCACACATTAAAGTGAACAATCTATGATGACAAGAATATACAGTTCCGAACTGTAAAGGTAAAGCACCATACGCTTGTTGATACTCATTCCTCATTATAAAATTAACTAAGCAGGGTTCACATAATGCCTCCAAGTTGTTGAGAAAATTGCAAAACAGACATTGCAATGTAATTCGTTGGGATCATCTACTTGCTAAATCTACATTAAAATATATTAGGGGGAAGATGGTGAGAATTAGAAAGATAAAACCAAACCAGATTACTCAAATTTAAAAGGACAATGCAACATAAAAATCAAAATCTTGAACTATCATTTCCCCACTATGCATCGTAGATGTAAGACGATGCAGGTCCACAACACAAGGATGCTTTCTTATCCAATTGTCCATAGCATATGTTAACTAACAAACAAGATGATTTGGCCATGAATGAGATGCTTAACACAAATTTTGAGTTGCTACAGCAATGTCATCAGAACCTCGAAAACATGCTTATATCTCTGTAATTACTTTCACTATCTATAGACATATTGATGATGTATATTCATTTATACACCAACAATCCCTTATCCCGACAACTATATTCTAGAAAGACACTTGCTATAATTAGTTTCATCCCCCCTCCCCAAAAACAAAAACAAACAAACAAACAATTCTATGAATGCCTCTATTCCTAGAGCATCTCTTATTTAACGAACAGCTAATGTAGAAGGAATTTTTCTAGGTGCAAATGGTTTAATAACTACTTGTCGAGGTCAAAAAACTTTTGTTTCTTAAATTGATTAATATATTATAAAAAATGGTAAGTGATAATTTCATTCATAGAAGCACCAAGGGGATGCCACTCATATTTCTATACAATGGAAAGCCTAATCCTTGTACTGAAATACTAAAGCTACTTAACTTTTTTATGAAATTTTTTCTGTTGAAAAGTCGCTTTTTATGAAGTTTTTGAACAGAAACAATTTCATGCATAAATATGGCACTACTAACTTATTAAGTATATGATGCCACTCATCACCTTATGGCCAAAAATGGCACAGATATTAATATTCTAGATTTCTTATTTGTATTGTACATATATCTGACTCTTTTCTTTTTAATTACACAAACACTAACAACTATTAATAGTGGCGGCAAAATTTGATTAAAGCAAATTTTTGTTTCCTAAATAGTTTTTATCTGTATATACTAGTTATTTGATAGGTTATTTCTGAAATATCCATCTCTAATATATCACTATATGCTACATCTATCTATATTATAAAGCAAAAATGAGGGTTTCGTAAAGCCCTAAACATTTTCTGTTTTGACCCTCTAAATTACTAAGGGAAATGTTATTTTCACAAATACTTTTTAATATTTCCACAAATTCTCTCTCACACTAGTGTGAGATCCATTTACTATTCACCTTGTGAAAATATCAAATATGCTTGTGAAATATCAATTTTCTTTATAAAGATTACGTACGCGACTTAAATTAAACAGAGGGAAATGCATAAACTTCATCCATATTATATCTCCCTAATCTCCTTTCGTCCCTCGCTCAAGTATCTCTGTCTCCCAATCTCTTTCATCCCCTATTTTCTCCCATTTATGTCTTCGTTTCTTCCGCAATCCTCTCACATTTTAATTATTTTATGTTATTTATTATATTATAATAAGTGATGGAATAAATTCTTAGATATAAAGGCTTTCACCATTTTTTATGCTTATACTAATTTTGGAAAATAAAAGTATAATCAAGAGCATCGAGCATATGTGTGTACAATGTTCTAAGCACCTGGCACTCTACTGCCTCGACTTCCCCTATTTCTCTAGGAGATTTGGGCGTTCTAGATAGTTTGGCCCTTTTTTACCTATTTTCTTTTCCTTTTTCTTGATGATGTTTAAAAAGAAAAAAGGTAAAATACTTATATTATGCTTTACTACCCACAAAGGTAGATAGATTTAAGACTTGTATATCAAATTATTAGCATTGGAGTCTTGGAGGTAATTTAAGTAATTTCATTTTATCAAATGACTAGATACATAATGTGAATGTCAAAGTTCTTGAAATAAATTTGTACCTTTTAAGATTGTTTATTTTGGTTATATTCCATGCATAGTTAAGAATCTTTACATCTATAATATGATTTATATAGTCTACAAATACCAAAAAAAAATAATTAAATAAATAAGCTAGGCACTGCTCAAGTGATCTACGAGCTAAGCACTTCCTCCACCGCCTAGGTCTACCTAACAATATTTAAGAACACTGTGTGACGTGTAGATTAATTTAGAATGATTTGCAAAGTTGAAATACATTATAATAGGGTATCATATCACGAACTTCGCAATAAATCATAATATCTCGCAGTGTTTAACAGTGCATCAAAATATAAACTTGATGAGCTACACGTAATTTCAAAATTGCCAAGCTATTCAATGTTTTTTACTTAGGTGTTGTTTGTTTACATCTGATTGCCTCTTAATGGACGGCCTCTTATTCGCTAAGAGGCATGATGTTGTTTGTTTATTTTTTTGTTACCTCTAAACGCCTCTTAATCAAGTGATGAAAATGAAATCTTAATAATTAAGAGGTACCTCTTAATGAATTTTTTTGATAATTTTTTTATATAAATATATTTGATGAGCTAAATGAATATTTAAAATTATTAAATAAAATTACCCTTTAAAATGGTAAAAGCTATTCAATCATAACCATTTTTAATTTACTCATAATCAACCACTTAATTCTAAAGTAAACAATAAAAGAAACATCTGGGGGGAGGGTAATACTGTAATATCAGTGCTTTTAGTCCTTCAGTCAAACTCTCTTTACCAGGATAGGCAACAGAAAGCGTCAAGAGGCATTTATTAGCATTTTTATTAAAATTCCAAAACATATTTAACTTTCCAGCAGTCGGCACTTATTATTAAATTCCATTATTCAACTTTCAAGCAGTCAGCACATTTTATGCAGCTCTTACTGCTTAAAATGGATATCACTGGGTCAACACAATAACTGGGACATTTCAGCATTAACTGATGGTATAATTTCCACATAAGAAATTTCTTATATCATGGAATACGTTTATCAAAATAAATAAACACATAAAGCCTGATTAGAAGATATCTAAGAGCAATCTAACTGCATTCAACATCTAATCAATGACACTTTGGAACTTCAAGTCAAGATACATAAGGCCAACTAGGGGCATAGCCAAGATTTAAAGGTAATGAGTCAAACAAAACATGTATACAAGTTTTCTTTTTTAACTGATACTACTATTAGTGTACCATAAGGTCCTCAACTTTTTTTCAAGTATGAACTACTACTTCTATCCCAAAAGAATGGCTTGAGTACATTTTTATACAAATGACGAAAGTCAACACTCTTTCTCTTACGGTGGGCCACAAAGTGAAGATACAATATTTAAAAGAAAGTAAACTCTCTAATAGTGCTCCAAATATATATATATATATATATATATATATATATATATGATATTTTATAGTAACAAAGGCAAGGGTGTCAATGTTGTTGAGGAATATTTAATGTGTTATAACTGTCTTTGTTTATAATATTTGAATTTGGAAACATGGTTATCAAGGCTTAGCCTAGTTGAAAAAGCGGCAGGCTACTAGCAATGCGAGGATACAGCTTGGTGACAGTCTCTAAGGCGGGTGCCTTAGCCTCTAGGTTGTTGCGTTGGGTCGCCTAGGCGACACCTTGGACTATTTGAAGCAAAGGTAAGCCTTAAAGAAATGGGTTCAGAGCTGACCCAAAATCCAAAACAAAACCCATATCTATCACCAACAAAGGATCGCCTAAAAAGAGCTGGAACCCCAGTAGCTCAAAGAAAAAGGGAACAAAAAGGAGAAGAGGAAGAAAACAGTAGTTGCATTGTTGATCTGCTTCCAGTCGTCAGTTTATTATACAAAGTATGTAACAAAGATAAATTTGATTTTATCTTCTTTTTTTTCCCTCGCCATCATCAATGCTTCGTGTGTCTAATTTTATGTGAACGGAGAGAGGTAATGATGGTGACTTAGTTTACCTTGCCAAATTACTAGTTGGGCCCCTTGAGTTATCTCATGAACCAGATCTAGTCCTACAGTTAGATTCTATTCTATTCCAAAACAAACCCCTGAAGTTTTACTCGCTAGCCTCTGTTGTGTCCATTTCTTTCAGATAGGCCCCTAGTTTTTTTTTTTTTCTTTTTTTTTTTTTTGGGGGTGGGGGTGGGGGGGGGGGGGGCATGGACAATATATAGAATATTGTTTAATTCACTTGGGTTTCCTATTTTGAAATGTTAATATATTTATTCTTTTAATGGTATTTAATACTGTCGCCACATTATTTTACGCTTTAATAGTTTAATGCATAAAAATTTTCTGTGATATATTTTTGAAAGTACAGTAGGTACACATATATAGTATATACATATATAAAATGCACATTATAAACAACTTTTCACCTTATGGGCACCTAAGCTGATTATTGCCTAAACGCTTAGGCCCTTGGTCACGGTCTCGCCTCAACTTAACGTCTTGACAAATACTGAAAATGTTTAATGGGAAGTTGTTGAATTAGATTTAATGTATTAACTATTAGAAAGTGCTGTTCTAGGTGTACAATGCAATATAATAAAGTACTCCTAGATTAAAGAGAAAAAGAGGATACAATTGCTAGAACCCTCAAAGTAGCTCACACCCGAAACTGTAACACCACATGGATAAACCCATAATTAAATTAATGTCGGTTCCATAACAAAAATTTGTAAATGCTTAACAAGTGCCCTTAGGGCACTCCTTAGTAGGGGTACTTGTTAAGCAGGACACTATAGAGGAGTAAACTAAACTTCATCCCCCATGGTTTACCTCTATAGCGAAGGACCCCCTTCTAGTACATAAATAGACGGTTAATCACCATGTATTTTGAACTTAAGTGCAATAATAGGTTAAGCTATTAAAAACAAGTTTCGTACAAATAGGGTATAACGGTTGCACGAATGGGCAAGAGGTACGCTGAACTTTATATAAGTGCTTATAGTTAGGAACTGTCTTAGAATCTAAATACAATAAGACAGTTTTATAGAAGATTTTTCGTAGAATCAACAACATGATTGTTCTATAAATGAGCACATTCAATACTAAGTTGAAATATTGATATTTGTGCAATTATAGGAAAAACAAAGAAATATTTCCAAATTTAGAGTATTGGTAAATAAGAGTATCATTTTTGGGTAATCGGTTTCGCTAGGTCAATAAGAGTATTTGTAACTCTGATGTATACTTGGCTTTATTGGATAGTGCCCCTTTAGGTGCTTTTAATATATAACCTTAGTTATCAAAAGAAAATGATAGTGACCAAACTTGTAAAATATTACAGTTTCATCTTATTTTTACAAAATAAATTACAAATCAGTAACAGTATTAAAAAAGAAATCCAAATTCCTAAGTTGGTCACTAGCCATCTAGGAAATTGTGCCTACACCCCTAAAACCAATTAGTCTTTACCCCAAAATATTGCAAGAACTCTAGTTTCATATTTAATAAAAGGGTGATGTGTATGGATACAAATAGAAGTTAAGGGCCAAATTCCCACTTGAACGGTTGAACCTAGGTGCGAGGCGTGTCCCTTGCTTTTGGGCCCCATTTATCTCTACAATTTATTCCAGCTACGGTGCAATTTTTCTCCACTCTTAAATAAAATCAAACCTCCTCCCTCTCTCGTCAGTTTCTCTGTCGTTAATTTTTCTCGTGAATCCGTTTCTCTCAAAACCCTTTTGTCTGATTTACCCTGCTGATATTAAATCATCAGTATTAGCACCTATGTCTAGTGATAGGTATATATATATATATATATATATGACTAATATGAGTAGAGAAAAATGAAAAGGGGTCCTATACAATATAAAACAGGGATTTCATTCCTGAAATCTCATTTTTCTTGTTGAACTAGGAAAATTGTGAAATTATAATACTCGCATAATAAATTTTAGAGAAAGTTAAAAAATTAGAGTAAGAAAGTTACATGGGAGAAAGTAATAGAATTTTAAAGAGCAAAAGTGATAAAATATTAGAGTAAGAAAGTTATGTGGGAAAAAGTAATAAAATTTTAGAGAGAAAGCGACAAAATTTTAGAGTAAGAAAGTTATGTGGGAGAAACTGATAACATTTTAGAGAGAGTCAAAGATGGAAGAACTTTTTTTTAGAGTGTGAGAAATTTAAATATTTATTTTCATATTTGATATATGGGTAAGCCCGTATTCATTTATGCCCGCCCATTTAAAAACCCATATAATTTTTAGCACCTAAACCCAACCCAGATATGCCCAAACCCACTAATGCCCGCCCACACCCGCCCATTTGCCAGGTTTAGCATTCAACAAGTCCTTTGACATTTTAGGTATCAAAACAAAAAGGAAACAATTTCTTTACCATATGGCTACAAATTACAATCACCTTAAATGTTTAAATCAAGTCAGACAAATAAAAAGATAGTTAGCTTGAATTTGTTCAAAATCAAGTGAACACTTCATACACCATTAAAATTTGTAGCCCATAGATTTTCCTTCAGAGGTATTGTGTTACTCAGTAAGTCATTTTAATTCTATTTTGGATATTAGATGGGTCTGAAAAATAAGATAACGAGTCATTGTCATGTAATACGGTAATAGAAATAGAGAGATGTAAAAGAACATTAACAACCCAAAAGCAATATTACGGTAAGCTATTAAAAATGAGTTTCATACAGATAGAACACCCATCTTCTCCAACAAGAAAAGTTGAAGAAAAGAAGGCTGACCTGCAACCCGTGACGGAGAGAGAAACAATGTGGCCTTAAACGACAAAAGGGAGAAAGCTTTTTGCCACTATCATAGAGGTAGAGGAATAATCACGAAGATGCACGAGAGAGTCTAACAATGGTAGACGAAGTCGCATGTCACATGCAGAACTGGGTGGTTTGTATTTCTGTTTTGATCTTATAAATTTATCTTTTGGGTTTCTCAATTGGGTGTGTTTTGGTTTGTGTATAGTTTTTTTTTTTTTTTTTTTTTTTTTGGGGGGGTAGGGTTTATTTTCTTTCAAACATTTAATTCGGCACGATCACCTAGCCCCCCTTTGCCTAGCCTTGCGCTTAAGCGCACAAAGCATGTGCATTGTATACCTACGCTCCACATTGCTGAAGCAAACCAAAAGCTGTGCCTTGCCTCCTCTCGTGCTTAGGTGCACCTTTAAGAACTATGGGATAGGGTTACAAATAAATAAAAAATACAAGTTACAGTTGCCAGAGGTCAAAACTCAAAAACTTGGCTTGGGTCAAACTTTCAGTTGGTTGTTTTGGGTACATCACCAACATGTTCAAGAAAAGGAAAACAATAACATATATGAGAAAGTACCCAAAAGTTCCCTTGCATTTTGTAAAAATATCTTCAAACGATCAAACATAATAATTTTAAGAACACTACCATTAAAAAAAGGGAATTAAATGACCTCACGGGGCTGAGAAGCATCAGACATCACTACATTTTCTAAATCTGAAACAGAAGCAGCATTCACCTGGGGATCAGGTGATACAGACTTCTTACGCACTCCATCCTCCTGCGCTACATCCTGCTTGAGGGATCTTGCGGACTCTGATTTCGAATTGTGATCATCATTTGGCTTAGCACCACCAACCTCCACAGCATCACTTTTCCTGATTAGGGTGTAAAACAACCATTTAAATCAAAATGTCCAAAAAAACTAGAAACTAGGGACTATGTACTGGTATTTATGTGTTCTGCAATCAAATAAGGGGTTGGAATAAGTAAATTATTCTCACATAATAGAATCATCAGCAGCAGTCTTGCTAAAGTTTGGTTTGTTAGAAAAGAGCACACCACGAAGAAGCTTCCCATCTATTAAAGTTTCAATAGTATAGCCATCCGTAAAGCTTTTGGTAACCTTAGCTTGAAATGTCCTCTTCCCTGGAGGAGTCTGGTAATCATGCAAATAAATGTTCTGTCTGCCTGCTGCAGAATAACTGGTCTTCAGATTCATAGCTAATTACGTAGAAGTCCAAATTAAACCATTATTGTAATATTTTTTTCTGCTGCATTAACTATAAAATTAAGACTACATGCCAGGTGGGAAGATAGTACCAATCGCTAACAAATGGGAAAAAAAAATCCTTTTTTATTTATGTAGTCAATTCCAAACCAGCATTAGTTCTTGATTCTTTGCCAAAATCTAATCCAAATTAACATAATTAAAAAAAATAATAACTAAATGAATCTTATATAAAGCACAACTCTGGTAGAAAATTCTCACAAATTATCATATACGGATACTGATATTTAACTTGTGCTTACTTATTGATAAATCTGGTGGAGGATACGGATCACCGCAGCAACTGAATATATATGAATATATATATATATATATATATATATATATATATCATATATATTCAGTTGCTGCGGTGATCCATATCCTCCACCACATTTATATCCCGAGAAGACATTCAGAGATCATGATCAAGCACTCGTAGCAACAAGCAAGGGTGGCGCAGAAAGAGTTCATAGTAGAAGAAGTAGATAGAGTTCTTACTTGACTGAATATGATTTACCACAGCCATGGGTTGGTAAGCAGTGACATTTGTCTCAACTCTGCCCAGAGCCTTATCATGCACTGCAGCAAGAGTTTGTTGTTCTTGGCACTTTAACTTTAGTTGTTTTCTTAGAGATATTTTTTCCACTCTTCGTTCATCTCGCTCAGGATCCATTGCAAGTCCTAGTATTGGACAATTCATAGCATCAGATTCTAGGATTACATAAGAAACTTAAAGAATTTTCCAAATGGTAACCCTAGAGTGAATAAGAAATTTAAAGTTATTCTCATAAAAAGGATTACTTTAACCTGTGATTAGATAGTACATGTCATCCAGTGCTTCAAGATTCTTATTGCAACCACCTATAAATACAAGGACACCACCCATCTGCGGGTCCAAACTGTCACCGGCCATAGAAAATCTTGCTGAAGGCCCCTCGCCTAAAGCCATCACCTTGGTCCAACAACCAGTATCTGCAAAAATGCAGACAAAGCATTTCTCATGAGCAAAAACGTATATGTACAATTGTATACATATATTGTAAAAGAATTCATCAACTTTACATTCTGAACTGATCGCCAGGGTATACTAGGAGACTATACCGTTCAACATAATCCAAGGGATGAACAATTAAGAGCAACCGGAGGATTGAATTACTCAGAGAAACAACAACTGATATCCTGATTTTCTCAACTACCTATACTAAATTTAAAAGTGTTGAACTCCAAATCTGATCAAGATGCAATATAGAACCATCATTTGGATTCATATGTGAGGAAATTTCAAAGAACCAAGCTACATTTAAATTATATTCATTGATGCCCTGTCTTCTGACCAAAATTGCATATTAGGTTTTTCACGCTAATATTTTTGCAGCAAAACATCGGTACATATATTTGATAGGAAGAAATCAAAGCATAGTTCAGATAAATAAATAAATAAACAGAAAATGACCCAAATAACCGTCTAATTCCATACCAACATCAAGCATATACATGTCGTCAAATAGGTTCTGTTCATCAGTGAACCCCCCAAAGACAAACATGTTTTTGCCCAAGGCAACAGTTGTATGCCCAGCTCGAGGTGGCAACAGCTGACCTGAAGTGTTTAGCTTTCCCCAGATGAGAGTATCTATAGTAAAACAAGAATGTTAATTTAGCTGTTATAATAATAAACCAGATACATTTGGATATTTCATAAACCAAATACATTCATCATGTACCTGTGTCAAGAATATGGACATCAGACAGATAGTAATTATACAAGTCTTCACCACCTATCACAATGATTTTGTTCTTCCAAGATGAGCAAGTATGGCTATCACGCTTTGCTGGTGGAGTTCCTGATGTTTCAGCGCGCTTCCATACAAATGTCTCTGTGAGATAATAAAAGTATCAGAATACTCTTTGCCAATTAAATATATGAATCAAGAGACTATTAACCTGCTTATAATCTTTTATTAAAATAAATAAATATATACATACAGGTACTAAAATTCAAATCTTGAAAATGTGGTATCAGTACGATAATCTAATACTATAACGAAGCCTTCTACGCTTAATAACACAAAATAGATAAGTGATAACATGTGACATACAGAGGGGATGCAGTGATCAGTTACATAAGATATTTCAATAGGACGGTTAGAATACACTGTAATTTTATTATTAGCACAATAGAAGCTAGTAATGTCTAAGTTCTAATAGAATAATACAAAACAATCTTAACCATCACCAAGGTGACATAAACCAAATGGCTTATGGTGGGCTGAGTATTCATTTAGTAACCAAGTATAGAGAGCATTACCGGTATTCAATATATATAGATCATCAAAATATTCTTCATCAGAACTATTTGAAGACTTGCCGCATCCACCAAATATGAAAAGTCGTTTGCCAATAAGTGCAGCACTGTGGCCTTCCCTTGCTTCTGGTCCCTCGCCTCTTACGTTTGGAGAGATCCAAGTACTTGAAGCTGTGATATTCATCAAAAAATAATTTTTATAAAAAAATAAGAGCATTTGAAGCTGTGATACATAAGAATATCAGCAAGTATAACACAGATTGATGGTATGGCTCTACAGTAGACTGTAGTAAAAAAATACTCTTATGCCAATTTCTAATCAAACGAATGAAAAATATGCGACTAACATATAATATTAATACATGCAAATTATGTAAAGAAAAAAATTGGGGCAACTCACAGGTGTCAAGAATTTGCAAATCCTTAAGAGGGTTGACTCCATCAGTACCCCCAAAGATAAACAAGAGGTCTCCAACTGTTGTACAACTGTGGCTATCCCTTGGGATAGGAGGTTTGCCTTTTGTCAGAGGCTCACTCCATGTCCGCTTAGCTGCTTACAAAAATACAGAAAAATAAACCACTAGAATAAATCTCAATACAGCATATGTAACTCACCAACAGCCAACAGGCGATAACACATGAAACTTCTCAACGGAAATACTCCATGAATTCCAAAATTAGAGATAAATTTTAAGTCTTGACTTTCTGAAGTCAATTTGCAAAATCCTATGTTTCAAAATTGAAAGTTTTGAAAACAGTAAATATGATGATTAATAACACTTCGTTGACGATAATTATAGTTCTTAGTACTAAAATAAAATAAATTCATATTTATTTGAATTTTAGGATTCCTAAATACAAGTACTGAAATGATTAACTCGAGGGATCCCAAACTTCAGACCCACAATTCAGGCTTTCGTGTGGGACCCCAAGAATTACTCGAATAAACTTGAGGGAACACACAAACGCAAGCACAGACACACAAAATTAAATAAAAATCATGGACAGTAGGTATACAAACATACTCCATCAGTCCAGATATGAGAGTCCGATCTGCTTTACCTTAAGGTTTGCCTTCAAACTAAACATGATTTTTCCAGTCATCCCCAATAACAAATTTCAGCCTTAAAATATAATATAGGAAAAAGTATTCAGCTGAACAAGGTCATATCTAAGTGGCTCTGCACAAATCCTAACAAAAAATCAATGGGACTCTCATTTTTGGAAAGAAAAACTCTATATACCCACATAAGACATGTATTAAAAGCCTATAAATTCATTTATAAAAATAAAGGCCGGGAGTTTTGATGAGTGAGCCTGATAAAACCCTAAGTACAATACACTAGCAAATAAATGCTAAACAAAAATCAAACACGTAAATCTTCAAAAGAAATAAGAGTACAGAACTGTGCAGATTCAAGAAATTGAAAATCAAAAAATGCACACCAAAAATTAAAGAAATTGCTTACAGACCCACCAGTGTCAAAGATGTGAACTTGATTAGTCTGGCAATTATCTTTGCCATAACCACCAAACACATAGAGAAACTTTCCCCCTCTAATGGAGTTGCAGGTGTGTCCCCACCTCTTCCCTATTTAAAACTCCTTGGACCCACCATTCCTTCGCCATTTTTGGTCTGTATCTGAATCTTTTCCCACCTCATGTTTGCGATTGAATGAGCGGAGGAAACCCAGAATCCGCAAAGCCCCCCAAAATTAATTTCAGAAAGAGCGAAATGGGATTTTGTTGTTTCGATTGATCTTTTGGGATTTTGTTTAAGGTGATGTTATTTATATTGTTTTTTCTTTGTTGAGTTCATGCAAAGACAGTGAAATGACCATTAACAAATGTCATAATGGATATAGGGAAATTTTTGTAAATTGTAAGGGCAATTTGGGAAGAAAAAAATTGGCTATATTGGATTTTGGTAGTGGACCTCGGTATTTGGTGGGGTGGGAGTATCATATGGTGTTGGATTAAGGATTTTTATAATATTGGGTGGTCTAGATTTGTTATTTAGATTTTTATTTTATTATGTTAATAAAGGGAAATATGTGCAATTTAACACATTTAAGATTTCTTTTTTAGATAATTTAAGATTTAAAGATACTCAATTTTAAAACATAGATGAAGATTTAATGGTAATAGTTTAAGAGAAATATATGAATAAAAGTATTTGTAGCCAGCTAACAATTAATTATTTTTGAAGTAATTATTATTTTGATTTTTTTTCCTTTTCATTAAAAAAATGCAATAATATATATATATATATATATATATATATATATTATTGATAATGTCAACGTATTATTTATGTTTGACCAATAATATATGTGTGTGATGATATTTATATGGTGTTTGTTTATCTCTTAATATCTCTTAACAACTCTAAGTCTGATTTGATAAGAGGGTGAAATTATTTGGTTAAATTTTATCCTTAATTGGTAAGAAGAAGATATAAATCCAATTCATTAAGAGCGGTCTCTTAATAAAAAATTTAAATTTATGGAGTCTTTGTAAATATGTACTCTCTTCATTCCAAATTTTAAGACCATTATTTTTTTTTTTGAAAAGTCAATTTGAAATATTTTTAAATTTAAAAATTATTCAGATATTTTATATTTTTAGTTACCAAACAGGTTTTTAAGTTCAACTAATGATCTGATTTATTAAGATATACTCCCTCCGTCCCAGGATAAAAATTCTGGTGGACTTTTCACGCATATTAAGAAGAAAAATGAAATGACAAAATTATCCATAATAATGTCTTTAATTATGGAGAGAGAATTAGAATAAGAAAAATAAGAGATATTTAATGATACGGGTATAATAGAAAAAATGTGTAAAGTTTAATTATTAAAGGAAAGTAAACATTTAACATAAAACTATCCAAAATAGTAATAAAATTTTTTATCATAAGACGGAGGGAATATTAACCATTCATATATTAATTACTCAATTTTATCAAACATCACATTATTCTCTTAGTCAATGACACCTTTTTATTTTCATATAGAATTATTACTTGGATAAAATATCACATTCATGCATGTAAAAACATTATTAATCAAATAATGAAGAATATTCATGCAAATTGAAAATATATGAATTATGGTGCAAACATTTGTTCATAATAGAATACTTTGACGATTATTCTTTATATGTGATAATTAACTGAGTCAACTCATTAAATTTTTTAATTATATGTGATGACTAATCAAGTCAACTCACAATTAATTCGAAATTAATTTCAATTAATCTCCTTTCCTGCTTTACATATAAGGTAGCAAGGGAAAGAGCTATTCTATGCGGACATACAAAGTTTTTGAATGGAAAATTCTTTTTGAGATAATTTAAGATTTGATGAGGCTCAATCTTAAAACATAGATGAAGAGTAAATTAATTATACCAATTAAGATATATATATATATATATATATATATATATATATATATATATATATATAATAAAGATCAAGAACATTCTCATTTAAATAAAGCATTCTTCCTTAAATAAGTCTTTCTTTTATTAAAATTACGTCGTTTTGGAGTTTTAAAAAAAAACAAGTGGGGTCGTGAGTGGCATTTTTATAAATAAAAGGAAAGCAAGTGAAACCACTCTCTTTTAAAAGACTCCAAAATTACGTAGTTTTAATAATGCAGTATTATTTAAAGAGAAATGCTCTTGATCTTTGCTCATGCTCATTCTCTCTCCTTTTAAGTAATCAAGCATAACTGTTGAGCGATCGAAATTCAACTTCCTGATAGCCACTGCTCTATGCTCCAACTCTATAGGAAGGTGGCAGTCCTTGCCATATACCAATTGATAAGGTGACATGCCGATAGGTGTCTTGTATGCAGTCCTGTATGCCCAAAGTGTGTCATCCAACTTCATAAACCAATTATTCTTTGACGGCCTGGATGATAAGCTGCAGCAATCTTATGATTCACCCCATACTTTGCTAGTAAAGCTGTAAAGTATTTGTTAACCAGCAGTATGAGAGTGCTGCAGCATTCTGGCCTGATGTCCATCGGCACATTATAGTGGCATTGATTGTCTCGCAGTTACTTGTTATGAGATTGTCAAGTACAAAAGAAGGTGCTCAGTCTACCCCGTTGCTCATAACACTATTCTTTGCGCAAAGGTCGTTATGAACCAGCTTTTGTTAGATTTCCATTACAGGTAGGGATGCTGTTTCATTTTTATTCCATCTTATTTGATCAACATCCATTTTTGTCTTGTCACATGTAAGCAGTAGTTGGAGAAGTGTCAGATCAAGGATTGAAAATTCTGAAAGAGTTCAAATAACGTCTTGGACTAGAACATAAATGATAATGAAATTGTTTTATATATATAAATGCTGCCAGTCATACCTCAATTGTACAACAGACTATTAGATTAGGTCGAAGGTAGTAGCAGCAGCAGCAGCTTTTCATACTACAAGAGGATATATGCTCCAGAAATGATGTGTAACACCCCAGTCCCACATCGAAAGATAAGAAAAAAATTTATCTGCATATAAGGAAATAAGTTACTACCCATAGTACCTTCAAGTCATGACCTTTTGGGTGAGCCTGTGGTGGGCTAAGTTGACCCAAAAAGATACTATTGAGCTAGTAGTTTGAGGCCTTATTTTGATGGATTTGGCCGGTATTATCCCACAATGGCTAGAGAGGCAAAGATCTTGGTGGACTAAGTTGACCCAAGAAGATACTATTGGGCTAGAAATTTGAGGCCTTATTTTGATAGATTTGATTCGATTCGGACTTGGGATTTGACTCAATATTTGTTCCGGACTCGGAATTTGACCCGGGTTGTTTCATAATGCTACAGCTTAATCACCAGCAGATGTATGCTCCAGAAATGATGCCACAGCTTAATCACCAATTAAGTTTATGTATAGATGACAAAAACTGATCAGCCTCAACGCTAATACCATATTTCAGCAGTATTTGTTGCACCTTCAAAGCTGCAGTTTCAACAGGATTCTGAACCTATTTTTTCTCGTAGCCAAGAACGAGTGTCCGGCAAGTAAAATTGTCTGAAACTATACCATGTTTGACCATCATATTAACCAACTGACACGCATCATCAACACTGCCTACTCTACAAAATCCATGTATAAGTGTGTTATACAAGATCAGATCTGGAACCAAACCTATACCAAGCATCTCATTAAAAAGAGCATTAGCCTCCACCATACGACGTGCCCTACAGTACCCATTAAGAAGGGCACTGCACGTCACAACATTAGGCTTTATATGGTGCTGAATCATGTAAAACCACACAAGAAATGCCTCTTCATAGTTTCCTTTCCTTGAGTACCCGCTGATGATATCAGTAAACGTTACAACATCGGGAGAAAACCCCATTCTCATGAGCTCATTTAGCATATCTTTAGCTTCAGTCACAAATCCTCCAAGGATAAGACTGTGAATGATAGTATTATAAGTCACAACATTAGGAGATATGCCAGCTGATTTCATCATATCTAAGATAGCAAAAGCTTTATGTAAGTTGCCCTCCTTTCCATACCCATTAATTAAGGTGTTGCACACAATAATATGGGGTGCCAAACCCACCTTTATCATATTGTTAAATAAATGTTCTGCTGTATCCACATCTCCAGACTTGCAATAACCATCAATCATAATGGCGTAGGTAATAACAGATGCTTTAATTCCCCTCTTCAACATCTTCCCCAAAAAGATAAGGGCATTATTGACATCCTTCACTTTGAAGTATCCTCCTATGATAGTGTTGTGACTACAACAACTAGGAACCAAGCCCAACTCTATCATATCTTCAAAATATCCATTGCTTTATTGGAATCACCCATTTTGCACAACCCATCAATCAGACAAATAACAGATCCCGAATCAGGAGTGATACCCATCTGGCCCATTTTGAAGAATAAAGAGGTCGCCACTTTTAAAAGACTAATTTTACAGAGGGAATTAATCAATATAGTGTATGCAACTACGTCAGGATTAATCCCATAGTATTTCATTTCCACCAGCATTTTCCAACCACATTCAAGATTGCCTTCTCTACAGTAATTGTGTATAAATAAGTTAAAAATTGAAGCATCAACACACAGTCCCTGACTTTGAATCTCTTCCAGAAAATCCCATGCCAATTCAATCTGTTTCGATTGTAATAATGCTCTAAGAAGTGATTTGCAAGCCCCTAAAGATGGAAAGAGATTATAATGCTTCATTTGACAAGTTAATTTCAGGGCCATATTTGTCATATTTTCCTTAACATAGCAGTCAACAAGCATGCTATATGCAGTTCCCAAAGTGTTTCTCTCAGTATGGGTTTCATGAAGGGCTTCCAACAACAAATGCCACTGATCTTCTCCATCGCTTTCCCTCACAAGGTAAAAGATTAGATCCACTGATCTACGATTCATATTCCCTGCAATTAAAATATGTATCATTACACAAATTGAACGGATATTATGCTTTGATCCTGTGCAACACTCCGACCACCTGAAAAAGAACAGAGCAAGAGCAGCATCCTTGCTTTCCTCATACAGATCAATCAAAATCTGTATTATGCTACGTTGATCTAAATCAATCTCGCTGTGACTATTTTTTTCATAGCCTAAATTCCAACCGCGCCTCTTAAGAATAAATTTAATTCTTCTCAACTTATCTGCATCCTCAGCTTTCAGATGAAATCCATGCATGGAATAATTCTTGTCATTTACAAACTGAAATACATTATTCCCACGAAGACCAAGAGAAGTCTTATCATGTGATTCTGTAGATTCAGCTGAAAGGCATGTGTCACTTGGGGGAACATCCTGACCATGTTCATTATCATCCACACCAACACAATCATCACAGAAAGAGACCTGATTGTCCTTGAAATGTGAGGAAGGTAGTTCTAATAAAGCACGAAAAAAAAAAAATCCTAAATGGTTTAATCTTCCTATCAAATATCAGCTTGGATCCAGAACAACAAGCTTTGATAAATGAAATCGTTGCCTTCATGAAAAGTAATCAGGATAATCGCAGGAATAGATGCTGTACACCAAAAAAAATTTGAAAAATTGCCAGTGTTAAAAGAGGGGGAATATATCTGAGCATATGAAATGGGCCTCGGCACATATAATGTAGAAATTTGCTCAAATTATAAAATATAAAAGTTAGCACATTGAGACAGCGGCTCTATACTTCACAAACTGCTGGAAAGTACTATTCTGGAAACAAAAACAGAATCACAAGGTATTTCAATGTCTTTTGCTTCACTAAAGCAATCATTTTGTCATTTGCCTAAAGAAATCTCCAAACAGGAAATGGTTACTTCTAGATAGAAAAATAAGAACAAAGTTGTAGTAAATTACTTTAGCCTGTTCCAGAATGACTTATTTTTAAATGACTTATAAGTTAAAATATAAGTTGATTTAAGTTGTGACTTATAAGTAAAAGCGTTCAGCTGATAATAACTTATAAGTCAGAAATTAAGTTAAAAACAAGTTATGAAAGTGTTCGGCTGATAATAACTTATAAGTTAAAATCAAATGTAAAGATTACTAAAAAGGATATTATAAAAAGATACATTGATTCAATATCATATCATAACAATCATCCTCAATTGCACTAAATAAAACCTTTAACAAATTCTCTAAACATATCAACTACAATCTTATTCCAAGTTAGAGATTCTTAATGCAATATTATCTCTCATTGATTACATAACTAAACCACTACGATATCATATGTGGGTTTCAATCCATAATGATTTTTAAGATCACCACACAATTCTAAAAAGGTATTTTTTTTCTAAACAAAAATCTTGATAACATCGTGATTCATAAACATTTATTATCTCTATTATTATCCGGTTCTTGAAGAATTCCAACATGGTTCCTTACAAATAAAACTCTCATAATACATATAAATTTTAGACAGTAGTAACCATTCTTTATCTTCTTCTTGCCACTTTTGAATATCCAACTCTCTATTTCTTATAAACTCTTCTTCATTGTTATAAAAAAAACTAGCAGTAAAAAAATGAAATAGTTGTTCATCCACTTGTGCTAGAATATGATTCATATCCATTTTAACAGCAGTAACAACTAAACAAGTCAAAACAAGAGACCTATAAATTATAGATCATATTTAAGAAAAAGAAGCTGAAATTTAGAAAGAATAAAAAATATAGAAGCATTTTGAATGAAAATAATCAACCAGAATCAATTTATCACATTGTAGGATACACCTTATAAACCTATCATTAGCAAGCAATTTACATAAAAGCAGAAATACTGCAGAAATGTATAGTTCCCTGTCTGTATAGTGGCCTAAAATAAAACTAGCAAAATCAACCCCTCTACTTCCAACCACCCAAAAAAAAAAAACCCAACAAACTTCAAAATCATCTAAGAAGGTAAATAAATCTTTTGGATTATGTGATCTAGGATATCAATATTCCAGATTTCATATTCAGAAATACTCAGAAGAGTATTTTTTCCATTTTAACAATGTAGGTTACAGAAGAACAAGTTATACTTGTTCATAATGTAAATTACACAAGCACCTGAAAGTTTGTGAAACACCATCTAGCATTATTAATAGCCATTACATTAATTATTTTTCACGAGACATTGGATACTGTGTTACAAGGATATATGTATATATATAAATAACCTAAATTTGCCGTAAGGAGACTTTTTATGAAAGTATACATCAACATAAAATAGTAATGAAACCTTTTATTCGAAGCCATGGATTAATATTACAACCTAACCATAGACTAGTTAAAGTATACACGAGTTTACAATACTACATTTCAGGAGAGTTTATACCAGCAAGGAAAGTAGAGATGATTACACTTTGACTCTAAATTATTAGTCATTGCCAGCGGTGCCCTATACAAATAGAATTTTGCGTAAAACCATGGGCTGAAAGGATAATCTAGCAGCAAATTTTGCATCCCTATAATCCATGGACAACAATACCAATACAAATTTAACTACATTTCAGGAGAGTTTATACCAAAAAGGAAAGTGGAGATGATTACTCTTTGACTCTAAATTATTAAACATTGCCAGTGGTGCCCTACACAGTCAGGGAATTTGGCGTAAAACCATGAGCTGAAAGGATAATCTAGAAGCAAATTTTGCATCCCTGTAATCCATAGACCACAATACCAATACAAATTTAATGGGCTGGTGATACTTTTCATTGTTGTGGACCACAAGCCCAGTAGAAAGAAACAAAGGAACTTCAATGCCTCTGTTGCACTCACTCGCACATGTTCGGGACAAAATAATTCAGAGGGTCTAAGCCTGGAGTGAAAAGTTAAAATTAGGAGATGCTTAAAGCATAACATAATACAAACAGACCAATAGTGAAGAGCCATTTGCCAAATGATATCACACTGCATTAAAAAAATAATTTTCACTTCTCAATTTCACCAAAATTTAGACATGATAATTCAAACTTTCTCTAGCAAGCTAAAGATGCAAAATTTACATTTCATGATGAACCAAAAGAAATAACAAAAGCTCACACTTGCAAAATATGAGACTAGCATTCCACAAAACAAATTTGCACAAATTAAAAAGGAAAAAAATGTGGAGTGCACAAAAAAAATCACAAAATAAAAACAAGAATAGACCAATTAACAGTGAAGGAAAAACAACTGAAATACTTCAAAATTGAACAGTTACAAGTAGTACCTTTGCAACTATGATCTGACCAACGTATGATAGTACAACATAACCAGAAAATTCTTTATCACATTCACTAAATATTCAATTGATTAACATCAGGAAAAACAAACCACTAGAATTGAATCAGCCAAAAATAAAGTTCCACTCTAAACCTTAAAATTAATACCCCTATTATAACAAAACAATACAAGACGATGAGGCCAAAGTAAAACCAAACTGAAAATAATGAAATTCTACTTGTATAATATATCTGTGTGTTTGGAAGTCACAAATCGTACCGATAGTACTGCAATCCAGGAGGAATTGTAAGCCGAAAGAGAGACTGACCCAATCGAGCGAGAGAGAGTGATTCCAATCTACCGAGATGAGAAGAGCAGAGCATAGCAGCCGGTCGTTTACGTTAGAGAAGTCGAGCAGAGCAGAAAATTGGCCACATCAAAAAAATTTAAAAAACTAATTGGGAAATGCTGTGGATTTGGCTGCGCACCAAATCAGAGGGGTTTGGGGGTTTTACCGGAATCAAGAAAGCTGGGTTTTTGTGGGGTTTTGCTGTTGTCAATCACAATTAGCAAGAGGTGGGTTTAGGAATTGGAGGCGTTGAAACCAGCTGAAGCATCTCTTGACAAATGAGCGAGAAGAGTGCTAGAGCTTACGCACAATGTCTAGAAGAGGGCTATGTACTTATCTAAGCTTATACGATGATTAAGGGCAGGCACATCACATGGCTAACTTTCATGTTCACATCAATTTGGAGCTTAAAAAACACTAGTTAACTAAGTAGGTTTACATCTAAATCGTCTTTTGTGTTTATGACTTTATGCTATATAAACTAACCAGCTGTGTCCGTACCTTCGGCCCCGTGAGATTTATCCATTACAATAACAACCACACACATTTTTTTCATTCTATAGGAATGACGGTAATTTTATTTTCAACTTCATTACTACAATCCAAACGTAAAAGTTGTATTCTATAAAATTAAAAGAATTTCTATCATTTTGAATTGAAAATATTACAAGTTGACTTTAAAAAGTTAATACTAAACTATATCATGAAACAGAAGGAATAACTGAATTGTATAAATAGGAAACCGATATTTTCACAAAAGAACAAACCACATGAAAAGTGTCCTATCGGTTTTTTCTGTCGCTATACATCTATAGCGATACTTTTCATGTGTGAAAATATTAAAATGTGTAGTGAAAATATCAATTTCCTAATAGACATCATAATATGAACACATTTAAATTACTAATTAATAACTTTTAGAAGAATACTAAAAAAAAAAGTAGGATAAGAATGTCATTTACTTGTTCTTTGATTGAGTACCAACTTTGTGTGTTTGGTTTATAAAATTTTGGAAAGATTTTGGGGACTAGATTTTAATTTGAATCCTTCAAATTCAAATACTTTGTTAGGAATACTTTTATAACAATTCTAAAATATAAGAATCTACATATTTTTATACCCCTTTCTGATTAAAAGGTGGAGGGATAATTTTAGTAGTAATAATAATATAATAAAAATCATGTTCCAAACGTCAATTAAAAATATAAAATGTCTTAATCTTTGGAAACACAGCTGAATCAGCCTGCAACACTGGAACATACAATGCAGCAGATAAAGCTTTGCTGAAGTGGTATCTCATGGGTTGGGTTAAGATATTTCTTCTATTGGACCGAATAAATTGAACCCACTTATTTAATTAGTCTATTAGGTTTTCATTATTAAACTTTGAAAGTCATTGAATTTAGTCATCATATTATTTCTATTAAACCCTATGAGATCGGATCGGATCGGGTCGGGTCAGTAGACCAACCCATTAGATATTTTAATATTTATTACTTTGACTTGTAATGATGAAAAAGCATGACAGTTGACTAAAATATCTGTCATGCATGTGGATGGGATTATAGCCGGCCGACGGTAGAAAACAGTGACAAAAGGTAGTGGGTAGGGGCGATGCGGTCAGCCAGAACCCATCGATCGAATCGGTCGTGTCGAGACGGTGAGGTGGTACTTGCTAGTTCCCAAGGAGAGAGAGTATAACCTATCAACTAAGTCTTCACAAAGAGGTACGCATACACACACAACTAAATTATTATCTTTCTCTCAATACACTAGACATTACATCCTCCATTGTTAACCTGGTGGACATCGATACTGACTCTCACGCCTGATGTGAAACCCCAGATTTTATGAATAAAGAATTAATTTTCTCGAAATAATTTTTTTTAATATTATGGTGTGAATTTGAGATAATGTTATAATTGTGGGTAGTATTTATAAATTTTGCAAAGTATGCAAGTTGTTATATAATATTCGATTGGTCGGGGAATATTCGTTTTAAACATGAAATATTCGTACAACGGCACAATCATTGGTGGACCCCATAACATAATTATTATCGGATTGAGAAAACGACAAAAATATTTTATTGAAATAACGGCGGAAATTTTACCGTTGATACTGTTGAACTATTCGGTAGTAAAAGTACAGTAATATGTGTGGTTGCATAGTAGCACACGGTATTAATTATTGATGCTTATGTGAGAAGTCACTCAGTTTGATTTCATTATTGTCGATTAATAATATGAATTATTATAACGATGAAGACGTTTTGTTTTATTTGTATTATTAACGTAATAAAATAGAAACATCTTTTTATATAAAACAGAATACTTTATTAAAGTTATTCTATAAATATAATATATTATATTTTATTATGCATAGTGTTGCATAGTATTTTTCATAGTGTTGCATAGTGTTTGCATAGTGAAAATCATTTATATAAATAGAATATATTATATTTTATTTAAAAGATTTTTCTTTAAATATGGACCGTCGATTAAAGTAAATCAATACGGACCGTTCATGCTGAGTTAATTACTTATGCATTCCATTTTCCTATAAATAAAAGCTCATTCCTTCATTATTTTCTTACGAATTCACTGAACTCTAGAGAGAAAAACTATAGAGAGAGACTATAGAGAGATAGAAGAAAAGTTTTTTGCTACTTCACTACTTCTTTATTTAGTTTTTCTTTATACGGTAAGGATTATTATTATTTTTATTCTGAAGAGAAATTATTTTTCATATTCATATAAATATTATTTTCGTTCAATATTCGTAAAGGGATATTAGTATAGTAAGGGGTATTATTTTTTCTTATTCATGAAGAGAACTTCTGTTATTCCATTCTTTATTATTCTGTTGGAATAACCTGTCTATGTGGATTACCACAGGCATGGTGAATGACCCTTTATATTCATTCCTTATTAAATTGTAGAAATAATCTGTCTAAGTGGATTACCGCATGGCGGTGAAAATCCATTCTAGATTTCATATATTCTTTATTATCTTTGTTGGTTATTAGTTTTACAGTTGTATGTCTTTGACCTATAAGTGAAAAGATGATATGTTGTTGAATATCTTCGCTTACGTGCAAAGATGAATTGAATTGATAGCTTTGGCCCGTAGTGCAAAGATGGGCCGGTGTATGACATGATCATGACCATTGGTGATACTAACGAATATCCTTGGCACGTAGTGCGGGGATGATTCGATGATGTGGATTATTTATTTAGCTGAGTCTCAACGATTGGTTTTATAGTTGAATATCTTTGGCACGTAGTGCAAAGGTAGACAACTGATAGGTATGATCATTGTTATTACACTTGAATATCTTCAGCCTTTAGGGTAAGGATATTGAGTAAACGTTCTATTAAGCCTTGTGGCAAGAAGGAATTGTTAATTCATGTTATTATAAATATGAATTTAACTAACATCTTTGGTGGTTCAGGTGAAGACAAGTGATGAAAGTTCTATTTGTCCTGAGTATAACAAAGAACTATTGATAAGTATTACAGGAATAAAATATCAACGATGGACTTTTAGTCTAGAGAAGATAGTAGACATTATGTTCTATTTGACTCTTTTAATGGATTGCTCGTTCCGCTGCAACTATGGTTGAAAACTTTTATCGTATACCATATGTTCTAAATCTCTGATTTATTATTGACAAAAGCTATTGATAATTTAAATATCTTTAGTTATGATATTCTTTACTGGGCTAGTTGTGCTCACCCTTTTGCTTCACAATTCCTTTCAGGTAATAAAAGTGTAGCTGGGTCGAGCGAGGATAACAGGGGAAAGGAGTGACAGTCCAGATGATAGCATTAGTAGTCCTCACTATTCTGATTAAATAGTGTGACAATAAATATAATGAGGACTCCTTTGAGTTTGTATACTGTCTAGATGACAATATACGTATTAAAACTCACAACATATGTTTTGTCGTATTATACACGACTGCTGTATTATTAGTTTGTATTTTGTATTTTGTACCATGTATTTGGCAACTCAAAATGGGTGATAAATACCTAATTTTGGGGGCGTCACACCTAAGCTATCCCCCGACGGTCGAAGCTGTCAAGCTTTTGGTGTTTTATCGTGTTTACTGTGCAGGATACATACGCATGTTAGTGATTGAGGCGCGCGGAAAGATCATGGCGTTAACATTGGCGCTAGAAGGAGGGGTGAGTTTTAGTGTCATTGAGTTTTCAATCACATTCATTTAATCTACTCCGGAAGATGGTGAGGAGCGGAGATAATACACCCGAGGGGCAAGCGATGGAGGTGAGTTCGTCGTTGCCTCGTGTTTCAGTAAAGGATCGTCTGGGTCCTTCTAAAAGTGCTAATGAGAGTACGACCTCCAAGCATGATTCGGGAGATCTTCGTCCGAAGATTCATGGTGGAGCCAGAAGGAGGCTGGTATTTGATACCGATAAAGAGCGTGATCATGGTCGAAGGCGGGCAGAAGGTTCACCGACCAAGACTCACCGCTGAAGTGGTCAGGAGGACAGAGCTGCCAAGTTGGCAAGGATGGTAGACGAAGCAGATAAAGCCTTAGAGGTCCTGTTAAAGTAGAGGGAAGATATAGCCGAGCAAATGCTTCGGGTTGCGGAGTTGAGGGACGAAGCATCTAGTCATGTTCAATCCGAAAGACGAAGTAGGCATAAGGAGACACAATGGCGAGAGGGGAAAGAGCCAGAACACTCTTTATATGTGTCTTGAGATCATTCTCGCGACCGAAGAAGATCGAGGAGCAGAACTCCCGTGGCCTCGAAGAAGGCACTTATCGTCTTTGGTTCTCGACGATCGAGACGCGGCGACATGCACGAATGAAAGCGCAGTCGAGGGAGATCGTGCGTAAACCGAGGAAGGAGAGAGCATCAACGTGAATATTCTCATCATGAGAATAGAGTTGTACACTGGAGTAGATCCAGAAGTCCCACGAAGGCAGCAGGGTCAGATAGAAGAGGTCAGTCTACTCGGGAGCAGAAGGTTGTCCAGGAGAAAGAAGTCTCCTCGCAGCCAGAAGGTGTGGATTTTCTGGTGAAGTAATTGAAGGAGCTCCGAAGGAAGTTGGCAGAGGTGCAGCAGGTGAAGGACACTCCAGGAAAGAAGGCGTCTCTTTTCTCCTCGGACATTCTTAAGGAGAAGGCTGATGTCACCAAAACGTTGCCTCAAATGAAGAGTTACAATGGGTCTGGGGACCCTTATGACCATAGCCAGGTGTTCGACCGGCTGATGGATTATTATGACTTTACCGATGCTGTCAAGTGTCATACGTTTGTCACAACGTTAAGAAAAGATGCGAGGCAGTGGATGGGGACTTTACCGGCAGATTCAATTTCCTCTTGGACTGAGCTTTGTGATAAGTTTCATGCTCGTTTCGGGAGCAACCGGAGAAGAGGGAAGCCAACCGATTCTCTAGCACAGGTTAGACAGTTCACCAGTGAGTCCTTGGGCCAGTATGTGAAGAGGTTCAGAGAAGCAGTTGGTCAAGTGTCCGACCTTAATGATCTACAGGCTGTGGGTCTATTTCAGAATGGGTTAGATCTGGTGAAGTCTGAAAAGCTGGTGAAGAAGTTAATGTTCCATCATCCGAAGAGCTTGGCAGAAGCGTTCGATAATGCAGAAGGTTATATTGTAGTAGAAGAGGCTATGAATAGCCTAAAGCGTCCTTCTTCGGACAAGTTAAAGGAGGCAGATGCTCCTAAGGCAGATGGCGATCAGAGGAAGGGGGGGGGGTATAATGATCGGCCAGAGGGTAGTTCAAAGAAGTACAATAATTCATGGCGACAGGGAAGTAGTTGTCCACCTGCTTCCGCCCCGAAGGTGAATAAGGTTTACACCAAACTGAATACGGATAGGTCGGTGATTTTGGACCAGATCAGGAACCAGCCATTCTATGAGCCACCTCGTGACAATATCAAGCCAGGGCAGGGTAATACCCAAAAATATTGTGGCTATCATCAAGCCACCGGTCACGATACTAATGAATGTTGCAATTTGAAAGACTTCGTAGAGAGGAAGATTCAAAGTGGTTTGCTGGTTCAGTATGTGGCCGGGAGGGACCAACAAGATCAACAAAATGTCAACCGTACTGTTCAGACGGTTCAAACGGTTCCACCCATCCAAAATGCTCCAATACCACCACCGAGGCACGTCGTTGATGTAATAACCGACGGAACAGCAGGGAAGTTGGTAAGGAAGAAGAGGAGAGGATATCTGGATTCGGTCATGTCCGTGGCAGGTGCTCCCCCAAAGGCCAACAGACCATTTCCAGGGACTGTTATATATTTCACCGATGCAGATTATCCTTCGGAGCCCATCGAGCCGCATGAAGGAGCACTAGTGATCACTGTACAAGTAGGCTCGGTAGATGTGAAGCGCATGATGATAGATAACGGGTCTTCTGTGGATATTTTGTATGCCCATGCTTATCAGAGGATGCATCTTAATGGGCGAAAAATGGAGGTCGGGCAGGAGGCTCCTTTATATGGCTTCAAAGAACGATCCGATCAAAGTTTTCGCACTATTGAACTCCAGTGGTCTTGAGACAACCTCGCCAGGTAAAAATAACATGTAAATTTTATATTGTGCATGTAGATTCGGCTTACAACACCATACTGGGAAGACCTACACTGATAGCTCTCCAAGCTGTGACTTCTATCCCTCACTTCAAAATTAAGTTCCCCACAAAGACTGCTGAGTTGGAGAGGTTCATAGGGACTTAGATCTGGCCCGACAGTATTTATTAACGTCCGTTGTTATTTCATCGGGGGTAGGGGTCAATAAACAAAAACAAACCATGGCAATTGAGATTGAGCCCTTCACTGAGAGCAGTTCGGAGCCATTGGTAATTCCTGCAGGAGAGACAGAGGAGATCGAGCTGGTCTTGGGAAAGAAAGACAAGATGGTGAAGATAGGTTCGGGTTTGCCGGAACCTTTCCGGACGAACCTTATAGAGCTTCTTCGCTGTTTTGCAGATATTTTTACATGGGAGCCACAAGATATGCCCGGGATCAGTCAAAAGATAGTAGAGCATTGGTTGAATGTAGATCCAACGAAGAAGCCAGTTCGGCAGAAAAGGCGGATCTTCGCACCTGAGCGTCAGAGGATTATTGATGAGGAGATTGCGAAGTTGATAGCCGCTGACTTCATCTTTGAGATCGACTACCCACAGTGGATGGCTAATGTAGTGTTGGTGCAAAAGCAGAATGGAAAGTGGCGGGTTTGCATCGACTACACCGACCTGAATAAAGCTTGTCCGAAGGACTTTTACCCTCTGCCCCATATTGATCAACTCATCGATGCCACTTCGGGGTATGCATTACTAAGCTTTATGGATGTTTTTTCAGGTTATCATCAAATTTCCATGTACGAGGAAGACATTCCGAAGACATCGTTCATTACGCACTGTTCGATGTATGCCTATAAGAAGATGACCTTTGGCCTTATAAATGCTGGAGCCACTTACCAAAGAATGATGAACTTCATCTTCGAGAGGCAGTTGGAGAGGAACATGGAGGTGTACGTGGACGATATGATCGTGAAGAGCCTGCAGGTTCAGAAGCACTTGGATGATCTTGAGGAATGCTTTCAGATTGTCCATCACCACAAGTTAAGGCTCAATCCAGCAAAGTGTACCTTCGGCCTCGGTGCGGGAAAGTTCCTGGGTTACTTGGTCAGTCAGAGGGGCATCGAGGCCAATCCGGAGAAGATCCATGTGACGCCCCCAAAATTAGGTATACATCACCTATTTTGAGTCGCCAAATACATGGTACAATATTCAAATACAACTTAATTATACAACAGTCGTGTAAAATATGACAAAATACATGCTGTGAGTTTTAATACAAATATTGCCATCTAGACAATATCCACACCCAATTTAGTCCTCATTACATTTATTATCACACTATTTTACAGAATATTGAGGACTACTAATACACTATCTCGGACCATCACTCTGTTCCCCGACTAGTCTAGGCTACGTTCTCCTTTCCTGAATAGAACAGTGAAAGAAAGGGTGAGCTCAACTAGCCCAGTAAGAAATATTATGACCAAGATAATGCAAAATAAGTTTTCATTAGCCTTCAACAATGTTAAACTTATAAAATATAATAGACATCAAGTTTAACTGCAGCGGAATATGCAGTCCATTAAAAGAGTCAAGTAGAAAATAAAGTCTACTATCTTTTATGATTTAGAAAGTTTTTCATCACTTTTATCGCTGAGACTCAACTTAATAAATAATCCACATCATCCCTGCACTACTACCAAGGATATTCATTAGGTCACGACCACAAATTATCCATGCATTCTGCCAAGGAAATTCGTGTATTCATCAATGGTCATGATCATGCCAACAATCATC
Organism: Panax ginseng; assembly: GCA_020205605.1. Lineage (NCBI taxonomy): Eukaryota > Viridiplantae > Streptophyta > Magnoliopsida > Apiales > Araliaceae > Panax > Panax ginseng. Next base: position 1,539,618 of record CM035129.1, on the reverse strand, counting down.
CATCAATGCACTACGGGCCAATGAGGACTTTTACCACATCATTTATAACATTACGGCCATGATTACAATTGAATAATCCTCGGTCATAATCATACCAAGTCCATCTATGCATTACATGTGCCATGAGATGACTTTCAAAAATATAAACATGAGGATGATGACAATGATATAAGAATTCAATAAAACAAATTCAAGAATTATTTTATCCAGAACTAATAACGTCCAAATTGTCAACATGATACTTCTTTGTAAAATAAAATTCAAGAATGCTCAGAAGAATATTTCCATGAAAAGATACTGGATGAAGCGCAAATATTAAGAATATTCCACTAATTTCATGGAGTATAGAAGTTAAAACTTTAATCAACTAAGTATAATAAAGAATGGAATAACAACGTAAATCACCATGCATGTGGTACTGATGCATGTACAAAGTTATTCCAGCGAATAATAATTAACGAAACCAAGTCAGGTGAAATTCACACCGACAGGATGTTCCAACAGAATAATAATAACAGAATAATAAATAATAGAACCAAGTCAGGTGAAATTCACACCGACAGGATATTCCGATAGAATAATAAAGACAGAATAATAAATGATGGAACCAGTCCGACGTATAAGATGCATGAGGATATTAAGCGAATAATAAAGCGGAATAATAAAAGGATTTCACCAAGTCTAGGTATACCAGATATACATCTGTTATTCCAATGTAATAATAAAGATGGAATAATGAAGTTTTCTTCTTGAATACAAAATAAATAACACCCCTTACTAGTCGGCAACAAATAACATCCCTTACTAGTAAAAGAAACTGGATATAAGAGTAGGAAAGAAAGCAGAATACTTTTCTTCTTCTATGATTTTTCTCTATAAGATCTCTATAATTTCTCTCTATAATAATTGCTCTATAGCTTTAGTGAATTGGTGAGAAATGAAGGAAGAATGAGCTTTATTTATAGAAAAATATAGTTTCGATAATCGCATTTTGGGGCTCGAGGAAAATTACAAAGACAATACCTCCAACTTTTCTTTCATTTTTAATTCAGTCATCCAAGTATTATCAAACTTACACCAACTCCCCTAATAGTAAATCATGTGATTTAATAGTAAATCATGTGAACAAATAGTTTTAGACATGTGAAAATACGAATTACAGTATAGTACCTCCATCTATACCTCCATTTTTAACTTAGTCATTCAAGTATTATCAATCTTGCACCAACTCCCCTAATAGTAACAAGAATGTGAATCAATAGTACACACATGTGAACAAATAGTTATAATCATGTGATTAATAGCAATCAAATGCTCATTTATCCGGTTAAATACCTGATTGGTCAATCTAACCTCCAAACATCAATTTTTATCGAAATAAATGACGATTTTTACTAACACAAATAATTCCAACATAATGAAACTATTTTTATCAAAAATATAAATTTTGAAATTTCGAAGTTTGACTTTTCTTGAAAAAGTCAATTGTTGACTTTTTGACCAAATAGCGAATTCCGAAAATTTTTGTGTTTATAGACTATTTTTATTAATTTCGACGTTCCGGACTCAAATATCACGTCCGCGTCTCTAAATTCAACTCCAAGAACAATTTCAATTTCAATAACATTCATCATTAATATCATAACTCACAATATTTAACAACCAGGTCGTTCCCAGGAAAAAGGGGGCTTTCCAATAAGGATTTCTCCCTATTGGTGTGCAATTAGGTGACCAAACCTCTCCTTGGCAGAACTTCTAGACATTGTAAATATTGCAATTTAATAATATTAATAACTTTTTTAACTCAATTATTGTTTTAATAAAATATCATATAATACAGATGATACAGTGATAATAATCGAATCAATAATATGAGATATATGATGCAACAATTACTATAGTAATAATTGAGTATAACTGAGTGACTTCTCACGTAAGCATCAATAATCAATACCGTGTGATACTATGCAACCACGCGTATTACTGTACTTTTACTACCGAGTAGTTCAACAGTATTAACGGTAAAACTTCCGCCGTTATTTTCATAAAATATTTTTGTCATTTTCTAACTACGACAGTACTTTCGTTGTGGGGTCCACCAATGATTATGCCGTCATACGAATATTCCCCGACCAATCGAATATTATATAACAACTTGCATACTTTGCAAAATTTTTAAATACTACCCACAACTATAACATTATCTCAAATCCACACTTTAATATTAAAAAAAATATTTCGAGAAATTTAAATCTTTATTTATAAAATCTGGAGTCTCACAATCCAGCATATCCTTGACATGAAGACTCCTTAGTCATTTAAAGACATCCAACGTCTGACTGGTAGGATTGCAGCTTTGAGGAGGTTCATGTCCAAGTCTGCAGAGAGAGGTCTTTGCTCTTCGACACAATCGAAGGGTAGAAGAATGCGAAGACGTTCCAGTGGACTTCGGAGTGTGAAGATGTCTTCCAAGGCATAAAGACATATCTGTCTTCTGCTCCTCTATTGGTAAAGCCTGCCCCGGCAGAGACCTTGTATTTGTACCTTGCAGCGAGTTCATTGGCAGTCGGAGCAGTGTTGGTTCAGGAGGTCAGTGGGAAGCAGCATTCGGTCTATTATGTCAGTCACGTCCTACGAGATGCTGAAACTAGGTACCCAAATATTGAAAAATTTGCCTTTGCTTTGATAACTGCTAGTCGAAAGCTTTGGCAATATTTTCAAGGTCGTCTCCTGGTCGTCTACACAGATCAGCCATTGAAGAAGGTGATGAGCAAGCCAGAAATTTCGGGGAGGTTAGCAGCATGGACTATGAAATTATCTCAATTTTTTATCGAATACCATCCCCGAACCGCTATCAAGGGGCAGGCCTTGGCCGATTTTATGGTGGAATGTTCGTTCACCGAAGCAGATGCCGAGCTGCCAGAGCCTGAGACGTCCGACCGAGCAGTTGTTGTTCTTTAGCATGGTCAGAATGCATGGACGTTGTATGCAGATGGGTCCTCTACGGTGAATGTTAGTGGAGCAGGGATTATCTTGACAAGCCCGGAGGGGTTCAAAGTGCAATGAGGCCGAGTATGAAGCAGTGCTAGCAGGGGTTCGTGTGAGATCCCGAATTTTATGAAATAAAAGTATTCAATTTTTTCTATTTTGGTAATTAGTTAAATTGATAAAAGTTTAAAGTTAAGGGTGATATGTGAATTTTTTTCAAAGTAAGTAAGTTGTCATAAAATATCCGATAGTAAAAGTACAGTAATACGAGTGGTTGCATAGTAGCACACGGTATTAATTATTAATGCTTACGTGAGAAGTCACTCTGGGCTTATACTCAATTATTGCTACAAAGAATCACGATCATATCTCTCATATTATCGATTCGATTATTATCACAAGATCATCCGTGATAATATGATATTTTATTAAATCAATAATTGAGACGACAAAGTTATTAATATTATTAAATTACAATATTTAAAATGTCTGTAAGTTCTCGCTTAACGAGAGGTTTGGTCACCTAATCATACTCTAACAGGAGAAATCCTTATCGAAAGCCCCATCTTTCCGGGAACGATTCGGTTGTTAAATATTGTGAGTTATGATATTAATTGTAAGACCCCAACTTATTATGAATAAAATTGAATTTTCTCTATTTATTATCTTGAATTAATAAGGTATTAATTTGATATAATGCTTTGGTTATGGGTGAAATATGCAAATTTTGCAAAATAAGCAAGTGGTTATAAAATATTCATTTTTGTCGGAGAATATTATTTTGGTCGTGGAATATTCTTTATGTCGGGAATCTCCGTACGACGGCGCAGCTATGTGTGGGCCCCATAACAGAAAACGATTGGATGAAAGAAAACGACAAAATATGAGTTGTTATGAATAACGGCGTAATTGTTACCGTTAACACTGTTGGGTTACCTGGTGGTTAAAATAAGAAGACACTACAGATTGCAGCAAAGATTGTTGAATTATTGATTTGTACGTAAGAAGGCACTACTCAATAATTATTACAATAATTACTGTTCATTATTTTATTTTATTGATTCAATAATTACTGCGTTGATATTTATATTATTATTGTTTCAATAATTGTCACTACACAGTATTTTCTATTATCAGATCAATAATTCATATTATTTGAATAATATTATCAGATAACATTATTGGCAATGTCTAGAAAGTTCGCATCAAGGAGAGGTTTGGTCACCTAATTGCTTACCAAGAAGGAGAAATCCTTATTGGAAAGCTCGCTCTATCCTGGGAACGGCCTGGTTATCATAATTGTGATTCTGTAATATTATTTGTGAATAATTAATTATTGACTTATATGATAAGGAAATATTTATTTGATGTGGATATAAATAATGGATTTATTTATGTGATTATTAATGAAGGAATTAATGTGGAGGTGTTTTATCAGTATTTTGTCGGAAGGGAAGTATTAAAAATCATCCGTTTGTGAATTTTGGATATTTTATGTTGAGAATTTGGAAAAACTTTTTCTGCAAAGTTGTGGAGAATTCGATTTCAGGCAGAATGGACATAAAATTCGTATTTTTCTGATAACCGGTTTATTTTCTACGAATTGTTGAAGTTTCGAAAAATAAAATGATTTTTATTAAATTTATGGGTGGGACCCACTTTGGTTGGTGTGATTACACATGTGGGTCTTTGGAAATTTTCCAAGGTGGTGGCTGGTCTTGGCCTAACAAAGCATGCGTAGGAAGTTTGAATTGAAATATTAATATTTTATTATTTTAGTCTCCTTTGGCGTTCTAGCATTTTTCTATAAATAGAGGGCTAAGTTAGAATTGAAAAATACACCAGAAACAAGTTTTCTTTCTCTCTAGATTATTGAGCGTATTCTTGTGAGTATTTTGATACTTTGAGTGTTCTATACTGCCTGAAGCGAGTTTCACAAGACTATACCGAAATTCAATCAGAAGTACGGTTATTTTGAGGTAAGGAATGTTATTTTCTTCTCAAATGATATTTTTTTCTTCAATATCATTATGCCGAAATATTGGTGAACTTTTTAATCAAATTTGGAACTTGTTGTGTCGGTATTACTATTCACGATAACGACCTTTATTCACGATATCTGAAGACTATTCACTTAATACGACACTATTCACCAAAAAATAAAAATTTTCCTTTTTTGTCCAAGATGTCTATTTTGGTTACTATCTTTGATTGTATCCATATTTTGATCGTTATTTTTGAATTCTGCTTCAAAATCGGATATTATGAAGTATTATTGATCTTGGATAAAACTGTTATACTTAATCCCTAATAATTGTCCTTCTATCTCATTTGGATTCGTTCTTAAAATGTTTTCATCATCCTCGGTCCTTAATGATGATATTATTGAATATCTTTGGCCACGTAGTGCAAAAGATGAATAATTAATCGATGAATATCTTTGGCCCGTAGTCAAAGAAGATGAGCAGTGTTGAGATGAACATGACTAATTGGTGATACTGAAAATGAATATCTTTGGCCTGTAGTGCAAAGATGACTAAAGATGTATATTGATTGTTGTTACAGGGATAAAATATTGATGGACTTTTAAATCTTAGAAGATAGTAGAATTCATTCTCTACGTGACTCTTTCTAATGGATTCTCAATTTCATTGCATTTGTTGATCCAAAACTTGTTGTCGATTATATTTTATCAGATTTTTCCCTGTTGAAGACTAACGATAATTTGTTGTATATTATCTTAATCATAATATTCTTTCTTCGGGCTAGTTGAGCTCACCCTTTTTTTTTTGTTCCATTTTTCTTCTCGTGGAGGTGAGAAATAAGAGGATCGAGTCGGGTAATGGAGTGATGTTTCTAGGAAGATGTTTTAGCTGTTATCACTATTTCTGTAAAATAGTGTATGAATAATTATAATGAGGACTTATTTGGGTGTGTATATTGTCTAGAAGGCAATATTTGTATTTAAACTCCCAGTTTGTATTGTCGTATTCTACACGACATCTGTATTATTAAAGTTGTAGTTGCTTTCTATACCATTTATTTTGGGGGCGTCACAGTTGGTATCAGAGCTTAGGGATATGGTCTTTGGCGGAGATCGGGGAATAGAACTAGGAGGGGAGAGATGAGTAAATCCTTCGCTAGTGTGTCCTATCTAAGCTTATTTGTTGGTCGGTCATAATATAGGAAAATTATGTGATATGTTAATTTGTTTAATTAACCCTTGTTTTATGGCAGTATTTAAAAATGGCTGCTGATAACGTTAACAATGGAGTGTACGAAACTGTGGAGCAACCTTTAGTCACAAACCAAGAGAATTCGTTTAGGAGATTTTTGCAGTTCATGCAAAATCAGACGAGGGAGACTCGTGTGCAAAATAAAGGTGGAAATGATGGCAACAACGTGATGCACATCATGAAACAAAACAATTACCAAGGAGTTGGGACCACCAAATTTACGGGAAAGCCCGATCCGATTAAATATGGAAACATTTGTCAAGCAAATTACCAAGATATTCGATGTCTTGGGGTGCATGGAGGAACAGAAGGTTCCATTCGCCACCTTTATGTTCCGTGGAGAGGCAAATTATGTGAAACCCCAGATTTTATGAATAAAGAATTAATTTTTTCGAAATAATTTTTTTTTTAATATTATGGTGTGAATTTGATATAATGTTATAGTTGTGGGTAGTATTTATAAATTTTACAAAGTATACAAGTTATTATATAATATTCGATTGGTCGGGGAATATTCTTTTTGTTGGAAAATATCCGTACGATGGTACAATCATTGGTGGAAGTTTTAACAACGGAATTATTGTCGGATTGAGAAAACGACAAAAATATTTTATTGAAATAACGGTGGAAGTTTTACCGTTGATACTGTTGAACTACTCGGTAGTAAAAGTACAGTAATACACGTTATTGCATAGTAGCACACGGTATTGATTATTGATATTTATATGAGAAGTCACTCAGTTTGATTCAATTATTGTCGATTAATAATATGAATTATTATAACGATGATGACATTTTGTTTTATTCGTATTATTAACGTAATAATACAGAAACATCTTTTTATATAAAACGGAATACTTTATTAAAGTTATTCTATAAATAGAATATATTATATTTTATTATGCATAGTGTTGCATAGTGTTTTGTATAGTGTTGCATAGTATTTTGCATAGTGTTGCATAGTGTTTGCATAGTAAAAATCTTTTTATATAAATAGAATATATTATATTTTATTTAAAAGATTTTTCTTTAAATATGGACCGTCGATTAAAGTAAATCAATCCGGACCGTTCATGGACTAGTTACTTATGCATTCCATTTTCCTATAAATAAGCTCATTCCTTAATTATTTTCTTACTTAATTCATCGAACTCTAGAGAGAGAAACTATAGAGAGAGACTATAGAGAGATAGAAGAAGAGTTTTCTGCTACTTTACTATTCCGATATCAAGTTTCTTTTACGGTAAGGGGTGTTATTTCTTTCGTATTCTTGAAGAGAACTTATGTTATTCCATTCTTTATTATTCTGTTGGAATAACCTGTATACGCGAAATCCCCTATACTTGGTGAAATCCTTTTATTATTCCGTCTTTATGATTCTCGTTTAATATCCCATCTGCATCTTATACAGGACACTGGTTCCATTTTTATTATTCCGCCTTTATATTTCTATCGGAATATCCTCGCATCTGTATCTATAGGACACTGGTTCCATTTTATTATTCCGTCTTTATATTTTCGCTTAATATCACATGCCTCATGCTTATACGTATGGGACTGGTTCCATCATTTATTATTCCACATTTATTATTCTGTTGAACATTCCGGCTTGTGTGAATTTCACGACGACTGGTTCCGTTATTATTATTCTCGTTGGAATAACTCGTGCATGATCTCTATCGCATGCATGGTGATTTCGTTGTTATTCCATTCCTTATTATGTTGTTGGAACATCCTGCCTTGTGTGAATTTCACCGACCGGTTCCGATTATTATTATTTTGTTTGAATAACTCTATGCGCAAGTACCGCATGCATGGTGATATCTTTTGTTATTCCATTAAGTATTATACTCATTGATTAAAATTTTGACTTCTATACTCCATGAAATTAGTGGAATATCCTCGATATTTCATGCTTCATCCAAAGATTTTTACATGGAAATATTCTTACGAGCATTCTTGAATTTTATTCTACAAAGAAGTATCATGTTGACAATTTGGACGTTATTGGTTCCCTGGACAAATTAATTCTTGAACTTGTTTAATTGAATTCTTATATCATTGTCATCATCCTCATGTTTATATTTATTGAAAGTCATCATGGTAACTGTAGTGGTGCATAGATGGACTTGGTATGATTATGACCTGTGGATTATTCGGTATAATCATGGACCGTAATGTTACAAATGATGTGAAAATTAAAAGTCCTCATTGGCCCGTAGTGCATTGATGGATAGTTTTTGGTATGGTTATGGCTATGGATTCTCTTCAGCCAAGGGAGCAAAGATGAATTATTTTATGGCATGATCAGGACCGTTGATGAAAACACTATTATCTTTGGCCCGTAGTGCATGGATAATTCGTGGTCGTGATACTAAAGAATATCCTTGGCACATTGTGTGCAGGATGATTTAATGATGTGGATTATTTATCGAAATGAGTCTCAAAGAATAAAAGTGATGAAAACTTTTAAATCATAAAAGATAGTAGATTTTATTCTCTACTTGACTCTTTTAATGGATTGCTTATTTCATTGCAGCTTAAACTTGATGTCTATTGTATATTATCGTTTAACATTGTTGAAGGCTAATGATAACTTATCCCGCATTATCTTAGTCATAATATTTCTTATTGGGCTAGTTGAGCTCACCCTTTCTTTCATTTATTCTCTTCGTGAAATGAGAACGTGAAATGGGACTAATCGGGAAAGCAGAGTGATGGTCCGAGATGATAGTATTAGTAGTCCTCACCATTATGTTAAATAGTGTGACAATAAATGTAATGATGACTTATTCTGAGAGTGGATATTGTCTAAATACAATATTTGTATTTAAACTCACAGCTCTCTTGTTGTATATTAAAGATTGTATTTGTATTACGTACCATGTATCTCAAGCACTCGGAATAGGTGATGTATACCTATTTTGGGGGCTTCACAATTAGTATCAAAGCTTAGGATATGATCCCCGCTAAGATGTGAGACAAGAACTAGGAGGGAGAGACGGGAATTCCTTCGCTTAGTATGACCTACCTACGTTTATGTGGTATTTATTTGGTCTGGATCAGAGTATAGGGATAATATGTGATATGTTATTTAACCCTTGTTTTGTGGCGATTTGAAAATGGCATCCGAGAACGCTGAGAATAAAGAATGGAGCACGAGGAGACCGTTGAGTCTCCACAGATCAATAATCGAGGATAATGTGCAACAGGATGGCGATAATCCTCCGTAAACAAACAACATCGACCAAATGGCTAACGCAAAGACGTTTAGAGCTTTTTAGAATTCATGTAACACCGTGACGAGAGAGACTCTCGCTCGTAATGCAGTGGAAATAATGGCAACCCACGGTTGGTCACCATTAGTTGATTCAAGGAGCTGGGACCATTGAAGTTTATGGGAAAGCCAGAGCCACTTAAGGCAGAGACATGGATAGAGCAGATTACCAAGATATTTGATGTCTTGGAATGCTTAAAGGAGCAAAAGGTTCCATTCGCCACCTTTATGTTGCGTGAAGAAGCAAATCATTGGTGGAATCAGAAACGCGTACTCAAGCCCTGGCGATTCAAGATGTCTTGGGAGAAGTTTCAAGAGTCATTCAACGACAAGTACTTTCCCAAAAGTATTCGTCACATGAAGGAGGTGGAATTCATCAAGCTGGTGCAAAACAATATGACTGTGTCGCAGTACGAAGCCAAGTTTGCCGAGTTGTCCCGTTTTGCGTCCCATTTGGTTGATAATGAGGAGAGAATGACGCGAATGTTTCTAAGAGGTTTGAAACCTGAGATACGTCAATACCTCATTTCTCACAAACTTTGTTTATATTTAGATGTTGTGAATAGGGCTCAGTTATTGGAGCGCGATAATGAGTCAGCACAACCAAAAGGCAACGACCAACAACATAATAATAATCATACCGGTGGCAACGGTCATCGGAACAATGATAACCATCGTGGGGTAAATTATCATGCCAAGAATTGTAACCACTTTGGTGGTAATCATGGCCAAGATAATAAAAGTGGAAATTTCAAGAAGAGAAGGTTCAATAATGATGGAAAGACAAAGAATACCAAAGACCCGTTTCAAAGGAAGAAGAAACGACCAATTTGGTCAGATATGTTTCAAATGCGACAGAGGGACACATCCGTCCAATGTCAGACTGTAAAGAATCCAAAACGTGTTTTAATTGCGGAAGAGAAGGTCACCTAGCTCGATTTTGTCGTATGGTGAAGTCAAGTCCAGCTGGGATAGTGATGTTGAAGGATGTCCTAAACAAGCCAAAGCCGGTAGTTTAAAAGAGAGCGTTTTTTTCTCGTGAAGAGGAACCTGAATAAAATTATCACGGGTAAGTTAATTAAATCAAAATCACATAAAAATACATTATCAGCTGATGTGAAAATATTATGCAACTACAAATGCACAATATCAAGATCCTTGAAATTAATCCACGCAAACTAGAAATTAAGATGGAGATAATTGTTGGGTGCATGATTTTATGGGCGCACGTGGACGATTTTTCCCCACGTGAGGCATATTCTAATGAGCAGACTTGGCAGTATTTAATTTTTAATTTTCAAAAAAAGAATCATGATTATATTCAACTTCTTCTTTTTAAGAAGATTGAATTTGATCCAAGTATGGTAACTGAGTAATAAGAAGTCCTATTTGAGAAGGGCTTAAAAAATTAAGGAGGTGTGATCGATTATAAGTACATGACTATAATACATGTTCCAGGTACCTTACAATTAAGGCTGTAAAATGAGCAAACACATGACTATAATACATGTTCCAGGTACCTTACAATTAAGGTTGTAAAATGAACAAACAGTTCGGGCTCGATTCGTACTCGCTCGACTAGTACTCGCTTAACTAAAAGTTCGATTCAAGCTCGACTCGAAATATAAATGAGTCAAATATGAGCAAATTTTAATTACTCGAACCTCCTCAAATTGTAATTTTATATTGATACTTGGATCATATTCGTTCGAAAAGTTTTAACTGTTCGAGCTCGATTTGAGATCATGCTCGACACGGTAGCTAAATGAGCCTCAATCAAATCTTATTTTATACTCGATAAATTTTGTGAACCAAATCTAAACAACTCAATATTCGGTTCGACTCGATTCATTTACACACTTACTTACAATTTATTTTATGCACTAGAACAGTTTCAAATAACTCTATTGTTGACGTTTCTGACATGTACTTATTCTCTGATCGAAATTATTTTTTAACTGCCCCGGCCGTCACGCTTCTCATGGTCGTTTGTTTCCTGTACAACTATCAGAATTTAGCTTTAACAATAATAATTAACTAAAAGTAAAACAAAAGAAAAACAATAACTAAACTAATCAAAGAGGTAACTAGTAAAGGAGAAACAATTTAGAGTCCCAATCCACTAAGCAATATTCATAACAAATAGTCTCATCTCCTCTGCTTATAAGTCCAACTATGTCACTGGTTTAGTGCACTAGTTCGGAAAATGAATCAATTAAAGTCCAAATTAGACCTTATAAAATAGGTGGTAATATGAGATTATCATATAGTAATCATCTTGAAAATTTTAATTAAACAAAAATATCTTTTATATTTAATTATTGGTACATAAATATCCTTATTAGTAATTTACATTTATTTTATATATATATTTTTATTTGTCGACATGTTTAATTTAAATAAAATAACTCATTGTTCATACAAAGTATGTGATGCTTGTTATTTGTCATTATATGTTTAATGTAGTATTAACAACATACTTGACAATTTAGTATTAAATAATTGAATAAATCATGAATTATTACTTTATAAACATATTAAAAATTTAAATATGATTTATTAAGTCATACTCCATCTGTTCCAAAATTAGAGAAACAATTTGACTTTTAATTAAAGTCAAACGACGACATATTAAACTTTAAAATTGATATGACTCGTAAAAATTTAAAATAAAATAAATTTTGTGATTAATAGTTTTTATTTTATACTATGAAATTATAATTATTGTATCAACTAAAATTAAATAAATTCACATCAATTTAAAATTTAATATGTCGTCAAATTGTATCTCTGATTTTGGAACGAGGAGTACTAAATTAATTAGTTTAATAGTACTTTAATAATTGTTGATAATTATATTTGACATTAACCATATGGGTGAATCATTCAAATATAATTAGTATAATGATATTTTAATAAAATATAAATATTAAAAAATATACTCAGTAATAATGAATTCATTCCAAAACTATCAATAACAATTACCGGTAATCACTTATCTTTTACTAAACAGAAATGACATCATTTTCTATTATCAGTAATTAAATATCCAATAATTTATGTTTTGGTGGATTTTCATTTTGACCTATAATTAACACCTCCTAATTGTCAACTTTTGAATATAAGGACAATAATATTAAAAATGACGTGCAAATTGTAGGGAGGGATGTGCAATTTAATTAGCTTAATTAAAATATATACATATTGACCAAATGTGAATGCCCCCCCGCCCCTACTTCTCCTCCTGGCCCCCCTAAGATTAAAAATGTTAATGTCTAAATAATAAAAATAAAAACCATCTTCCAAACATCAATTAAAAATGTTAATGTCTAAATCTTTGGAAACTCAGCTGTAGATGAAGCATTGCTGAAGTAGTATCATGGAATAAGATGCTCTTACTGTTTTACATGTTTAAGTTTAGCAATGAGTTTATCCAATAACCTGCAAATATTCAAATAATTTCATCAGTTATAAAACATGAATAATGTTAGAGATACAAACTATTTTACAAACATTTTACAAACTGTTGATGTGACTTATATTACCTCAGCATATTGTGTGAAGCCAAAGACTACATTAAAACAATTTGTTAATCAATATGCTGAGGTGGAGTATGCCACATCAGCACTTTGTAAAATATTTGTAAAATAGTTTGTGTCTGTAGCATTACTCATAAAACATTCATCATTAGGAACCAATCGAATATGTGTCATAAAATTTAGAACAATCGTCGTACCTGCGATTGTATAGTGCCAACGCTATGGCAGCGCTTGCAGCAACTGCAGCACCGCCTAAATGAGCAACTGCAGAGAGATCTCCCTGAAAAATCAAAGAACCAATGAACAAAAATATTTCTTGAGCTATATTTCTATGAACAAAAAGTACTTTTTCAACAAGAAAGGTATAGATTAGCTTAACATGGATGTCATCCAACTAAGAATTAATGTAAATGACACCAAATATCATGAGCACAATTTTGTTTTATCATTGACTGATGATCGAGTTCTGACAAGTAGCCGGGTTCGGAAATGTTGAAATCCACAAATAAATATTGTAACCTTTTAGATTAAAAAATATTACCAAATGAATAGATCAAGGAATTTTTAGATGCTTAGTGAATACAACATTGAATTCTTGGGAGATCATACCTGTTTTATCCTCAACAGTTCTTTTCGAATTATAAGTATTCCCTGGAACATCAAAAATAACCATATAAGACCAACTTTACTTGATTAACCCAAGTTATCAGCATCCCTTACACATATGGTAACATGGAAGTAAGCTTACCAGTAGGGTTGCAGGAAATGGTATAATGAAATTACGATAAAGAGTATATCTCGGATGAGTGAGTATAGCGAGTAGCATGATACAACTCACAGCTCCACTTGCCCCCTATGTGTCACAATCAGAATGTCAAGAGGCGAATTGTAAGATTCAAGCAATGCCCCAATTGACAAGCTCAAAACATGAAGGTAAAAAGGATCAATAGCAAAACCAGATTTACACGCACAAAAACATATATATGTACATGTATTCCTTCCTTCGCGAATGGTTAATCAAAGAAGTGCTGAGAGTACGAAGATCATCAGAAAAAATATATAGAAATTTCATCGAGAGAAATATACTTTGCAAGACAATAAATTTAATCAAATGCAAACTCAGTTGTAGATATAGTGACTTTTCATTCTGAATATCACAAGATAAAGTAGTAATGTACTCTAGAGCATCACAAGAAACTACTTAATACTGTTTGCAAACATGGAAGATAGACCACGACATGTAATAAATGTTTTCATTTTCTTCTTTGCTTCATTAAATCCATATGGCTAGAGATCAAGGGAAGAAAGAGAGGGGAAGTCGACAAACAGGAATGCCAACTTACCGATCCAGGAATACTTGCAGGGTCGTCCCCCAACATCTGTTTCCTCCGAAATAACTAAATAGTAAAAAAAAAAGTTTTTCATTAGAAGTAATCCACTTAATAATGAGGAAGCCGTGTGATATCTAAATAGCCATTAAACAGTACCCATCCCGCTAAATGTTATCATTACTTGGACAAGGTGGCTGCTCGCAGACTCAAACCTGAGTTTGCATGCTTAGCAGCTCAAGCTTTACCATTTCACTTTAGAATATACCAGAAATTAATATCAAATTTTAAGTGAAGAATTCACATGCACTTTATCACTAGTTAGGTTCAATGACGTTACCATATGCATCAACATTAATGCAAATTCTACCGGGTAAATTATGCACAGCCCCCACAGGGTTCTTCGTCTCTAACACCCTCTACAAGGTTTATCTTGAGGACCAGAGGAAACCTCCCTTCATGATTAATGATGAGTGTAAAGTTTTGAATTGGTTGGTTAGTTGTTTCTAAATCAATAATAACTCAATTGACACAAAGAAACACTCCGCCATCTTCCCTATTTATTGGCTTGACTTTAGGGGGGCAAATACATAACTTGATTATGTTTGAGATCCCATTTCTGAGTCTCTGACGGCTATGTAAATTCTTAAATACTTTTAAAGCAACAATGTACCTTTGATAGTAAGCTCATCGTGCACAGGTTGTAAACCGAGCCAGAAATTGCCCCAGATAGATACAACATCAGCAGAAATTTTGGTCCAAAAACTCTTCCAACCTGGCCAATGAAAATTTATGAAGACTGATATAAAAATTAGGTAGTGCTGTTACAATTCACTGATTGCAAGACATTACATATTTGAAATTCAACTTTTCCCTTACAAATAAGATGATAGCTATCAATTAAATCCTTTCTTTATTCTTTAAAGAACATTAATAATAAGAGAGAAAATCTACAGAATTGAGTTAAAATTAACATGGTAATAACAAACAGTTGACTCTCCAGTTTATGAGGTGTTCTCTCATTTGCAAAGAAACCAGTAACTGTCATTCACAGCTCATAAATACTTTTTGATAATGATTCATGAATGATCAAATACATGTTGCTACACTGATATAAAGAGTTATACTCAATACCTAGCATGAACCATATGTTTCCAGATGCTAATAATGTACAATAAAATCCATGAGTTGTTTGCTAATATAAGTACAAAAAGAAAATGAGTTGGATTCTCAAGCCTTTCCCGTGATCTCGATTCAAATAAGAGATATATGTAAAAAAGAGGTCCTATTACAACACTTATGGCTAATCCTAATTCCTAAATGGAATGTAACTACGTAGGGATCCTTTTGTGTTACATATAATCTATTTAGATAGCTCACATGACTCCTTCTCATAATTAGAATGTCTATAACTCTATTCCCGTCTATTATGAACCTAACTCAATATTGTTATCTGTAATATATAGTATTATTTAATATATATAGATATGATAAAATGTAATATATATATATATATATATATATATATATATATATATATATATATATCACATAAAATATTAATAAATAAATTCGAGTCCTTTGAATTCACAAAGTCTCCTTAAAACAAATTTATTCCCCCACAGATGCTAAGGGTTAATTAAATAATTTCTTCCCAAGATAAAACGGATTTTAATTCTTAATTAGTAGCATTACAAAATTAAGAATTCATCGAACCAAATTCTATGTTTATGTATTGAATTTACATGAATATTAATTATGCATGCATGAAGAAAAATTAAAAACACTTACTA
This sequence comes from Panax ginseng, assembly GCA_020205605.1. Taxonomy (NCBI): domain Eukaryota; kingdom Viridiplantae; phylum Streptophyta; class Magnoliopsida; order Apiales; family Araliaceae; genus Panax; species Panax ginseng. The sequence continues at coordinate 1,523,457 of CM035129.1, read as the reverse complement.
TTATCGCAATATTATTTGACAGAGAACGGGAAATCTGCAGAAACGGGATTGCAGAAGGGAAGGAAGGATTATCTGGTAGAACAGGATTGCGAAGGGAAGGAACGGAAGGAATTTCTTACTACAGAACGGGAATAAGGGAAAGAACGGGACGGGAATTTCAGAAACAAAACGGAACGGGAAAATTTGCTATGTTTTTCAAAGGCTTTCCCACACCATTTATTTATAGGAAAAATTCGCATGTAATCGTCGTCAAAACGACATAGTATTGTGATGATAAAAAATATATATCACTTAACTCACCATCACTTAATTCGGGCCGACCAGGACTTTGAAGTCAATTTTCTCATTCAATTCAAATCTCATTTCCAACAATCCCCCACATGAATGTAAAATTGGCTTTACAATATGCAAAATATATTATGAATATGCAGACACTAGTTCGAGTACATAAGAAAAGATATTTCATCAAAGTTAAGTCGCTTTAGTGGCTTTGAACTTGTCTAGTAAAATCTATCGGATTTCTTGGCTAATCAAGAGACTTGATGTCTTTGAATCGCCGCTTTTTTCGTGTAAACCAAGACAATAGAATTCACAAAATATCTCTTCAGACATAGTTGGTTCTCATGTTTGTGTTCATTTTGGCCTTGAAACACCTCTTGGTTCCGTAAGTATATTAGAGAATCCAACCTTCAAAATTCTCACAGAAGTGGCCCCCTTCTTACTCACGTAGGTGACTTCTATCAAGAGTATCCTGCAATACCCCACTTGAACATATTTCAAGATATAAAAGTCATTAAAAGCGTAACTTATCCTGATTCTCGCGACAGATGTGCACTGTCTCATAATCATAATATGAATGGTTAGGAGTAATTATCTCCTCAGTGCTTTACTGAGTACTACATAGTTCGGTTTGCCCATTGAACCTAGATCTTGGGATCTCCAAATACCTAGGTTGGGTTGCCACTATGATTTACTCTTATTTAAAGCAAGAGAGCTTTAAACCCATTCCCTTGATGATTTTTCCACTTGCTTCTCTTGTTAAACCTTTCATAAGCGGATCCGCAATATTATCTTTTGACTTTACATAGTCAATTGAGATAATTCCATTTGAGAGCGATTGTTCTAACGATATTATGTCTTCGTCAGATATGACGTGACTTCACCGTTATATAAATGACTATGTGCTCTTTCCAATCACCGATTGGCTATCACAAAGGTATACATATATGGGCACAGTCTTGACCAATTTGGAATATCCTCTAAGAAATTACGGCCACTCAAACCTTCTTCTCTAGCTTTGTCTTAACGCAATGAATTTCGATTCCATTGTAGACTAGCAAGAATACACGTTTGTTTTGAGGATTTCCAAGATACTGCTGCACCTCCAAGGGTAAAGACATATCTACTTGTGGATTTTAAGTCTTTATTGTCAGATATCCAATTAGCATCACTATATCCTTCCAATATCTTTGGATATCTTGTATAGTGCAGTCCATATTTTTGAGTATGTTTTAAATATCCTAAAACTCTCAAAATTGCTTTCCAAATGATCTTTACGGATTACTCTATATACCTACTTAGCTTACTTACGTAATAAGCTATATTCGGTCTAATCTGAGTTCATGACATACATTAAAAGCGCTTATTATACGAGAATATTCTAGTTGAGATATGCTATTACCTTCATTTTTAGCTAGATGAAGATTTATATCAATCGGGGTCTTATTTAGAATTATATTATACTTGTTAAATTTTTCTAGAATTTTCTCAATGTAATGAGATTGAGATAATATAATTCCATCAGAGGTTCTAGAAATCTTGATTCCTAAAATTATATCAGCAACCCCCAAGTCTTTCATGTCAAACCTATTTGACAACATACGTTTAGTAGAGTTGATAACTTCATTATTGCTACCCATGATTAACATATCATCCACATAAAGACAAACAATGACATATTCCTTTTGAGTACTTTTGACATAAACACATTTGTCACACTCATTAATTTTAAATCCATTTGATAACATAACATTATCGAATTTCTCATGTCATTGTTTTGGTGCTTGTTTTAATCCATACAAGGATTTAACAAGTTTGCATACTTTCCTCTCTTGTCCAGGAGCAGTGAAACCTTCAGGTTGTTCCATATATATTTCTTCATCTAATTCACCATTTAAGAATGCAGTCTTTACATCCATTTGATGTATTTCAAGTCTATTTAAAGATGCTATTGCTATTAGTATTCGAATAGATGTAATTCTTGTAACGGTGAATAAGTGTGAAATAATCCAATCCTTCCTTTTTGTCTATAGCCTTTAACAACAAGCCTTGCTTTTTGTATTTATCAATTGAGCCATCACTTTCATCTTCTTTTGAAGATCCATTTATACCCTAAGGGTTTTGAAACGGTGGAAAGTCCACCAATTCCCATGTATGATTTTGCATAATGGACTCAATTTCGCTATTTATCGCTTCTTTCCAATGAGAAGCATCCGGAGAGGATGTTGCTTCCTCAGACGTTCGAGGATCGCTTTTCTAACAAAAATGTTAGAAAATCAGGACCAAAAGACGTTGAAGTCATTGCCCTTTTGCTACGCCTCAGGTTCATCTAATCTGCACTCTTTGTTTCATATTTTCGAGGATTATTACTAGTAGCATCCAAAGGTCTTTTGTTTGAATTTGAATAATTATTTCCATTATATGGAAAAATATTCTCAAAAAATGATGCATCTCTTGATTCAATAAATATATTAACATGAATATCATTAATTTGATTTATGAACAAGAAAGCGATAAACCTTTCGTTATTATTTGCATAACCAATAAAAACACAGTCAAATGTTTTTGGTCCTATCTTAACCTTTTTAGGTTTAGGAACCATCACTTTTGCTAGACATCCCCACACTCTTAAGTATTTATAGCAAGGTCTATGACCTTTCCATAATTCATAAGGCGTTTTGTGAGTTTTCTTATGAGGCACTTTATTAAGAATATAATTGGCAGAAAGCAAAGCTTCCCCCCACAAATTCTGGGGTGCTCCAGAACTGTTTAATCTAGCATTCAACATTTCTTTCAATGTTCGGTTTTTGCGTTCAGCAATACCGTTAGATTGAGGTGAATAAGGAGTAGTAGTTTGGTGAATAATACCATGAGTAGAGCATATCTCTTCAAATGGTGATTTATATTCACCACCTTTATCGTTTCTTATTGCTTTAATCTTTTTGCTAAGTTGATTTTATTACTATTGGCCAAATAAAATTTTATTAAAATATATATAATTTTATTAAAATATACTTGAACCCAAGTCCTTAATATCAATACATATCTCTTATCCAACTTAACCAATATTAATTATTGGTTACTTGGATGACATATAATATATTTATTATATACTTTTAGATAATGAAAATATCTAACACCAAGCTACCATTATTACAATTGGTTCTGCTATTTCGGTATGATAGCCTCTTCTACGTTAACATGCAATTCATGTTAGCATGCAGGTGTTATGCTCATCATCAAGTGTATCTGAAAATTAATTGACTGATTGATCAAGGGTACTAGCATGCAGCAACTAAAACAATAACAATAAACTGTTATATGCAAACAATAACAGAATATTTTAATTCAACTATCATGTAATATATATAATATTTCTGTAATCTATATAATAACATAATCTATATAATAACAGAATATTAATATAATAATATATTGAATTTCACCACACAATTAGGCCAATATATTTAATTTATCCACGAACCCGTCCAGAACCGGCTTGACCGGCCGCTGCCTGTGTGGTTTTTTGTTTACGCTGTTGAGGAATCATGTTGGGGACTTCTTAACCACTACACAACATTTGATTCCTTTGGGATATATACATGTGTGCCAACACCATGTAATATGCGGTTTTAAAAACATGTAATATATTATAAACATGTAATATTTTGTTTCTAAACTTGGACAGATTTTCAATTTCTGTTTAAATATTTAAACAGAATTAACATGTAATATATTAAAGCGGGATAACATATAATATATTATAAATATTTACAGATAACATGTAAATATTTAAACAGACTATTATATATACTATACTGCAATACTGCTTATGATTAACAAATGATTGACACTTTCAGTTCAATTCTTAAAAGAATTATTTCAAACTTAATAAGAATTTGAAATCAAACTGCAAAGGAATAATATACTAACATGCAATCATTACTAAAACTTACTGCATAATTAATATAGCATGCACTATGCACTATGCACTATGCACTATGCACCATGTATATATTTATTGTTTAAAAATACTTACTGCACCATGTATATAAATCATGCATATTCCTTGTGGCTTTATATAACATGTAAAACAAACTCCGTAATTTCGAAATATGATATTAACACAGAATTCTACAAACTCCGTAATTGTTCTGTATTGTAATCTGTAATAGCGATTTTTTAAATTTCCTATAGAAACAAATTACAGAGTTATATTAAATAAAACTATAATTATAGAACAAATAAATTTTATACCCAAAATTTTACTGCACTCATATATTTTATTTTCATGCAATATCATATAAGAAATATAACGTGCATGTCAATTAAGTATACTGAGAGGACTTTTGTTTTGCAGAATATTACTGCAAGTCTTTCATCAAGTCTACTGAGAGGACTTTTGGAAAGGAGGACCTTAGTATATTACTATGTAATATACTTAGTGTTATATTACTATATATAAAATATAAATAATAATATTAAAAAAAAAATTCACGGAACTTTACTGTCAAAGTATTTCACGGAACATGCAATTAAGTATGCATATATGTACTGCTCCTTATGTGACAGAATGCTTGTAATGTGCTAATATATAATATATATCTTCCTTACTAATCATAAAAAACAAATCATGCATGTGCTCAAGGCAATACAACATGCAGAACATGCAATTAAAGTAATATGCATGCAATATGTAATATATAACATATATATTCAACAAACATATAAAAACTAATGTCAAAATTTACAAAAAACAGTGTATTTGCAGAAGTTTGTATTCTGTTTTTATACAAACATATAAAAACAGTGCAACAAAATTTTCAGGAATTTAATAAACAAATGCAGTTTTTTTACAAAACAAAAATTAGTTTTATAAAACAATTTTCTGTTCACATAAAACAATACTATAATTACAGAAAATTAAATTTATTTTAAGATTGTTATCTGTAATATATATTATTATTTAATATATATAGATATGATAAAAGCAGAACATAATTATATATATATATATATATATATATATCATGAAAATATTAATAAATAAATCCGAGTCCTTTGAATTCATAAAGTCTCCTTAAAACAAATTTATTTCACAGATGCTAAGGGTTAATTGAATAATTGCTTCCCAAGATAAAACGGATTTCAATTCTTAATTAGTAGCATTACAAAATTAAGAATTCATCGAACCAAATTCTATGTTTATGTACTGAACTTACATGAATATTAATTATGCATGCATGAAGAAAAATTAAAAACACTTACTATTACTGCAATATTATTTGACAGAGAACGGAAAATCTGCAGAAACGGGATTGCAGAAGGGAAGGAACGAGATTATCTGCAGAAACGGGATTGCAGAAGGGAAGGAACGGGAAGGGAATTTTTTACTGCAGAACGGGAATAAGGGAAGGAACGGGACGGGAATTTCAGAAACAAAACGGAACGGAAAAATTTGTTATGTTTTTCAAAGGCTTTCCCACACCATTTATTTATAGGAAAAATTCGCATGTAACCGTCGTCAAAACGACGTAGTATTGTGATGATAAAAAATATATATCACGAACCCGCCCGTCACGACCACGACCACGACCCGACCGGACTTTGAAGTCAATTTTCTCGTTCAATTCAAATCTCATTTCCAACAAATATCACTTTAAAGGGCGAAGAGATTTAACCCTTGGAAAATACAACCACCCCAGGTGGAAAAGAGCCTATAACGAGTTGCCAAACCTCCCGTTGATGTGAGCGGGAAGATTTGCTTGCTATCTCTCGAATAACTTTTATCCATTGAGTGACGGTCCTCCAACTCAGCACACTTTGGATCGCTAAAACTGACTTTCGTCCCTATTTGACGAGTGGGTCTCGTAGTCAAGCTCCCTTACTAGTTTATTTACGGGTGATCTTGTCGTCAAGCTCCCCTACTAGTTTATTCTCCAAGTATACAAAAAAAGTTGCATATAAAATCCAATCATAATAAAACTGAAAACTTAAAGCTGAATAATAGTTCAGGCATGTGAACTTACACTTATTCCAAATAAGTACAATCCAATCATGTTTATGATTAAATGTTGATGGCTATCATGACTGAATGCACAAGTTATCAATGTGTGTACCCGTCCGCTTCTAAAATTGTCTACAGAACTCTGCTTAGAGAACAGACATGAGTGTTACAAAAGACAACAAACATTACTAGCTTAAGTAAACTCTCTTCCACATATAACCTAGAATAACTAACAACAGTTTATCAAAAGCTCACCATAAAGTTCTTTGTCATAAATTCATGATCAGCAACCCGCCATAAGAGAAAAACAGCTACATTAGTCACAATCAAGCCCAGAACAACCTGGTCAGAATCAAGCCTCTGAATCCATCTCCTAAGAATGTCAAAGGGGAGTGTTTGATATTAGAACCCACTTGAAGCATTTATAGCTTAGATGTTTGAAAGAGAATCATACACAAGGTTTTAATATTAAAACTCATCAGTAGCTTACACACTTGGAGACTTGGAAACAGCAAACCAAAATATTAAATCATTAGAAGAAAAAAAATTATGAAAGCTTAAAAAAAATGGTAAAAACAACCAAAATAGACCCAAATCAAAATCACAAAACAAATACATTACCAGCCACTGGAAAGGGACTTGTATGATGAACTGCAGTGGTAATTTCTTCTTGGGAACTCAGTTCTAAGAAACCCAACTTTGAAATCAAGTAGGCCTTTGCTTGGACCCTTCAAAAGGGTATTTGAATTTGGTAACAACTGCTTGACAATAACTGGGTTGGAAAGAAACCCAAAATTTTTCTTGGGTTTTGGACATGAATGTGAAAGGGTAGTGTACTGTGAGAAGAAATGGCCATTAGAGTTGTGGGGCTGAATTGGGTTTGTTTTTGAGAAAGAGAGGATGGTGTTGCTACTGTTTGAGAGATTTCTGGGATTTTTTGAGACCAGCTTGAGGGACAATAGTCTCTGCATAGTGGCAAAATGATGCAAAGTTTTTACAGTTTGTTCAATCAATTTTTCATATTTCTTATGAAGGAGGAGAGGTCATTCAATGAAGGAGGTAGAGTCAAGACTCAAGAGTGTGAATTTTGTGGGCAAGCCTTCACCGGATGGTTCAAAAATGAAGGTTGTGTGACCTTCCCAAATGTGGCATCAAATTGTACATTTGGGGTCCTTGAGAGTTGGAGTCTTGCCAAAAAAAATCTCATGTTTGCTAAATCTCATTTGATTTCATATTTTTTAAATTTAAATATAATTTTAATTAATACAAATGTGAATATTAAAAAAAATACTTATTATATTTCAAATTACTCCATATGATCATAATAATTGGCTTTTAAGAATTAACTTGAGAGTCCTATCAACAATTATAGTTTGAACAAACAAGCTTTGACATTCTTTTGAACTTGTTAAGCACTGAAACTACACAACAAATCAGTTTATTCTAATTTTCCAAATTTTTCCTCTTAACCTTAGCATATGATCCTAAAAATCTGTAGAGGGAAATTACAACCATGCATGTTATTAGCTTGCAGCTTCTAGTAAAAAAGATGCATTGAATATCTCTGACTGTGTGACACACACAGAGAGTCGTTTTGGGTTAAGGATGCAGATGCTTTTGGCACAGCAGAAATGGGCTGAAACACCGAAAAGGAAATTACAGTGCATGACCCTATGTAAAGCATTTTTTTTGTGTCAGTCCCTCATTTTTCATCAGTCATATTCGTCCCCATTAATATTAAACCCAAACCCCTTGTTATTTTAAGATTTTCTACTTTCTAAAGCCCTGGTCCAATTTGATTTTGATTTGTTATTAAAAAAAAGAAAGAAATAATTACACTTTCTAGTACATTTTTTAAAATAATTATAACAATAGCGCATTCCTAAAATATTTACATAATTAATGTATTTAAATATTTTATTTACACAATTAGTGTTTCTCTTCATTACAACTCTGTTGTAATTGAGAAGAACTTCTTCTGTCATTGACAGTGGAAATTTAAGAATTAGCTTCGATAATTGAAATTAATGAGAAGATCACGCATTGCATAGTTTCCAACGGGGGGGTTTAGAGAGAAAAATTAGAGATTTTTTGAAATTTTTAGAAAGAGAAAAAAACGATCCTAGCTTTTACAACTGGATGTCTCTTATCCATCCAACATAAATGTCTCTCACCTCACTTGTGCTGAAACTCATTTTATGCCAATTCAAATCCCCCAAGCTCAACTCCCCATTCCTCCATGACTTCTCACTAATGTCTCTCCTCCTCGTGAACTCCTCCGAAACCCCCCAACTGGTGCCCACTTTTCTTCCTCCAATTCAAGCCATGAAATACCTTCCAGCCTTCCAAGGCCGAGTTAGTCGTGCAACTCGTCTACTATAGTCCTGTCGGCGTTGTCACTGTCGTTGTCCGCTTCATTATAATACAGTTGGTAGCCAAACCTTCATACAAAGGTATCCAATTCAATTTTATTGGGTTACCAATTAATTATAAAAAAAAATTAAGAACAATTTTCAACTGTTATCTGGATTTATTTTCTTCAACATGTGCAACCATGAACAGTTTTATTGGGTTTTGCAATTGTCACCGTCGGTACATATTTTTTCCATAGTGCAGTTGGTAGCCAAACCTTCATATAAATGTAACCAAATCAGTTTTATTGAGTTACCAATTAATTATAAAAAAGTTAAGAACAATTTTCAAGTGTTACCTGGATTTATTTTCTTCAACATGTGTAATCATAACAGTTTTATTGGGTTCTGCAATGGTCGTCGTCGGTATATTTTTTTTCATAATGCAGTTGGTAGCCAAACATTCATACAAAGGTAACCAATTCAGTTTTATTGGGTTACCAATCGGCGGAAGGCAGCGACAGAGAAGATAAAGAGACGGGTGATTGTGTAATAGTGAGATTGGAGGTAAAAATGAGAGGAGGACCGGGAATCGAAGAAGAAAACAAAGAATATTATGAGTAGAATGAAGAGAGAGAAAGTGAAGGAGTACTTTCTCTCTCTAAAGAGATAATTATCCACTGAAATCTCTATTGTCATTGTTGTTGGTGATCTGTAAATTGTAGAGAGAGAAACAAATGTAGAAGAGAATGGTAGAGAATTAGTAGTAGAAGTAGAAATCGCCATTGTTGTTGGTGCTCTGTAAATTATAGGGAGAAAAACGTAGATGGAAGAGAATGATAGAGAATTAGTAGTAGTAGTAGTAGTAATAGTAGTAGGTGGTGATGATATGTGAAGTCTTTTGTTGTTGGTGCTATGTAAATTGTAGAGAGAGAAACAAAGGTAGAAGAGAGTGATAGAGAATTAATAGTAGTAGTAGGTGATGATGGTATGTGATTTTGTTCAGTCAAAGCGAAAGGACTGGGAAAAGTTTGAAATATTATTATTGTGTTGCACTATTTTGTAATTATTTTATTGATACACTACTCTTATAATTATTTACTAATTGTTGTATATTATTGTAAAGAATCCAACCAGAAATTAATATTTTCCTATGTCTTTTTGATATTTTTACATAATCCTCTCTTCGTATAAGAGTAAAACGAGATTCACTTTTATGTGAGGGAGAACTGTGAAAAATATCATAAATCCTATAAAAAAAAATCAGATTAGTTTTTAATGTGTGTGTGTGAGAGAGAGAGAGAGAGAATACACAAATATTGAAGGTAGGAGAGAAGAAATTATGTTATTAATTTAATTATATATTCTAATTATATAAAATTTCGTGTCAATTTTGCCATGGCATAATAGGCACATGCAATGCACATTGGTCAAATAGTAAATGAAAGAGATAATTGTTCAAATTTTAAGGGTATCAAATATTCAAATAATCATATGATGAACATTATCACATTGGTCAAATAATCAAAATCATATGATGAACATTATCACATATGTTGGTGAAAATTCTAAGGGTATCATTTTAAAAAATAGATTAAATAATTACACAGTTTATAATAGTTTATAATATGGTAATCTTCCATCCAACAGCTTCAATTTTGCTAGATTTAAATCATGCTTCATCCTTCACAAAATATAAGATCAAAATTGTGTATTTAAAGTCAATTTTTCAAATTTAAAATGACGTGATTCATTCTACTTTCTTTTTTTTTGAAATATTTTAAAATTAAAAGAATTTCTATTAATTTTGAATTGAAAAACTATATTTTGGAACTGAGGGAGTAACTGATCTGTGCAGATAAAATAGACACTATAATGAGTATTAAGGATACTACAGCAACTGCAGCTATAGCAACTGCAGCAACAACTACAACTATAGCACCAACATTAGTATCATGTACAGCAGCACCACGTCCACCTGACACTAAAGGACTGAAGCTTTCCATGATAAAATGCCTTAGCATTGTGACCACAACTACAAAGCATGACAGGACAGATAGTAGCAGTGTGAAAACATCTAGTCCTTATGATGGAACAGAGAAACCTTTGGAATAGTCTTTGATCACTTGATAGTGACAGCAAGCTAACTTATATACTATAGTTAGATTAGAATTAACTAGAGTTAGTGGTGAGGTTAGCTTATCTTTCAAGCAATGTTATTAGTATAAATAGTTTTAGTGTGTATGTAAAATCCCAGATTTTATAGATAAAGATTTAAATTTCTCAAAATATTTTTTTTTATATTATGGTGTGGATTTGATATAATATTATAGTTGTGGGTAATATTTATAAATTTTGTAAAGTATGCAAGTTGTCATATTATATTCGATTGGTCGGAAAATATTCTTTTTTTTGTCGAGGAGAATATCAAATGCACTAGATACAATCATTGGTGGACCCTACAACGGAATTATCGGATTGAGAAAACGATAAAAAATATTTTATTAAAAATAACGGCGGAAGTTTTATCGTTGATCTTTGTTGAACTACCCAAGTAGTAAAAAATGCGATGAATTGGCGTTGTTGCAATAGTAGCACTGCAGTATTGATTATTGATATTTATGTGAGAAGTCACTCGGTTTGATTCAATTATTGTTGATTAATAATATGAATTATTATAACGATGATGACGTTTTGTTTTATTCGTATTATTAACGTAATAAAACAGAACATCTTTTTATATAAAATAGAATACTTTATTAAAGTTATTCTATAAATAGAATATATTATATTCTATTATGCATAGTGTTTTGCATAGTAAAATCTTTTTAACAGAATATTTTATTAAAGTTATTCTATAAATAGAATATATTATATTTTATTATGCATAGTGTTTGCATAGTGCCTGCATAGTATTTGCATAGTAAAAATCTTTTTATATAAATTGAATATATTATATTTTATTTAAAAGATTTTGCTTTAAATATGGACCGTCAGATTAAATTAAATCAATCTGGACCGTTCATGAGTTAGTTACTATGTAGTCCATTTTCCTATAAATAGGAAGCTTAGTTAGAATTGAAATCACACCAGAAGTTTAGAGAATTCTCTGTGAAACCCCAGATTTTATGAATAAAGAATTAATTTTCTCGAAATAATTTTTTTTATATTATGGTGTGAATTTGATATAATGTTATAGTGGTGGGTAATATTTATAAATTTTGCAAAGTATGCAAGTTGTTATATTATATTCGATTGGTCAGGGAATATTCTTTGTGTCGAAAAAATATTAAATGACGGCAGACAATCATTGGTGGACCCCACAACGGAATTATTGTCTGATTGAGAAAACGATAAAAATGTTTTATTGAAAATAACGGCGGAAGTTTTACCGTTGATACTTTTGAACTACTCAAGAAGTAAAAAACAAAGAATACGCTGCGTTGTTGCGTAGTATCACACTCAAGATTGATTATTGATATTTACGTGAGAAGTCACACAGTTTGATTATTAATATGAATTATTATAGCGATGATGACGTTTTTTTTTATTCGTATTAATAACGTAATAAAACAGAAATATCTTTTTATATAAAACAGAATACTTTATTAAAGTTATTCTATAAATAGAATATATTATATTTTATTATGCATAGTGTTTTGCATAGTTAAAATCTTTTTATATAAATAGAATATATTATATTTTATTTAAAAGATTTTTCTTTAAATATGGAATGGCAGATTAAAGTAAATCAACTGGACCGTTCATGAGTTAGTTACTTATGCATTCCATTTTCCTATAAATAGAAGCTCATTCCTTCATTATTTTCTTATTTAATTCAATTGAAACTACAGAGAGAATATAGAGATAGAAGAAAAGTTTTCTCGCTACTTCACTACTCTTATATCTAGTTCTTTTACGGTAAGGGATATTATTCTTTTGTATTCAAGAAGAGAACTTCTATTATTCCATTCTTTATTATTCATTGGAATAACTCAGTCTGCTGAATACCCTATACTTGGTGACATTCTTTTATTATTCGCATTTACTATTCTCGTCAGAATATCACATCATGCGTATATATGGGACTGGTTCCATTTTATTATTTCGCGATTCTATTATTCTATCGGAATATCTCGTCTGTATTATACTGTGGGATTCGGTTCCATTTTAGTATTAAAATCTTTATATTTCGTCGGAATATCATGTCTCATGTTTATATGGGACCTGGTTCCATCATTTATTATTCCGCATTTATTATTCATTGGAATATCCATCGGTGTGTGAATTTCACGACTCGTTCCGTTATTATTAATCAGTTAGAATAACTTGTCTATGCGGTCTCTATCGCATGCATGGTGATATCTTTTGTTATTCTATTCGGTATTATACTCAGTTGATTAAAATTTTGACTTTTATACTCCATAAAATTAGTGGAATATCCTTGATACTTGCGCTTCATCCAGTATTTTTCATGGAAATTGTGAAGCCCCCAAAATAGGTATACATCACCCATTCTGAGTTGTCAAATACATGGTACAGAAATAACTATAACTCTATTAATACAACATAAAAACTGTGAGTTTAAATACAAATATTGCCATCTAGACAATATCCACACACAAATAAATCCTCATCACAATTATTGATATATTATTTTATAAAAATAGTGAGGACTACTAAACAACTCTCTAGAACCTTCATTCCATACCCCGACTAGTACTCGCTACATTCTCGCCTCTTGAGAAGAAAAATGGAACAAAAAGGAAAAGGGTGAGCTCAACTAGCCCATTAAAAAATATTATGACTAAGATAATATACAAAAAATTATCTTTAGTCTTCAACAGGGAAAAATCTGAGAGAATACATTAAACAACAAGTTTTAGATCAATATTCGCAGCGGAAAATAATAATTCATAGAAGAGTTATGTAGAGAATGAAATCTACTATTATCTATGAATTCAACAGTCCATCAACAATATTTTTATCCCTGTAACATCGATCAATGCACATCTTGAATTATATATTCATCCTTGCACTACAAGCCAAGGATATTCATCAGTTGGTCATGTTTATCTCAACACCTGTTCATCTTTGCACTACGGGCCAAAGATATTCATCATAAAATCATTAATCTTTGCACTACAGGCCAAAGATATTCAATTATATCATCATTTAGGACTTAGGATGATGAAAAATATTTTAAAGAAAACGAATCCAGTGAAACAAAAGAATAAATATTAAGGATTCGTATTTCAGCTATTTCATGTCTAAAAATACCTCAATAATAATCATAGTGGAGTAAAATTCAAGAATGATCAAAACATGGATACAATCAAAGCTAGTATCCACACTAGATATTTTGGACGAAAATAAAAAAATTTAATTTTTCTGTGAATAGTGCCGTATACGTGAATAGTGTCGTATACGTGAATAGTAACTCCGACACAAAAAGTTCCAAATTTGATTAAAAGTTTAGATCAATAATTCGGCATAATGATATTGAAGAAAATAATATCATTTAAAAAAAATAATAATATCCCTTACCTCGAAAGATTAGTACTTCTAGCTGGAATACTGGTATAGTGCTGAAGGGAACTTGCACCGTATAACAATACTCAAAGTATCAAAATTCTCACAAGAATACGCTCAATATATAGAGAGAGAAATAGAGAGAAAACTTCAGTTTCTGGTGTAATTTTTAATTCTAACCTAAGCACCCTATTTATAGGAAAATACTTAGAACACCAAAGCAGAAAATTTATTAAAATAATTTTATTTAATAAATATTCAAGCCCACTTCCCAAGAATCCGAATTCAGCTCATTTACCACACATGTGGGCTTGCAAAAAACGTTTTTCATGAATAAAACAATTAAAACCTCCAAAAATCAATTATTTCGGAACTTCAATAATTCACAATAAATAGCCCTTTTATCAGAAAATTCGAATCTCACAAATTTTTATAGGAAATTCAATTATCTACAACTTTGCAGAAGAAAATTTTTCCAAATTCCAAACAGAAATTGACCGAAATTCATAAACGAGCGATTTTACAAGCTATAATCAAATTTCAGTCAAGAATGGGGTCCACCGATATGTTTAACATGTTTTAAACATTTATTGCAACAAAAATACTCTTTCTCCTCAGATACTCATATATCCCACATTCATTGTAAATATATCACCATTATTATATTATTAAAATATAATAATATATTTAAATGAATTATTTTATCGTAAAAAGATAAAATTTCAATTTTCAACAATTGTCACACTAAAATTTTCTCCATCTATATCCACATAAAATCAATATTTTCTCATTATATAAATCAATAATTAATTATTCACAAATAATATTACGTAATCACAACATCGACACGGAAGCCGCTCCCAGGATAGAGGGGGCTTTTAATAAGGATCTCTCCTCATGGCGCCAGCAATTAGGTGACCAAACCTCTCATTAGATGAACTTTCTAGACATTGCCAATAATGTTATCTAATAATATTATTAGGATAATATGAATTATTACTCCGATAATGAAAATACTATGTAATGACAATTATTCAAACAACAACGATAATATAAAATATCAACGCAACAATTATTGAATCAATAAAATAAAATTCTGAACAGTAATTACTATAACAATTATTGAGTAGTACATTCTTACGTAAGAATCAATAATTGGTGCAATACTGCAGTGTGCCATTGTGTTTTAACCACCGAGAGTATTTCAACAAAGATTAATTGGTGAATAACTACGCTAATTATTTATAAATAACTTATATTTGTCGTTTTCTTCATCCAATCGCTTCAGTTATGGGCCACACAAATTTTACTTGTCGTCGCATTTAATATCTCTCAACAAAGAAGAATATTCCACGACCAAACGAATATTTTATAACCACTTGCGTATTTGAAATATTTGCGTATTTTACCCATAACTATCCACATTAGTCAAATCAACCCTTACTATTTCAAAATAATAAATAGAAAAAATTAAATTTTATTTATTAATAATTTGGGGTCTTACAGAAATATTCTTCTGAGCATTCTTGAATTTTATTCTACAAAGAAGTATCATGTTGACAATTTGGACGTTATTAGTTCCTGAATAACTTAATTCTTGAACTTGTTTTATTGAATTTTTATATCATTGTCATCATCCTCATGTTTATATTTATTGAAAGTCATCTATGGACGAACGTATTATGCGCCAAAGACGTTGACTCGAGCTGTTGAAGATTACGATCGTACCATTCAATACCATCGTGGAAAAGCGAATGTGGTAGCTGACACGTTGAGTAAAAGATCATATGCGTTTACGAGTGCGAATATACGGACGCACATAAAAATAACAAATATACGAGTAGAATCGACTTTAATCGATAAAGTTAAAGCCGCTCAAGCTACACACCCAAATCTGATGAATGTGAAGAAGAAGGTTCAAGAAGGCGTTATTTTAAATAGCAAGAGTTGTTGAAATCTCAACCCTCGATTTAATTGGCCCATTTGAAATTCTCGATCGAGTAGGAACTGTGGCTTATAGACTTGTTTTACCGCCAAATATGTTGCGTGTTCATAACATTTTTAACGTATCGATGTTACGACGACCCGAACCACATTATTAATTTAGAACCGGACGAGATAGCGGATGATTTAACGTTTGAGGAGATATGTGTTAAAATCTTGGATAAGAAGAATCGTATTCAACACTCAAAGGTTATACCTCAAGAGTTAAAATTTGAAATTAAGTCGAGGTATCCTCTCTTTGCTTAAGTATACCGTGCACGTGACGTAAATTTGAGGGCTTAAATTCCATAAGGAGGGAGATTGTGAAACCCAGATTTTATGAATATAGAAATAATTTTCTCGAAATAATTTTTTTTATATTATGGTGTGAATTTGATATAATGTTATAGTGGTGGGTAATATTTATAAATTTTGCAAAGTATGCAAGTTGTTATATTATATTCGATTGGTCAGGGAATATTCTTTGTGTCGGAAAATATTCATACGACGGTACAATCATTGGTGGACCCCACAACGGAATTATTGTCGGATTGAGAAAATGACAAAAATGTTTTATTGAAAATAACGGCGGAAGTTTTCTGGTTGATATTGTTGAACTACTCAATAGTAAAAAAGTACAAGAATCTGGCGTTGTTGCATAGTAAATAGCACACGGTATTGATTATTGATATTTATGTGAGAAGTCGCTCAGTTTGATTCAATTATTGTCGATTATTAATATGTATTATTATAGCGATGATGACATTTTATTTTATTCGTATTATTAACATAATAAAATAGAAACATCTTTTTATATAAAACAGAATACTTTATTAAAGTTATTCTATAAATAGAATATATTATATTTTATTATGCATAGTGTTGCATAGTATTTTTGCATAGTGTTTGCATAGTAAAAATCTTTTATATAAATAGAATATATTATATTTTATTTAAAAGATTTTTCTTTAAATATGGACCGTCGATTAAAGTAAATTAACGGACCGTTAAATGAAGTTAATTCTTATGCATTCCATTTTTCTATAAATAAGCTCATTCCTTCATTATTTTTCTTACGAACTCATTTGAACTCTAGAGAGAGAAGCTATAGAGAGAGACTATAGAGAGATAGAAGAAAAGTTTTCTGCTACTTCACTATTCTTATATCCAGTTCTTTTACGGTAAGGGATATTATTCTTTTGTTTTCCAGAAGAGAACTTCTGTTATTCCATTCTTTATTATTCTGTTGGAATAACCTGTATATGCGGAATACCCTATACTTGGTGACATTCTTTTATTATTCTGCATTTACTATTCTGTCGAAATATCCTGTCTTTGCTATACGCCGGACCTGGTTCCATTTTATTATTCCACATTTACTATTCTTTCGGAATATCCTGTCTGTGCTATACGCTGGACCTGGTTCCATTTTACTATTCCGTCTTTATATTTCTGTCGGAATATCCTATCTGTGCTATACGCCGGACCTGGTTCCATCATTTATTATTCCGCATTTATTATTCTGTTGGAACATCCTGTCGGTGTGAATTTCACCTGACCTGGTTCCATTATTATTATTCTGTTGGAATAACCTGTCTGTGCGGTCTCTATCGCATGCATGGTGATATCTATTGTTATTCCATTCGGTATTATACTCAGTTGATTAAAATTTTGACTTCTATACTCCATGAAATTAGTGGAATATCCTTAATACTTGCGCTTTATCCAGTATTTTTTATGGAAATATTCTTCTGAGCATTCTTGAATTTTATTCTACAAAGAAGTATCATGTTAACAATTTGGACGTTATTAGTTCCTGAATAACTTAATTTTTGAACTTGTTTTATTGAATTCTTATATCATTGTCATTATCCTCATGTTTATATTTATTGAAAGTCATCTATGGCCTGTAGAGCATGGATGGACTTGGTATGATTATGACCAGGGATTATTCGGTATAATCATGACCGTAATGTTACAAATGATGTGAAAATTAAAAGTCCTCATTGGCCCGTAGTGCATTGATGGACAGTTTTTGGTATGATTATGACTATGGATTCTCTTCGGCCAAGGGAGCAAAGATGAATTATTTTATAGCATGATCAGGACCGTTGATGAAAACACGATTATCTTTGGCCCGTAGTGCATGGATAATTCGTGGTCGTGATACTAAAGAATATCCTTGGCCAGTAGTGCAGGGATGATTTAATGATGTGGATTATTTTATTGAGTTGAGTCTCAAATGATAAAAGTGATGAAAACTTTTTAAATCATAAAAGATAGTAGATTCTATTCTCTCTTGACTCTTTTAATTGATTTCTTGTTCACCGCATTAAACTTGATGTATATTGTATTTTATCGGTTTAACTTTCATTGAAGGCTAACGATAATTTATTTTGCATTATCTTAGTCATAATATTTCTTCATCGGGCTAGTTGAGCTCACCTTTCTTTCACCTTTTCTCTCTGTGAAATGAGAACGAAATGGGACTAGTCGGGTAATGGAGTGATGGTCCGAGATGGTGTCTTAGTAGTCCTCACTATTCTATAAAATAGTGTGATAATAAATGTAACGAGGACTCAATTGAGAATGGATATTGTCTAGATGAAAATATTTGTATTTAAACTCACAGCATATGTTTTGTCGTATTTTACACGACTGTTGTATTATTATAGTTTGTATTTGAATTTTGTACCATGTATTTGGCGACTCAAGATGGGTGATGTATACCTAATTTTGGGGACGTCACATTCTCCTTCTATAATCTTGAGCGTATTTCCTTAAGTGTTTTAAGAAGCTTTGAGCGAAGAACATAGTATAAGTTTTCTTTAAGAAAATCCTCACCCTATCAGTCGGAATATTCTTCTTGTACGGTAAAGAGTGTTATTCTTTCTTATTCATGAAGAGAACTTCTGTTATTTTATTCTTTATTATTCTGTTGAAATAACCTGTATACGCGGCATTCCCCATTACATGGTGATCTTCTTTTGTTATTCAATTCTTTATTATTCATTGGAATAACTCAGATGCTTGGGTTTACTCCTATACTTGGTGGAAAGACCTGTATATGCGGTTTACCCAATACTTGGTGATCTTCTTTTATTATTCCGCATTTACTATTCTGTCAGAATATCCTGTCGGTGTGAATTTCACCTGACCTGGTTCCATCATTTAATATTCTAGTATTTATTTATTCTCGTTTTAATATCCGCTTAAGGGTGAATTTCATCTCGACTGGTTCCATCATTTATTATTCCGTATTTAATATTCTCATTGGGAATAACTTCGTCATGCAAGGTCTCTATCGCATGCATGGTGAATGATCCTTTGTATTCATTCCTTATTAAATTGTGGAAATGATCTGTTTACGTGGATTACTGCATGGCGGTGAAAATACATTTGCAGTTTCATATATTCTTTATTATACTCAGTTAGTTAGAGTTTTAACTTCTATACTCCATGAAATTAGTGGAATATCCTTGTATTTGCGCTTCATCCAGTATCTTTTTATGGAAATATTCTTCTGAGCATTCTTGAATTTTACTTTACAAAGAAGTATCATGTTGACAATTTGGACATTATTAGTTCCTGGATAAATAAATTCTTGAACTTATTTTATTGAATTATTATGTCATTGTCATCATCCTTATGTTTATATTGTGTTGAAAGTCATCTTTGGCTTACGTGCAGAGATGGACTTGGTATGATTATGACCAGGGATTATTCGGTATAGTCATGACCATTGATGATTTAATGAACATCCTTGGCCCGTAGTGCAAGGATGATTGATGAATGGTTTATTTATTTATTGTCGAGTCTTAGCGATAAAAGTGATGAAAAACTTTTAAATCATAAAAGTTAGTAGATTTTATTCTCTACTTGACTCTTTTAATGAATTGCTTGTTCCGCTGCAGTTAAACTTGATGTCTATTTTATTTTATCAGTTTAACATTGTTGGAGGCTAATGATAATTTATTCTGCATTATATTAGTCATAATATCTCTTACTGGGCTAGTTGAGCTCACCCTTTCTTTCACTGTTCTCTTCAGAAAATGAGAATATAATTAAAAGCGAGTCTGGGAAGCAAATGACAAATTCGGATGATAGCATTAGTAGTCCTCACTATTCTGTTAAATAGTATGATAATAAATGTAATGAGAACTCCTTTGAGTTTGTATACTGTCTAGATGACAATATACATATTAAAACTCTTAGATTATGTTTTGTCGTATTTTACACGACAGTTGTATTTGAATTTTGTACCATATATTTGGCGACTCAAGATGGGTGATGAATACCTAATTTTGGGGGCGTCACAGTTGGTATCAAAGCTTAGGGATATGATCTCTGGCTGAGATGTGAGATAAGAACTAGGAAGGGAGAGACGGGGAATTCCTTCGCTAGTATGACCTACCTAAGTTTATGTGGTATTTAATTGGTCGGTCAGAGTATAGGGATAATATGTGATATGTTAATTAACCCTTGTTTTGTGACAGTGTTTGAAAATGGCATCTAAAAATGTTGAGATAAGCAATGGGACAAAATAATATGACCATATCGTAGTACGAGGCTAAGTTTGCGGAGTTATCCCGGTTTGCATCCCATTTGGTGGACAATGAGGAGCGAATGACGCGAATGTTTCTAAGAGGTTTGAAACCCTATATACGTCAATACCTCATTCTCATGTTCATATTTTTTTGAAAGTCATCTGTGGCCTATAGTGCATAGATGGGCTTGGTATGATTATGACCACGTGTTATTCGGTATAATCATGACCGTAATGTTATAAATGATGTGATAAATTAAAGTCATCTTTTGCCTGTAGTGCATAGATGGACTTGGTATGATTATGACCACGTGTTATTCGGTATAATCATGACCATAATGTTATAAATGATGTGATAAATTAAAGTCATCTTTTGCCTGTAGTGCATAGATGGACTTGGTATGATTATGACCACATGTTATTCGGTATAATCATGACCGTAATATGACGAATGATGTGGTAAAAAAAAAATCCTCATTTGCCGTAGTGCATTGATGGACAGTTTTTGGTATGATTATGACTATGGATTCTCTTCGGCCAAGGGTGCAAAGATGAATTATTTTATGGCATGATCAGGACCGTTGATGAAAACACGATTATCTTTGGCACGTAGTGCATGGATAATTCGCGGTCGTGATACTATTAAGCTGAGTCTCAGCATTATTGGTTTTACAGTTGTATATCTTTAGCCGTAGTGCAAAGATGAATTTATTAGTATGATTATGAGCAGGAATTGTGATTGAGTATAACCATAATTTTTGATGTTTCAGGTGAAGATAGGTGATGTAAATTATCTTCTTCCTGGTGCGAAAAGGAATTCAGAAGACGAGTAATATACTTCGCTAGGGTGTGACTTACCTAAGCCGAAATTTTTCTTGATAAGTTGACAATTTGTGATATGTCAATTAACCTTTGTTTTGAAAGTATATTTTAGAATGATATCTGAAATACAGGAGATGAGTAATGGGAAAATTATGATACAAAGGATATAACGAGGAAGGTACAATCGTAAAAGAAAGCAAGGTATTCTTATCTCTTCGAATATCAGGTACGTACGTAAATTTCGAGGGCGAAATTTCATAAGGAGGGGAGATTGTAAAATCCCAGATTTTATAGATAAAGATTTAAATTTCTCAAAATATTTTTTTTATATTATGGTGTGGATTTGATATAATATTATAGTTGTGGGTAGTATTTATAAATTTTGCAAAGTATGCAAGTTGTCATATTATATTCGATTTGTCGGGAAATATTCTTTTTTTGTCAGTGAATATCCGTACGACGGTACAATCATTGGTGGACCCCACAACAGAATTATTGTCGGATTGAGAAAACGATAAAAATATTTTATTAAAAATAACGGCAGAAGTTTTACTGTTGATACTGTTGAACTACTCGGTAGTAAAAGTACTGAGAATAATGCTGCTGTTGTATAGTATAGTAGCACTAGTATTGATTATTGATATTTATGTGAGAAGTCACTCAGTTTGATTCAATTATTGTTGATTAATAATATGAATTATTATAACGATGATGACGTTTTGTTTTATTCGTATTATTAACGTAATAAAACGGAACATCTTTTTATATAAAAAAGTAATACTTTATTAAAGTTATTCTATAAATAGAATATATTTTATTCTATTATGCATAGTATTTTGTATAGTAAAATCTTTTTATATAAAATGTAATACTTTATTAAAGTTATTCTATAAATAGAATATATTATATTTTATTATGCATAGTGTTTGCATAGTGCGCTGCGATAGTGTTTGCATAGTAAAAATCTTTTATATAAATAGAATATATTATATTTTATTTAAAAGATTTTGCTTTAAATATGGACCGTCAGATTAAAGTAAATCAAACGGACCTGCTCATGAGTTAATTATTACGCAGATCCATTTTCCTATAAATAGAAGCTTAGTTAGAATTGAAATCACACCAGAAGTTCAGAGAATTCTCCTTCTATAATCTTGAGCGTATTTCCTTAAGGGTTTTAAGAAGCTTTGAGCGAAGAACATAGTATATGTGACACCCCCAAAATAGGTATACATCACCCATCTTGAGTCGTCAAATACATGATATAAAATTCAAATACAACTTAATAATACAGTAGTCGTGTAAAATATGACAAAACATATGCTGTGAGTTAAATACAAATATTGCCTTCTAGACAATATACATTCTCAAATAGAGTCCTCGTTACATTTATTATCACACTATTTTACAGAAAAGTGAGAACTACTAAGACACCATCTCGGACCATCACTCCGTTACTCGACTAGTCCCATTACGCTTTTCATTTCACAAGAGAGCAAGTGAAAGAAAGGGTGAGCTCAACTAGCCCAAAGAAGAAATATTATGACTAAGATAATGCGAATAAATTATCATTAGTCTCCAACAATGTTAAACCGATAAAATACAATAGACATCAAGTTTAAGCTCAGCAATGGACAAGCAATCCATTAAAAGAGTTAAGTAGAGAATAGAATCTACTATCTTTTATGATTTAAAAGTTTTTCATCACTTTTATCGCTTAGACTCAAATTTCAATAAATAATCCACATCATTAAATCATCCCCCACTACAAATTTAAGGATATTATTTAGTATCACGACCACGAATTATCCATACTACTACCAAAGATAATCGTGTTTTTCATCAACCAGTCCGATCATGCCATAAAACAATTCATCTTTCCTCCCTTTGGCAAGAGAATCCATAGCCATAATCAAACCAAAAACTGTCCATCAATGCACTACGGGCCAATGAGGACTTTTAATTTTCACATCATTTGTAACATTACGGTCATGATTACACCGAATAATCCCTGGTCATAATCATACCAAGTCCATCCATGCTCTACAGGCCATAGATGACTTTCAATAAATATAAACATGAAGATGATGACAATGATATAAGAATTCAATAAAACATGTTCAAGAATTAAGTTATTCAGGAACTAATAACGTCCAAATTGTCAACATGATACTTCTTTGTAAAGTAAAATTCAAGAATGCTCAGAAGAATATTTTCATGAAAAGATACTAGATGAAACGCAAATATAAAGGATATTCCACTAATTTCATGGAGTATAGAAGTCAAAATTTTAATCAATTGAGTATAATACCGAATGAAATAATAAAAAATATCTCCATGCATGCGATAGAGACCGCACAGATAGGTTATTCCAACAGAATAATAATAACGGAACCAAGTAAGGTGAAATTTACACCGACAGGATGTTCCAACAGAATAATAAATGCAAAATAATAAATGATGGAACCAGTCCTACAGATATATAGCACATACAGTGATATTAAACGTAAATATAAATACGGAATAGTAAAATGGAACCGAGTCCCCAGATAGCATGCATACGAGATATTAAAAATGTAATAAGTAAATGCGAGAATAATAAAATGGAACTAGGTCCCGCAGATAACATAATATGTGATATTCCGACGGAATAATAAAATGGAACCAGGTCCGGCGTATAGCACAGACATGATATTCCGACAGAATAGTAAATGTGGAATAATAAAAGAATGTCACCAAGTATAGGGTATTCCGCGTATACACGTTATTCCAACAGAATAAATAAGAATGGAATAACATAAGAATTTCACCAAGTATAGGTATCTGGCGTATCTGGTCATGTATGGGGTATGCCACTTTTACAAAAGTTATTCCAATGTAATAATAAAGAATGGAATAATGTAAGTTCTCTACGTGAGTATAAAAGAATAATATCCCTTACTATAAAATAATACTTGATATAAGAGTAGTGAAGGAAGAGAAAACTTTTCTTATCTCTCTCAGAGTTCAAAGAATTCGTGTAAGAAAATAATGAAGGAATGAGCTTCTATTTATAGAAAAATGGAATGCATAAGAATTAACTTCATGAACGGATTGCATTAATTTACTTTAAATCGACGGTCTCATATTTTAAAAAATCTTTTAAATAAAATATAATATATTCTATTTATATAAAAAAGATTTTTACTATGCAAATTCTATACAACACTATACAAAAACACTATGCAAAAACACTATGCAATACTATGCATAATAAAATATAATATATTCTATTTATAGAATAACTTTAATAAAGTATTCATTTTATATAAAAGATGTTTCGCTTTTATTACGTTAATAATACTTAATAAAACAAAACGTCATCATCGCTATAATAATTCATATTAATAATAAATAATAATTGAATCAAACCGAGCGACTTCTCACATAAATATCAATAATCAATACAGGTGCTTGCTATTATGCAATAACGCCAGACATCGCATTTCTTTTACTACCGAAAGTAGTTCAACAAAGATCAACAGTGAAAACTTTCGTAGTTATTTTCAATAAAATATTTTTGTCGTTTTCTCAATCCGACAATAATTACGTCATGGGGTCCACTAATGATTGTTCCGTTGCATTTAATATTTTCAAACACAAAGAATATTCCCCGACCAATCGAATATAATATAACAACTTGCATCTCGTGTGCAAAATTTATAAATACTACCCACAACTATAATATTATCTCAAATTCGCACTATAATATTAAAAAATTATTTCGAGAAAATTAATTCTTTATTCATAAAATCGGGGTTTCACAATCTCCCCTCCTTATGGAATTTCTCTCGAAATTTACGTCACGATACATTCGGTATCTTAACGGTGAGGATACCTCGAATTAATTTCAAATTCTAACTCTTGAGGTATAACCTTTGAGTGTTGAATACGATTCTTCTTATCCAAGATTTTAACAAGTATCTTCTCAAACGTTAAATCATCCGCTATCTCGTCCGGTTCTAAATTAATAATGTGGTTCGGGTCGTCCACATATTTACGTAACATCGATACGTTAAAAATGTTATGAACACGCAACATATTTGGCGGTAAAACGAGTCTATTAGCCACAGTTCTTACTCGATCGAGAATTTCAAATGGTTGAGATTTTCCAATTTAAATCGAGGGTTGAGATTTCCTCTCTTCAACAACTCTTTCTTTTGAAATAACGCCCTCTTGAACCTTCTTCTTCACATTCATCATCTCCGGGTGCGTAGTTTGAGCGGCTTTAACTTTATCGATTAAAGTCGATTCTACTCGTATATTCGTTATCTTCATGTGGGTCCGTATATTCGCACTCATAAACGCATACGATCTTCTACTCAACGTGTCAGCTACCACGTTCGCTTTTCCACGATGGTATTCAATGGTACGATCGTAATCTTCAACAGCTCAAGTCAACGTCTTTGGCGCATTATACGTTCGTTTTAAGTAAAGAAATATTTAAGGGTTTAAGAAATAGGTTTTGTACTGGGGTCAATACAAAATTTGATTTCACGCTCTGGGGTAGGCTAGGAAGTCTTCAAGAATACGTCAGGAAATTTATTAACATTACCAACTGTGACTTCTATCCCTTAACCTGGATAACACCTCACAAATGATACCTATCAACTTGCCATCTTCATTCACGATGTCGCCATGTAAAAGTCATCTTTGGTGCATTCCACACAAGGAAGTCAACAACGAAAGGCTTGGGGCTCTTTACTTTTGGCTTGATATGGCAATGATTGACTTTAGTGGTTTGGTTACTTTGAATTCACATAATAGGTTGGTTAGGAGTATGAAAGTTAACAACCTTACGAAAAGCATGATGAGTAGTTAACCAATCGATTCCAAAAATCACATTCATGCAAATATTTTCAAAGAGATAAGATCGACAGGTAGCGTGAAAGTGTTGATTTGAATCAAACAAGATTTATAAATAGTGGAGGTAGCAAAGGTTTCTCCAAACTGAGTTTAAACAGATATATCAAAGTCTAACTTCTCCGGAGTTAACTTCAAACATTGAACAAAACTAGGTGAAATAGAAGAGTGAGTAGAATCCCAGATTCAACACGGTATAGACTTCGCAAGAGCTTATGATTAACTTACCCGTGATAATTTTATTGGGTTCCTCGTCACGAGAAAAAAAATGCTCTCTTAAACTACCAAATTTTTGGCTTACAGGACATCCTTTGGTATCACTATCCCAATTTGGACTTGACTTCACCATACGACAAAATCGAAAGCTAGGTGGATCGTGGCGCCCCAAAATAGGTATACAACACCCATTCTGAGTCATCAAATATATGGTACATAAAGCAAACTATAACTTCAATAATACAAATGTCGTGTAAAATACAACGACATAACTGTGAGTTTAAATACAAAATATTGCCTTTTAGAGAATATCCACACCCAAATAAGTCCCCATTATAATTATTCAAACACTATTTTACAGAAATAGTGAGGACTGCTAAAATATCTTTCTAGAAACATCACTCCATACCCCGACTCGATCCTGCTATGTTCTCACCTCCTGAGAAGAAAAATGGAACAAAAAGGGTGAGCTCAACTAGCCAAGTAAAGAATATTATGACTAAGATAATATACAAAAAATTATCGTTAGTCTTCAACAGGGAAAAATCTGATAAAATATCATAGACAACAAGTTTTAGATCAACAAATGCAGCGGAAACAACAATCCATTAGAAGAGTCACGTAGAGAATGAATTCTACTATCTTCTAAGATTTAAAAGTCCATCATCAATATTTCATCCCTGTAACAACAATCAATATACATCTTTAATCATCTTTGCACTACAAGCCAAAGATATTCATCAATTAATCATCCATCTTTCCACTACAGGCCAAAGATATTCAATAATATCATCATTAAGGACCGAGGATGATGAAAAACATTTTTAAGAACGAATCCAGTGAGATAGAAGGACAAATATTAGGGATTCGTATAATAGTTTATCCAAGATCAATAATAGTTCATAATAACCAATTTTGAAGCAGAATTCAAAAATAACGATCAAAACATGGATACAATCAAAGATAGTAGCCAAAATAGACATCTTGGACAAAAAGAAAATTTTATTTTTTCGATTGAATAGTCGTATTCGTGAATAAAGGTCAGATATCGTGAATAATGTCGTATACGTGAATAGTAATCCCGACACAACAAGTTCCAAATTTGATTAAAAAGTTCACCAATATTTCGGCATAATGATATTGAAGAAAAAAAATATCATTTGAGAAGAAAATAACATCCCTTACCTCAAAATAACCGTATTTCTGACTGAATTTCGGGTATAGTACTGACAAAAACTCGCACCGTATAGCAACACTCAAAGTATACTCATAAGAATACGCTCGATAATATAGAGAGAGAAAGAGAGAAAACTTTGTTTCTGGTGTGATTTTCAATTCTAACTTAGCCCTCTATTTATAGGAAAATGCTAGAACGCCAAAGGAGACTAAATTAATAAAATATTAATTTATTTATCTTACTTTCCTTAGCAGCCTTCTTTGGTCAAAAACATCAGCCACCCATGTGCCAACAACCACAAAAACGTTTTTCTTAAATAAAATAATTAAAACTTCCAAAAATCAATTATTTCGGAACTCCGGAACTTCAATAATTCACAATAAATAGTCCTTTTATCAGAAAATTCGAATCTCGCGAATTTTTATAGGAAATTCAGTTCTCTACAACTTTACAGAAGAAAGGTTTTCCAAATTCCAAACAGAAATTGACCGAAATCCACAAACGGATGATTTTAAATACTTCCCTTCCGACAAAATACTGATAAAACACCTCCACATTAATTCCTTCATTAATAACCACATAAATAAATCCATTATTTATATCCACATCAAATAAATATTTTCTTATCATATAAATCAATAATTAATTATTCACAAATAATATTACAGAATCACAATTATAACAACAGTAGTTCCTGGGATGAGGGACTTTCCAATAAGGATTTCTCTCTTCTTACGTATGCAATTAGGTGACCAAACCTCTCCTTAGATGAACTTTCTAGACATTGCCAATAATGTTATCGATAATATTATTCAAATATTATGAATTATTGATCCGATAATGGAAAATCTTGTGTGCGATGACAATTATTGAAACAATAATAATATAAACTAACAACGCAGCAATTATTGAATCAATAAAATAAAATAATGAACAGTAATTACTGTAACAATTATTGAGTAGTGCCTTCTTACGTATGAATCCATAATTCAACAATACATGTAATCTGCAAGTGTCCGCTCTTGTGCAACCCACGCATATTACTGTATTTTAACCACCAGGTAACCCAACAGTGTTAACGGTAATAATTTACGTCGTTATTTATAAAACTCAATCTTTGTCGTTTTCTTTCATCCAACTGTTTTCCGTTATGGGGCTCACAAATGACTGCGCCGTCGTACAGAGATTCCCGACAAAAAGAATGTTCCACGACCAAACGAATATTCCCCGACAAAAAGAATATTTTGTAACCACTTGCTTATTTTGCAAAATTTGCACATTTCACCTATAACTAAAGCATTTATATCAAATTAATACCTTATTAATTCAAGATAATAAATAGAGAAATTCAATTTTATTCATAATAAGTTTGAGTCTTACAACCTCCCCTCCTTATGAAATTTCGTCCTCGAAATTGACGTACGTACCTGGCATTTCGAACAGGTGAGGGTACCTCGCTTTCATTTCCGATTTCAACTCCCATGTCATTTCCTCAATTGCATGGTTTCTCCACAAAATCTTGACTTGTGGTATAACCTTCGTGCGTAGGACATGTTCTTTCCTATCCAAAATCTTAGCAGGTACCTCCTCGTACGTTAAATCTTCGGCTATCTCGTCCGGTTCTAACTCAATAATGTGGTTCGGGTCTTTTAAATATAACATCGATACGTAAAAAAAAATGTTAAGAACACGCGACATACTTAGCGTTTAAAGCGAGTCTATAGGCCACAATTCCTACTCGATCGAGGATTTCAAATAAATCGAAGGTTTGAGCTTTCTTCTCTTCATCGACTCTTACTTCTAGAATAATGCCTTCTTCTTTATATTCATCAGCTCCGATGTGTAGCTTGAGCTGTTTTAACTTTATCAATTAAAGTCGATTCTACTCGTATCATAACATCGTAACGTGGGTTCCTAGAGTCTTTAACTCTATCTTTATCATTTGTAAATCATACAAAATGGGTATTTATGTTAACAACATCGCACTCGTACCCGCATACAATCTTCAATGCGTCAGCTACTACGTTCACTTTTCCACAATGGTATGGTCAGAACAGGTGCCGAAATGAGTCGCCTCTTGAGCTCTTGGAAAATCTTATCGCATTCCTCGCTCCATACGAATTTTGTATCTTTACGAGTCAGCTGAGTTAACGGAGTAGCGATCGGAGAAAGTCCTTCCACAAATCTCCGATAGTAACCAGTTAAGCCTAGAAAGCTAGATATTTCGATTACTGACTTAGGTTGCTCTCAACTGTGACTCATATCCCAATCTTGGATAGCACGTCACAATGACACCTATCAGTTTACCATCGCATGAATATAACGTCCCCTACGGAGAGTCTAGCTTTGGTGCATTCCACAAAGGAAATCACCATATAGAGGCTTGAGTACCAACTCTTGTACTTGGGTTTTTAACTCCTGAAGTTCAATAGGAGCCATTCGATATGAGATTTTAGAAATGGGTTTTGTACCGGGATCAAAGTCGATACAAAATTCAATATCACGCTCTGGGGGTAGGCCAGGAAATTCTTCAGGAAATACGTCAGGAGATTTACTAACAACAGAAATATCATTCAAATCTGACGTATTTTTGTTCAAGTCCATAATATGAGCTAAGAAAGCTTGACATTCGTTTTTCAATAAACGAATAACTTTATGGCTTGATATGAAAGTGTTTGACTTCAATGATTTGATTGCTTGAATTTGAATAACAAGTTGCGTAGGAATATGAAAACTAACTACCTTACAAAAGCAATCAATTTTTGGCATGATGAGTGGTTAACCAATCAATCCTTAAAATCACATCAAAAACAAGTATCTTTAAAGAGATAAGATCAACAGGTAATGTGATGATGCCAACTTGGATCAAACAAGATTTATAAACAGTGGATGTGATAAAGGTTTCTCCTAACGGAGTCTCCACAGATGAGTTAAAGTCTAATTTCTCCGGATTCAAGTTTAAACGTTGAGCATAAGCAAGAGAAATAAAAGAGTGGGTAGAACCGGTATCTAATATGGTATAGACTTCGCAAGAATTTATAATTAACTAACCCGTGATACCTTTGATCGGGTTTCTCGCATTTTGGGCAGTCACGACAAACGCTCTTCCAGAAACCGTCGACTTCGTTTTGTCCGTATCCTCATTTGGTGCCACCGTCCCAGCTGGACTTGATTTTGCTACAGGACAAAATTGAGCTATGTGACCATCTTTTCCACAACTAAAACATACTTTGGAAGGCTTTGAACAGTTTTTCCTTATATGTCCCTCCTCTCCGCATCTGTAGCATTTAACTGGCGGTCGTTCTCCTCCCCTAGAATTTGTTGCTGGTGCTGCTGCCGACGTCTTCCCATCATCGTTAAATCTTCTCTTCTTAGATCGGACATCTCTTTCCACAATATCAACGCGTCGTGCATCACTCATTTTCACTCGTTCCATTTTTTCTTCTTTCAGCTCAAATTCCAACTTTATCATCTTATACTCTGCCAAAAGAGTGCTTCTATTCAAGCATCACATATCGGGTAACACAAGCTTGAATTGTTGCATTCTTTTGCTCCATGACCGCCTGCCGTTCTTCAGCCTGCTCTTCTAACTCATGAATACGATTTTGTAATTCTAAATTTTGATCATAAAATTCTTCTAATAAATTCTCCTCAGGTACCTCTTCTTCTTCTTCTTCCTCACTCTCAGCTGCTACCTCTGCGACTATCTCGGGTACAACTATCAATTCTTCACTCACCATGTGGATATCTCTAATTTCTTCTTCACCTGACAGCACATTATCCTGGTTGGGGATTAGAGGTGTCTCCACGATCTCATTCACTGCATTGTTAACGTTCTCAGCTGCCATTCTTAAATACTACCATAAAATAAGGGTTAATTAAACAAATTAACATATCACATAATATCCCTATATTATGACCGACCAACAAATAAGCTTAGGGACGCCCCCAAAATAGGTCCATTCCATCCAACCCATTCTCGAAGTCGCCAAATACATGGTACGTAAAACAACTACAACTTTATTACAACAATTGTCGTGCAAAATACAATAAACACATATATCGTGAGTTTGATACAAATATATACCAAATGTGACATATATCCCAACCGTGGATAAAAAGACCTCACAAATGACACTTTACATAAAGGTATAGTCAAAAAACCTGCTTTTAGAAACTAAAATCTTTGGGAAGTGCTCAAGGAAACCTTCGCATACATGGGAGGCCATGCTTCTAGGTTATGATAGATATCATATGGCCACGTAATTATCCTTGGTTGACCTAATATACCCCAAAAGAAAAATGAGAAGATTACTATCATATTCTTCCCAATGGTGAGTCTCTTGATTTATCATTATCTCCACCGCCTCAAATTGAGAATTATACTTCAAACAAACACCAAGATTATATAGTAGTGTCGTAAATATACTCAAAGAAGTGGATGAGCACAACCTCGCCTTTATGATGACACGAGGTTGTATGTCATTAGACATCTTGTATGAAAGTGGCAAAACACCCTTCCAACGCTGGGTTCGCTTTCTCCCTATATGATTCACCAAATATAACTACTAAAAGATGTATACAACACACTTGTCTATACTATTAGGAGAACTCCACAGCCTAGAAACCACCGCTCTATTCCCTCATTACCCCGCCGACCCAGCCTACACTCTTATTACCTTAAAGGAATTTTAAGCAAAAGGGTGAGACAACTAGCTCAAGAAAGAATATCATGACTAAAGATAATTAAATTATCAATAGCCTTCATCAATAATAAATCGTAGATTTAGAACATACGGTAGATGATAAAAATTTCAACCATAGTCAGTAAATGAAACGAGCAATCCATTAGAAGAGTCAAATAGACTATAAAGTCTATTATCTTCCATGTTAAAAATCCACCAACAATGTTTTATCCTCAGTAACATCAATCAACAATTTCGTCCACAATCATATGAATAACTCATAATCATAATTGTAGTTCTAAATTCTCTTCTCATCCAGACGTAAGATAATTTTCATCACCTATCTTTACCGAAACATCAAAGATCATGGTTACACCAAATCACATTTCGCTCATAATCATACTAATAATTTCATCTTTGCACTACTACCAAAGATATTCATTCAGATCACCAATTGGTCATGTTCATCTCAACACATGTTCATCTTTGCACCATCGCCAAAGATATTCATCAACATGTCATCTTTGCACCACGGCCAAAGATATTCTTCAACAATTCATCTTTTGCACCATACAGCCAAAGATATTCCTCAACAGCTCATATTTGCACTATGTGCCAAATATATTCATCAATAGTTCATATTTGCACTATGTGCCAAATATATTATTATCTCAAAGAAATATATAATCATTTCGTAATTTATATAAACAATAATTATAACTATGTTGATCATTTCACCTTTGCACTTAAGCTAAAGATATTCAATTATAAATTCAATGGTCACGATCATACCAACCAACAATTCAACTTTGCACCATCGCCAAAGAGAACTCATAGTCATGATCATACCAATAATCTACCCATCTTTACACTCAAGTCAAAGAGAAATTAATATCATCATTGTGGTTATAAAAATGTTATATATGATAATAAAAATAATATAATCAACATATAGATTTAATCTCAAGAGTAATATTCATAACTCAACTATAATTTGGTCGTAAAAAAAAACCAATTTTGTCGTGAATAGTATCCGTAAAATAGTAAACTCATGAATAAGAACTCGTGAATAAGAACTCATGAATAATAACTCATGAATAGTAAACCCGACTCAAAAAGGTAGAAATTCCACAATAAAATTCATACCAATATTTTGGTATAATGATATTGAAATAACATTTCTTAAACTTATAAACAATTTATTTTAATTGTTTACACTTTACTAAATAATGCATTTAATCATCCTAAAATTTTAAACTCATAAGATTTCATCACCAATAACCAAAACCCTCATCAAAAATCAGATATACCTCATATAGGATTCTCAAGCCATAAAATCCTATTTTCCAATTTTCTTACTTCACATAACATATTTAATTCATTTACTCATAACTAGTCTATTTTCATGAAAAATACCAAATCAGTTCCAAAAATATTTCTTTTCTGGGATTTAGCAGAATATAGTTCCATATTGAATATATATTTTCTCGTAATTTTTAAAATTCATTTACTATTTTTCATATGGCCAAAACCATCGAATATTTAGACATTTATCATAAATTGTACTTTTATCCAAAAATTTTGAAATTTACAGAGTATACTGATATTATATAGATGTACTTCCAATAAAAATTTTATCAATTTTGGAGTTAACCACAAGGAGTTATAAGCGGTTACTTTTAAAATAATATTTTCCCGTAAAATTCATAACTCTTAATCTATACATCCAAAAATCACCATTTTTGGACACAATCAATAAAACTCATCAAAATATCATTTCAAATTTTTCCAGAATTTTTTGAAGGTCGGAAGAAGTATTTAAACTAAAAAACATAATAACCCTTAAAATCCCTTTACCTCAAAAGAAAAAGATTTCGATTTGGAATATCTGATGAAAAGTCTGAGAAAACTTTGTGTCTAATAGCAACTCTCAAAGTATCTAAATACTCACAAAAATATGCTTGATAATATATAGAGAGAAAACTTATGTTTTTCGGTGTGATTTTCAATTCTAACTTAAGCTTCTATTTATAGGAAAATGCTGTAACGCCTAAAAGGAGACTAAATTAATAAAATATATTATTATTATTTCATTTTCCCACGCCACCTACTGTACCACCAACCAAATTTCAAACCAACTTGGAATAGCAAAGCCCACATGTTATTAACACCAACCAAAGTGGGTCCCACCCATAAATATAATAAAAATTATTTTATTCTTCTAAACTTCAACAATTCATAGAAAATAGCTTGCTTATTTAAAATTCAAACTCGCGATTTTCCATAGGAAATTCCATTATCTACAACTTTGCGTAAGGAAGTTTTTCCAAATTCCAAATGTAAATTGACCAAATCCACAAACGGATGATTTTAAATATCGCATAACACCTTTTAAAATTCATAACAAATCATGCGTTAATTTTCAATCTGCTCAAAATTTGTGGATATATACTCAACTTATATATGTATAACATATCCAAAAATCACAACGATCCAACGGTCGATCAAAATTATAACTCACTTAATAGAGCTTTTTAAGAACACCGATTTGATCTTTTAATACCTCCAATCCAACAAAATAATCGATAAAACACCTCAACATTAATTCCTTCATTTATAACCACATAAATAAATCCATCATCTATATCCACATCAAATAAATATTTCATTATCATATAAATCAATAATTAATTATTCACAAATAATATTACGTAATCACAATTATGACAACCAAAGCCGCTCCTGTCAGAAAGAGGGGCTTTCCAATAAGAATTTCTCCTCATCGCGCGCGCAATTAGGTGACCAAACCTCTCCTCGATGTAACTTTCTAGACATTGCCAATAATGCTATCTAATAATATTATTCAAATAATAATAATTATTGATCCGATAATGAGAAATATTGTGCGTTGATAATTATCAAACAACAATAATATAAAATATCAACGCAAAGAATTATTGAATCAATAAAATAAAATATTGAAAAGTAACCATCAGTGCCTTCTTACGTAAGAATCAATAATTTAAAAATACCGTGTGTAATACCGTAAGCCATCGCAAGCAACAACGCAGACATTTTATTTTACCAACCGTATTCCAACAAAGTTGTTAATTCGTGAACGATTTACGCCGCTATTTATAAAAACTTAATTTTGTCATTTTTTTCATCCGACAGCTTATTCTCATATGGGCCCATAAATGGTCATACATCACGTATTTAATATATTCCCTACGTAAAGAATATTCCACTCACCAAACTAATATTCCCCCGACAACAATGAATATTTTATAACCACTGTGTATTTGAAAAAAAATTCATATATCACCCTTAACTTAACTTTTATCAATTTAACCATTTACCCAATAGTAATTATAAGAAAAATTGAATACTTTTATTTCATAAAATTTGGGTCTTACAAAATACATACATGGTAGAGTAAATAACTACAACTTTATTATAACAATTGTCGTGCAAAATACAATAACACATATCTTTGTGAGTTTGGATACAAATATATATCAAATGTGACACATATCCCAACCGTAGTGGACAAGACCTCACGGTGACACCTTACATAAAGGTTTAGTCAAAACTATTTTAGAAACTAAAATCTTTGGGAAGTGCTCAAGGAAACCTTCAGCATACATGGGAGGCCATGCTTCTAGGTTATGATAGATATCATATGGCCACAGAATTATCCTTGGCTGACCCAAATTAATACCTTAATAATTCAAGATAATAAATAGAGAAATTTAATTTTATTCATAATAAGTTGGGGTCTTATAGTGACCTTCTCTTCCGCAATTAAAACACGCTTTAGATTGCTGCGTATAGTTTGGACGGATGTGTCCCTCTTGTCCGCATTTGAAACATACGACCGATGGTCGTTCTTCTTCCTTTGAAACGGGTGCTGGTGTCGATGTCTTCACGTCATTGTTGAACCTTTCTTCTTGAAATTTCCATTCTATTATCTTGGCCATGATTACCACCAAAGTGGTTACCATTCTGGCATGATAATTTCCCCATGATGGTTATCATTGTTAGATGACCATTGCCACCGGTATGATTATTATCGTGTTGTTGGTCGTTGCCTTTTGGTTGTGCTGACTCATTATCACGCTCCAATAACTGAGCCCTATTCACAACATCTGAATATAAACAAAGTTTATGAGAAATGAGGTATTGACGTATATGGGGTTTCAAATCTCGCAGAAACATTCGCGTCATTCGCTCCTCATTATCAACCAAATGGGATGCAAACTGGGATAACTCCGCAAACTTAGCCTCGTACTGCGACACGGTCATATTATTTTGCCCCATTGCTTATCTCAACATTTTTAGATGCCATTTTCAAACACTGTCACAAAATGAGGGTTAATTAACATATCACATATTATCCCTATACTCTGACCGACCAAATAAATACCACATAAACTTACGTAGGTCATACTAGCGAAGGAATTCCCCGTCTCTCCCCTCCTAGTTCTTGTCTCACATCTTAGCCAGGGATCATATCCCTAAGCTTTGATACCAACTATGACGCCCCCAAAATAGGTATACATCACCCATCTTGAGTCGCCAAATACATGGTACAAAATTCAAATACAACTTAATAATACAGCAGTCGTGTAAAATACGACAAAACATATGCTGTGAGTTAAATACAAATATTGTCTTCTAGACAATATCCATTCTCAAATAGAGTCCTCGTTATATTTATTATCACACTATTTTACAGAATAGTAAGGACTACTAAGACACCATCTCAGACCATCACTCCGTTACTTGACTAGTCCCAGCTACGTTCTCATTTCCTGAAGAGAACAGTGAAAGAAAGGGTGAGCTCAACTAGCCCAGCAAGAAATATTATGACTAAGATAATGCAGAATAAATTATCATTAGTCTCCAACAATGTTAAACTGATAAAATACAATAGACATCAAGTTTAACTGCAGCGGACAAGCAATCAATTAAAAGATTCAAGTAGAGAATATAATCTACTATCTTTTATGATTTAAAAAGTTTTTCATCACTTTTATCGCTGAGACTCAGCTCAATAAATAATCCACATCATTAAATCATCCCTGCACTACAGGCTAAGGATATTATTTAGTATCACGACCACGAATTATCCATGCACTACGGCCAAAGATAATCGTGTTTTCATCAACGGTCCTGATCATTCCATAAAACAATTCATCTTTGCTCCCTTAGCCGAAGAGAATCCATAGCCATAATCATACCAAAAACTGTCCATCAATGCACTACGGGCCAATGAGGACTTTTAATTTTCACATCATTTGTAACATTACGGTCATGATTACACCGAATAATCCCTGGTCATAATCATACCAAGTCCATCCATGCTCTACAGGCCATAGATGACTTTCAATAAATATAAACATGAGGATGATGACAATGATATAAGAATTCAATAAAACAAGTTCAAGAATTAATTTATTCAGGAACTAATAACGTCCAAATTGTCAACATGATACTTCTTTGTAAAGTAAAATTCAAGAATGCTCAGAAGAATATTTCCATGAAAAGATACTAGATGAAGCGCAAATATAAAGGATATTCCACTAATTTCATGGAGTATAGAAGTCAAAATTTTAATCAATTGAGTATAATACCGAATGAAATAACAAAGATATCTCCGTGTATGCGATAGAGACCAGCGATGCATAAAAGTTATTCCAACAGAATAATAATAACGGAACGATTCGGTGAAATTTTGCAAGCGGGATGTTCCAATGAGAATAATAAATACGGAATAATAAATGATGGAACCAGTCCGCGTATAGCAGAGACAGGATATTAAAGCGAAATATAAATCTGAGAATAGTAAAATGGAACCCGAGTTCTACGTATAAGATGCATAAGATATTAAAGCGAGAATAGTAAATGCGGAATAATAAAATGGAATCAGTCAGGCGTATATATGATGACAGGATATTAAAAGCGAGAATAGTAAATGCGGAATAATAAAATGGAACCAGTCGGCGTATATATGAGATTGGGATATTAAAGCGAGAATAGTAAATACGGAATAATAAAATGGAACCGTGTCCGGTATAAAGATGAGACATGATATTAGGTAATGAGAATAAATAAGAATGGAATAACATATGGATTTCACCAAGTATAGGGTATCTGCGTATATGTCATGTATAGGCATGCCACTTTTCTGAGTTATTCAATATAATAATAAAGAATGAAATAATGAAGTTCTCTTCATGAATATAAAAGAATAATATCACTTACTAGTAAAATAATACTTGATATAAGAGTAGTGAAGTAGCGAGAAAACTTTTTCTTATCTCTCTATAGTCTCTCTCTATAGTTTCTCTCTACAGAGTTCAATTGAATTCGTAAGAAAATAATGAAGGAATGAGCTTCTATTTATAGGAAAATGGAATGCATAGTAACTAACTCATGAATGGTCCAGATTAATTTACTTTAATCTAACGGTCCATATTTAAAGAAAAATCTTTTAAATAAAATATAATATATTCTATTTATATAAAAAAGATTTTTACTATGCAACACTATGCAATACTATGCATAATAAAATATAATATATTCTATTTATAGAATAACTTTAATAAAGTATTACATTTTATATAAAAGATGTTTACATTTTATTACGTTAATAATACGAATAAAACAAAACATCATCATCATTATAATAATTCATATTAATAATCGACAATAATTGAATCAAACCGAGGCGTCTTCTCACATAAATATCAATAATCAATACAGGTGTGCTTCTTATGCAACAACGGCGTATTACTATACTTTACTCTGAGAGTAGTTCAACGAAGATCAATGGTAAAACTTCCGTCGTTATTTTCAATAAAATATTTTGTCATTTTCTCAATCGTGATAATAATTCCGCTAGGGTCAACTAATGATTGTGTATAAATGCATTGAATATTTTTTTACACAAAGAATATTCCACGACCAATCGAATATAATATAACAACTTGCATATCGTGTAAAATTTATAAATACTACCCATAACTATAATATTATCTCAAATTCGGACTATAATATTAAAAAATTATTTCGAGAAAATTAATTCTTTATTCATAAAAAACTGGGGTTTCACAATCTCCCTCCTTATGGAATTTCGCCCTCGAAATTTATATGACATGCACAGTATGTATGGCAACGGTGAGGATACCTCAATTAATTTCAAATTCTAACTCTTGAGGTATAACCTTTGAGTGTTGAATACGATTCTTCTTATCCAAGATTTTAACACGTATCTCCTCAAACGTTAAATCATCCATTATCTCGTCCGGTTCTAAATTAATAATGTGGTTGAATTCGTCCACATATTTACGTAACATCGATACGTTAAAAACGTTATGAACACGCAACATATTTGGCAGTAAAACGAGTCTATTAGCCACAGTTCCTACTCGATCGAGGATTTTAAATGGGCCAATTTAAATCGAGGGTTGAGGTTTCCTCTCTTCAGCAACTCTTGCTTTTGAAATAACGCCCTCTTGAACCTTCTTCTTTACATTCATCAGCTTCGGGTGCATAGTTTGAGCGGCTTTAACTTTATCGATTAAAGTCGATTCTACTCGTATATTCGTTATCTTCATGTGGGTCCGTATATTCGCACTCATAAATGCATACGATCTTCTACTCAACATGTCAGCTACCACGTTCGCTTTTCTACGATGGTATTGAATGGTACGATCGTAATCTTCAACAGCTCAAGTCAACGTCTTTGGCGCATTATACGTTCGTTTTAAGTAAAGAAATATTTAAGGGTTTAAGAAATGGGTTTTGTACTGGGGTCAATACAAAATTCGATTTCATGCTCTGGGGTAGGCTAGAAAGTCTTCAAGAATACGTCAGGAAATTTATTAACGTTACCAACTGTGACTTCTATCCCTTAACCTGAATAGCACCTCACAAATGATACCTATCAACTTGCCATCTTCATTCACGATGTCGCCTACAGAAAGTCTGGCTTTGGTGCATTCCACACAAGGAAGTCAACAACGAAAGGCTTGGGGCTCTTTACTTTTGGCTTGATACGACAATGATTGACTTTAGTGGTTTGGTTACTTTGAATTCGCATAATAGGTTGGTTAGGAGTATGAAAGCTAACAACCTTACGAAAAGCATGATGAGTAGTTAACCAATCGATTCCAAAAATCACATCCATGCAAATATTTTCAAAGAGATAAGATCGACAGGTAGCGTGAAAGTGTTGATTTGAATCAAACAAGATTTATAAATAGTGGAGGTAGCAAAGGTTTCTCCCAACTGAGTTTAAACAGATATATCAAAGTCTAACTTCTCCGGAGTTAACTTCAAACATTGAACAAAACTAGGTGAAATAGAAGAGTGAGTAGAACCGGTATCTAACACGGTATAGACTTTGCAAGAGCTTATGATTAACTTACCCGTGATAATTTTATTCAGGTTCCTCGTCACGAGAAAAAAAACGCTCTCTCTTAAAACTAGACGGCTTTGGCTTGTCAGGACATCCTTTGGTATCACTATCCCAAGTTGGACTTGACTTCACCATACGACAAAATCGAGCTAGGTGACCTTCTCTTCCGCAATTAAAACACGCTTTGGATTGCTGCGTACAGTTTGGACGGATGTGTCCCTCTTGTCCGCATTTGAAACATACGACCGATGGTCGTTCTTCTTCCTTTGAAATGGGTGCTGGTGTCGACGTCTTCACGTCATTGTTGAACCTT
Source organism: Panax ginseng (assembly GCA_020205605.1). Classification (NCBI taxonomy): domain Eukaryota; kingdom Viridiplantae; phylum Streptophyta; class Magnoliopsida; order Apiales; family Araliaceae; genus Panax; species Panax ginseng. Next base: position 1,482,219 of record CM035129.1, on the reverse strand, counting down.
CTCTTCTTGAAATTTCCATTCCTATTATCTTGGCCATGATTACCACCAAAGTGGTTACCATTCTTGGCATGATAATTTCCCCCATGATGGTTATCATTGTTCCGATGACCGTTGCCACCGATATGATTATTATCGTGTTATTGGTTGTTGCCTTTTGGTTGTGCTGACTCATTATCGCACTCCAATAACTGAGCCCTATTCACAACATCTGAATATAAATAAAGTTTGTGAGAAATGAGGTATTGACGTATATTGGGTTTCAAATCTCGCAAAAACATTCGCGTCATTCTCTCTTCATTATCAACCAAATGGGATGCAAACCGGGATAACTCCGCAAACTTAGCCTCGTACTGCGACACGATCATATTATTTTGCCCCATTGCTTATCTCAACATTTTTAAATGCCATTTTCAAACACTATCACAAAATAAGAGTTAATTAACATATAATATATTATCCCTATACTCTGACCGACCAAATAAATACCACATAAACTTACGTAGGTTATACTAGCGAAGGAATTCCCCGTCTCTCCCCTCCTAGTTCTTGTCTCACATCTTAGCCAGGGATCATATCCCTAAGCTTTGATACCAACTATGACGCCCCCAAAATAGGTATACATCACCCATCTTGAGTCGCCAAATACATGGTACAAAATTCAAATACAACTTAATAATACATCAGTCGTGTAAAATACGACAAAACATATGCTGTGAGTTAAATACAAATATTGTCTTCTAGACAATATCCATTCTCAAATAGAGTCCTCGTTACATTTATTATCACACTATATTACAGAATAGTGAGGACTACTAAGACACCATCTCGGACCATCACTCAGTTACCCGACTAGTCCCGACCACGTTTCTCATTTCCTGAAGAATAAAGTGAAAGAAAGGTGAGCTCAACTAGCCCAAAGAAGAAATATTATGACTAAGATAATGCGAGAATAAATTATCATTAGTCTCCAACAATGTTAAAGCGATAAAATACAATAGACATCAAGTTTAAGCTGCGGTGAGACAAAGCAATCCATTAAAAGATTCAAGTAAAGAATATAATCTACTATCTTTTATGATTTAAAAAGTTTTCATCACTTTTATCATTTGAGACTCAAATTTCAATAAATAATCCACATCATTAAATCATCCCCGCACTACAAAGCTAAGGATATTATTTAGTATCACGACCACGAATTATCCATGCACTACTACCAAAGATAATCGTGTTTTCATCAATCAGTCCGATCATGCCATAAAACAATTCATCTTTGCTCCCTTGGTAGAAGAGAATCCATAGCCATAATCATACCAAAAAGCGGCCCATCAATGCACTACACGCCAATGAGGACTTTTAATTTTCACATCATTTGTAACATTACGGTCATGATTACACCGAATAATCCCTGGTCGTAATCATACCAAGTCCATCCATGCTCTACAAGCCATAGATGACTTTCAATAAATATAAACATGAGGATGATGACAATGATATAAGAATTTAATAAAACAAGTTCAAGAATTAAGTTATTCAGGAACTAATAACGTCCAAATTGTCAACATGATACTTCTTTGTAAAGTAAAATTCAAGAATGCTCAGAAGAATATTTCCATGAAAAGATACTAGATGAAGCGCAAATATCAAGGATATTCCACTAATTTCATGGAGTATAGAAGTCAAAATTTTTAATCAACTGAGTATAATACCGAATGGAATAACAAAAGATATCACCATGTGTGAAACCCCAGATTTTATAAATAAAGATTTAATTTTTTCAAAATATTTTTTTAAAAATATTATGGTGTGGATTTGATATAATGTTATAGTTGTGGTTAGTATTTGAAAATTTTATAAAGTATGCAAGTTGTTATATAATATTTGATTGGTCGGGAAATATTCTTTTTGTCAGGGAATATCCGTACGACGGTACAATCATTGGTGGAACCCACAACAGAATTATGGTTGGATTGAGAAAATGACAAAATATTTTATGGAAATAATGGCGGAGGTTTTACCATTAATACTGCTGAACTACTCGGTAATAAAAGTACAGTAATACGCGTAGTTGTGTAGTAGCACACGGAATTGATTATTGATGCTTACGTAAGAAGTCACTCAGTTATACTTAATTATTGCTACAGTAATTGCTGCATCATATCTCTCATATTATTGATTCGATTATTGTCACAGTATCATCTATATTATATGATATTTTATTAGATCAATAATTGAGATGACAAAGTTATTCATATTAATAAATTATAATATTTACAATGCAGAAGTTACGCGAGGAGAGGTTTGGTCACCTAATTGCGCTGCGCAAATGGGAGAAATCCTTATTGGAAAGCCCTCTTTCTGAGGAACGACATTGGTTGATAAATATTGTGAGTTATAATATTAATGATGAATGTTGTTCAGAGTTGATTTTGGATACGCGGACGTGATATTTGAGTCCGGAACATCGGAATTAGTAAAAATAGTCTATAAACACAAAATTTTTCAGAATTCACTATTTGGTCAAAAAATCAACAGTTGACTTTTTCGGGAAAAGTCAAACTTTGAAATTTCAAAATTTATATTTTTGATAAAAATGGTTTCATTATGTTTGAATTGTTTATGTTAGTGAAAATCGATATTTATTTCAATAATAATTGATGTCTGGAGGTTATATTGATCAATCGGGTATTTAACCGGATAAATGAGCAATTGATTGCTATTATTTCAAATGATTATAACTATTTGTTCACATGTGATACTATTGACTCACATTCTTGTTACTATTAGGGGAGTTGGTGCAAGATTGATAATACTTGCATGACTAAGTTAAAAATGGAGGTATAGATAGAGGTACTATACTGTAATTCGTATTTTCACATGTCTTGAACTATTGAGTCACACAATTTACTATTAAATCACATGATTTACTATTAGGGGAGTTGGTGCAAGTTTGATAATACTTGCAGGACTAAATTAAAAAGGAAGAAAAAGTTGGAGGTATTGTAGTGTAATTTTTCGAGCACCAAAATGTGCAATTATCGAAACTATATTTTTCTATAAATAGAGGCTCATTCTTCATCATTCTTCACCAATTCACTAAAGCTATAGAGCAATTATTATAGAGAGAAATTATAGAGGAAAGCTATAGAGAGAAATCTATAGAAGAAGAGAAGTCTGCTCCCTCACTACTCCTTTATCCAGTTTCTTTCAAAGGTAAGGGGTATTATTCTTTTGTATTCAAGAAGAGAACTTCTGTTATTCCATTCTTTATTATTCTGTTGGAATAACCTGTAAAAGTGGCATACCCTATACATGACCTGTATACGTGGCATACCCTATACTTGGTGAAATCCTTATGTTATTCCATTCTTTATTATTTTGTTGGAATAACCTGCAAAAGTGGCATATCCTATACATGAACTGTATATGTGGCATACCCTATACTTGGTAAAATCCTTATGTTATTCCATTCTTATTTATTCTGTTGGAATAACCTGTATACGCGGAATACCCTATACTTGGTGACATTCTTTTACTATTCCGTCTTTATATTTACATTGGAATATCTTGTATGCATCTATATCGCCGGACACGGTTCCATTTTACTATTCCGTCTTTATATTTACGTCGAAATATCACGTCATGCATCTATATCTGTGGGACTGGCTCCATTTTACTATTCCGTCTTTATATTTCTGTCAGAATATTTTGTCTGTGTTATACGCCGGACCTGGTTCCATTTTACTATTCTGTCTTTATATTTCTATCGAATATCACATGCATGCTATATCTGTGGGACTCGGTTCCATTTTATTATTCTCGCATTTATTATTACATTAGAATAACACATCTGTCTTGGTCTCTATCGCATGCATGGTGATATCTTTTGTTATTCCATTCGGTATTATACTCAGTTGATTAAAATTTTAACTTCTATACTCCATGAAATTAGTGGAATATCCTTTATATTTGCGTTTCATCCAGTATCTTTTCATGAAAATATTCTTTTGAGCATTTTTGAATTTTACTCTTTAAAGAAGTATCATGTTGAAAATTTGGACATTATTGGTTCCTGGACAAATTAATTCTTGAACTTGTTTTATTGAATTCTTATATCATTGTCATCATCCTCACGTTTATATTTTTTGAAAGTCAATACATGGCCTATAAGTGCATAGATGGACTTGGTATGATTATGACGAGGATTATTCGGTGTAATCATGACCGTAATGTTCTGAGATGATGTGGTAAAAGTCATCATTGGCCCGTAGTGCATTGATGGACAGTTGTTGGCATGATCATGACCATTGATGAATACACAAATATCCTTGGCCCGTAGTGCAGGGAATGATGTGGATTATTTATAAAGCTGAGTTTCAGCGATAAAAGTGATGAAAAACTTTTTAAATCATAAAAGATAGTAGATTCTATTCTCTACTTAACTCTTTTAATGGATTGCTTGATCCGCTGTAATTAAACTTGATGTCTATTGTATTTTATCAGTTTAACATTGTTGGAGGCTAATGATAATTTATTTTGCATTATCTTAGTCATAATATTTCTTACTGGGCTAGTTGAGCTCACCCTTTCTTTCACTGTTCTCTTCAGGGAATGAGAATATAGCTGGGATGAGTCAGGAAACGGAGTGACAGCCCAGAGAATAGCATTAGTAGTCCTCACTATTCTGTTAAATAGTGTGATAATAAATGTAATGAGGACTAAATTGCGTGTGGATATTGTCAGATGACAATATTTGTATTTAAACTCACAAAGATATATTTTGTCGTATTTTACACATCGTCTTTGTATTATTAAGTTGTATTTGATTTATGTACCATGTATTTGGCGACTCAAAATGGATGATGATTATCTAATTTTGGGGGCGTCACACCATGCATGCGATAGAGACCGCACAGACAGGTTATTCCAACAAAATAATAATAACGGAACCAGGTCAGGTAAAATTCACACCGACAGGATGTTCCAACAAAATAATAAATACGGAATAATAAATGATGGAACCAGTGTCCCACAGATAGCATGATGGATATTTAAGCGAAATATAAATACGAAATAGTAAATGGAACCAGTCCCACAGATAAATATGTATGTGATATATTTGATGAGAATAGTAAATGGAACCGTGTCCAAGCAGATATAGCCATGCATGTGATATTTCGACAGAATAGTAAATGCGGAATAATAAAATGGAACCGGTCCCCAGAGATAGCACAGACGAGGATATTCCAACAGAATAGTAAATGCGGAATAATAAAAGAATGTCACCAAGTATAGGGTATTAAAAGTGTATACAAAGTTATTCCAACAGTAATAAATAAGAATGGAATAACATAAGGATTTCACCAAAGTATAGGTACGCCATGGATGTCGTATACAGGTCATGTATAGGGTATGCCACTTTTACAGGTTATTCCAACAGAATAATAAAGAATGGAATAACAGAAGTTCTCTTCATGAATATAAAAGAATATATATACCTTACTTCCCAACAAGTGAGGAACCTAAATGAAGTCATCACGGGTTAGTTAATCATAAATTTTTGCGAAGTTTATACCTTACTAGATACTGGTTCTACCTATTCTTTTATCTCTCTTGCTTGCGCTCAACGTTTGAACTTGACTACGGATAAATTAGACTTTGACCTATCTGTGGAGACTCCGTTAGGAGAAACTTTCATTACATCCGTTGTTTAGAAATCTTGCTTGATTCAAGTTGTCACCATCACATTACCTGTTGATCTTATCTCTTTAAAGATACTTGTTTTTGATGTGATTTTGGGGATTGATTGGTTAACTACTCATCATGCCAAAATTGATTGCTTACGTAAGGTTGTTAGTTTTCATATTCCTAAACAACCTGTTATTCGAATTCAAGCAACCAAACCATTGAAGTCAAACTCTTTCATATTAAATTATAAAGCCATTTGTTTATTGAAAAATGAATGTCAAGCTTTCTTAGCCATGTCATGGACTTGAACAAAAATATGTCAGATTTGAACGATATTTCTGTTGTTAGTAAATTTCTTGACGTATTTCCTGAAGAATTTCCTGGCCTACTCCCAGAGCATGATATTGAACTTTGTATCGACTTTGAATTTCTAAAATCTCATATCGAATGGCTCCTATTGAACTTCAGGAGTTAAAAACCCAACTGTAGAAGTTGATACCCGAGCCTCTATCTGCTGACTTCCTTTGTGGAATACACCGAAGCCAGACTCTCCGTAGGGGACGCCATATTCATGCGGTAGTAAACTGATAGGTGCTATTGTGATGTGCTATCCAAGATTGGGATGTGAGTCACAATTGAGAGCAACCTAAGTCAGTAATCAAAATATGTAACTTTCTAGGCTTAGTTGGTTATTATCGGAGATTCGTGGAAAGATTTTCTCAAATCGCTAGTCCATTAACTCAGCTGACTCGTAGAGATACAAAATTCGAATGGAGTAAGGAATGTGGGAAGAGCTTCGAAGAACTCAAGAGGAGACTCATTTCGGCACATGTTCTGACCATACCGTCTTGGAAAAGTGAACGTGGTAGCTGACGTGTTGAGTAGAAGATCGTATACAAGTACGAGTACGATATTGTCAAAGACTCATTTCGTATAATTTACAAATAATAGAGATGGAGATGAAAACTCTAGGTACCCACGTGATGTTATACGAGTATAATCGACTTTAATCGATAAAGTTAAAGCTGTTCAAGCTACACACCAGAGCTGATGAATTTGAAGAAAGAGGTGCAAGAAGTTATTATTTCAAAAGCGAGAATCAGTGATGTGAGGAAAGCTCAAACCTTCGATTTATTAATCCATTTGAAATTCTCGATCGAATAGGAACCGTGGCCTATAGACTCGCTTTACTACCAAGTATGTCGCGTGTTTATGACATTTTTCACGTACCGATGTTACGTAAATATGTGGACAACCCGAACCACATTATTGAGTTAGAACCAGACGAGATAGCTGAAGACTTAACGTACGAGGAGGTACCTGTCAAGATCTTGGATAGGAAGAAGCATGTCCTACGCACGAAGATCATACCACAAGTTAAAGTTTTGTGGAGAAACCATGCTATAGAGGAAATAACCTGGGAGTTGGAAACGGAAATGAAAGCGAGGTATCCTCACCTTTTCGAAATACCAGTTACGTACGTCAATTTCGAGGACGAAATTTCATAAGGAGGGGAGGTTGTAAGACCCCAAATTTTTATTAATGAAATTAAATTCCTTTTATTTATTATTTTGATATAGTAATGGTTAATTTGATTAATATGGTTAGTTATGGGTAAAATGCGCAAATATTTCAAAAAAAGCAAGTGGTTATAGAATATTCATTATTGTCGGGGAATATTCGTTTGGTCGTGGAATATTAAATCGTCTCGGGAATATTAAATGCGATTTGTAGTGAAATTTGTGTGGCCCCATAACTGGAAAGCGATTGGATGAAGAAAACGACAAGAATAGTTGGTTATAAATAGCGGCAGTAGTTGTTATCGTTAATCTTTGTTAAAATACTAAATTGGTTAAAACACAAGAAGAGATTACCTGCAGTATTGCACCAATTATTGATTCTTACGTAAGAAGGCACTACTCAATAATTGTTACAAAGAATTAATCTTCAAAGTATTTTATTTTATTGATTCAATAATTCTTTGCGTTGATATTTTATATTCGTTGTTTTCAATAATTGTCATTACACAGTATTTTTCATTATCAGAGCAATAATTCATATTATCTGAATAATATTATTAGATAACACTATTGGCAATGTCTAGAAAGTTCTGTCTAAGGAGAGGTTAGGTCATTTAATTGCGCGCCAGTAAGGAGAGATCCTTATTGGAAAGCCCTTTCTATCTCTGAAGAGCTGCCGGTTGTCGATGATCGTAATTCTGTAATATTATTCGTGAATAATTAATTATTGATTTATATGATGAGGAAACTATTGATTTTATGTGGATATAGATGGAGAAAATTTTTAATGTGACAATTGTTAAAAATTGAAATTTCATCTTTTTCTGATAAAATAATTCATTTAAATATATTATTATATTTTTAATAATATAATAATGGTGATATTTTTACAATGAATGTAGGATATATGAGTATATGAGGAGAAAGAGTATTTTTGTTGCAATAAATATTAAAAGCAGGGTTTTTTGTGTGTCGGTGAGACGCATTTCTTATTGAAATTTGATTATAGCTTTATAAAATCGCGTTTGTGGATTTCGATTCAATTTCATTTGAATTTGGAAAACTTCCTTCGCAAAGTTGTAGATAATGGAATTTCCTATGGAAATTAGCGAGTTTTAATTTTTCTGACAAAAAGGCTATTTATTATGAATTATTGAAGTTTCAAAGCTCCGAAATAATTGATTTTTGAAAGTTTAAAATAATTTAAATATGAAAAACGTTTTTTTTTGTTTTGTGGGCAGCCCTAGCATGTGCTTAATGAGCTGAGATTAGATTGTCCAAGGTGTGCGTGAAGATTATATATATATATATATATATATATATATATATATATTAATAAATTTTCTGTTTTGGTGTTCTAAGCATTTTCCTATAAATAGGGTGCTTTGGTTAGAATTGAAAATTACACAAGAAACTTAAGTTTTCTCTCTCTTTCTCTCTCGATATATTGAGCGTATTTTTGTGAGGATTTTTATACTTTGAGTATTGTTATACGGTGCAAGTTCCCTTCAACACTATACCCAGTATTTCAGCTAGAAGTACTATTCGAGGGATATTATTTTTTTAAAATGATATTAATTCTTCCAATATCATTATGCCGAAGTATTGATGAATTTTTTAATCAAATTTGGAACTTTTAGTGTCGGAGTTCTTATTCACGATACTATGACTTTATTCACACGATATGACACTATTTATTCACGAATCACTAAGCCTTTATTCATCGAAAAATAAAATTTTTCCTTTTCGTCCAAAATATCTATTATAGATACTAGCTTTGATTGCATCCATGTTTTGATCATTCTTGAATTTTACACCACTATGATTATTTATGAGGTATTTTTGGACATGAAATAGCTGAACTACAAATCCTAAATACTTACTCTTTTGTTTCACTGAATTCGTTTTCTTTAAAATATTTTTCATCATCCTCAGTCCTAAATGATGATATAATTGAATATCTTTGGCATGTAGTGCAAAGATTAATGATTTTATGATGAATATTTTTGGCCCGTTGTGCAAAGATGAACAGGTGTTGAGATGAACATGATCAACTGATGAATATCCTTGGCCTGTAGTGCAAGGATGAATATATGATTCAAGATGTGCATTGATTGATGTTACAGGGATAAAAATACTGTTGATGGACTGTTAAATTCATAGATAATAGTAGATTTCATTCTCTACTTAACTCTTCTATGAATTATTATTTTCCGCTGCGAATATTGATCTAAAACTTGTTGTTTAATGTATTCTCTCAGATTTTTCCCTGTTGAAGATTAACGATAATTTGTTGTATATTATCTTAGTCATAATATTCTTTCTTTGGGCTAGATTGAGCTCACCCTTTTTCTTTTTGTTCCATTTTTTTTCAAGAGAAGCGAGAATGTAGCGAAAGACTTAGTGGGGGGTATGGAATGATGGTTCTAGAGAGAGTTGTTTAGTAGTCCTCACCATTTTTTTATAAAATAATGTATCAATAATTACGATGAAGATTTATTTGCGTATGAATATTGTCTAAATGGCAATATCTGTATTTAAACTCACAATTTCTATGTTGTAATAATAAAGTTGTAGTTATTTCTGTACCATGTATTTGACAACTCAGAATGGGTGATGTATACCTATTTTGGGGGCATCACATATACACCTAATTTTTCTTCTACAGCAACTTCTAGACCTGTTTATAAATTGCTCAAATCCTTGTATGGACTTAAGCAGGCTTCTAGAAAATGATTTGAGAAACTGACTGCAGCATTACTACAATTGGGATATACACAATCACATGCAGATTATTCATTGTTTACCATTACTACTACAGATTCTTTTACTGCTGTTCTAGTATATGTTGATGACATCTTTGTTTGTGGAAACAATGAGAATCATATTACTCAATTGAAAGTTTTTCTAGACAATCAATTTAGTATAAAGGATCTTGGTTTGATATCATATTATCTAGGTATTGAAGTATTTCGAACTTCTGAAGGTATGTCTCTTAGTCAGAAGAAATATGCTCTGGATCTAGTCACAGATGCTGGTCTTTTGGCTAGTAATCCTTTGAGTATTCCCATGGATACTAACAAACGACTCCAAGCTGATGAGGGTCTTTTATTATCTGTTAGTGATGCTTCTTTATACAGACATTTGATAGGCAAACTTATGTATTTGACCATCACAAGGCCTGATCTCTCATTTATTGCTCACCATCTTAGTCAGTTTGTTTCTGCACCACGAGAGCCTCATTTCAAAGCTGTTCTCAGAGTTCTTCGATATGTTAAGTTTACTATTGGCCAAAGTTTATGGTTTTCTGCTGAAAATTCTTTTGACTTAGTTGGCTATAGTGATAGTGATTGGGGTACTTGTAAGCAATCCAGACGATCCATTACTGGATATTGTTTTCTTCTTGGTTCTTCTCTTATTTTTTGGCAAGCTAAGAAAGCAAACAGTGGTCTCTCGTTCCTCTCTGAAAGCGAATATCGCGGCTTTAGCTATGACCACTCATGAACTATTGTGGCTTCATGGCTTGTTAACCCGATTCTGTGTTCTAGTTTCTAAGCCTCTGATTATTCATGTTGACAATAGTACTGCCATCAACATTGTATCTAATCCAGTTCAACATGCTCGTACCAAACATATTGAGCTAGACTGTCACTTTGTGCGTAATAAGGTTCTTGAAGGTATCATTCGTCCTGTTTATATTTCTACAACAGCTCAGTTGGCAGATATTTTTACCAAACCTTTGGCTCGCTATTATCACTGGAATATTCTTTCCAAGTTGAACCTATGCAATCATTGCACACCTTCAACTTGTGGGGGGGATATAATGGATACTACAAAGAATCGCAGACTATAGCAAGCTATGACAATGACTCTGACTATAACACGGCATTAGTATCATGTACAGCAGCACCACGTCCACCTGACACTAAAGGACCGAAGCTTTCCATGATAAAATGCCTTAGCATTGTGACCACAACTACAAAGCATGACAGGACAGATAGTAGCAGTGTGAACACATCTAGTCCTTATGATGGAACAGAGAAGCACTGGAATAGTGCTGATCACTTGATAGTGACAACAAGCTAACTTATATACTATAGTTAGATTAGAATTAACTAGAGTTAGTGGTGAAGTTAGCTTATCTTTCGAGCAATGTTATTAGTATAAATAGTTTTAGTGTGTATGTTTTCACTTACTGTTTTTTTGTAATAACTTTCTGATGAAAATGAGAAGAATTGTTCTCTCGCCATATTTCATTGTTGCTGTGATCTGTTTTATCAGAGTTTTCAATGAGCACATTTAAGTTACTAGTTAATAAATTTTAGCAGAAAACTCCAAAAAGTAGGATAAGACTGCAACTTGTTTGTTCTTCAATTTTGAGTACTAACTTTGTGTGTTTAGGGTTCTTTTGGTTTGTAACATTTTGGGGAACAAGATTTTGATTTGAATATTTCAAATTCAAATATTCAATCTTTTACAATGGCTGCAAACAGTTCCACCAGTTTTGTTGGATAGGATACAACTAAAAATTGTTTCCCCACAGCTGCAAAGCCTGCAGGTCATTGCTAACATAATGGAAAGCTATAAAGGCTTATTGATCTTATTGAGTTAACCAGAAATTGAAAGAGCTGGGAGGATTAATCAGTTAAAAAATAACATTCATCATTAGGAACCAACTCAAAATCAAGTATGTGCATGATAGATATGTGCTCAGCTACACCAACATTTGTCAAATTTGTAATGTCATGGAAATTTAGTACAATCGTCGCTTCCTACATAGTGCCCACGCTATGGCAGCAACCGTTGCACAGCCCAAGTGAGCAGATCCAGAGACTTGAGAATCTCCCTGAAAAATCAAAGAAACTAGTTGCAATTACACAAATCAAATTGGGCAAGGACCAACAAAACAATTCTATGAAAGCACTCGTTTTAAAAAGTCCAATTTGTTAAATAGCATATTTCTACGAGCAAAAAGTACTTTTGCGAGGATTAAAGTATATAAAAGCTTAACATGAATGTCATCCGACCAAAGATTAATGGAAATGACCCCAAATATCATGAGCACAATTTTATTTATCATTGACCAATGAGTGACGGGAGTGCAATAGAAACCGGAAATTTTGAAATCCACCCATAAATATTGTAACCTATTATAATTTTAGGTTTATTACCAAATGAATTGATCAAGGAATTTTTTAGATGTTTAGTGAATACAACATTAAATCATACCTCTATTATCCTCAACAGATCCTTTCCAATTATAAATATTCCCTGGAACATGAACAAAAACCATATGAGACAGAATTTTATTTAATTAGCCCAAAAAAAGCATCATCCTTTTCCACATTAGTAAGCTTACCAGTAGGATAGCAGGAACTGGTATAATGAATTCAAGATAAAGAGTATTTCTCGGATGCAAAAATATATCAAGTAGCATGATAGCATTCACAGCTCCACTTGCCCCCTATATGATAAAATTCAAGCAATGTCTCACTTGATAAAAGAATCCATAGCAAAACCAGATTCACACACACAACCACATATATATGTATATGTACTCCTTCACAAATGATTAATCAATGAAATGGTCATGAAGACAAATATACTTTCTGAGACAATAAATTTCTTTAAATGCAAACTCAGTTAATTGGGAGGAGTAATGCAAGAAATGAAGATCAAGAAAAATATTACCCATTCTTATGTAGAGTATAAAGTCAGTTGTAGTTACTTTTCATTCTGAATATCATCTCAGTCGAGTTTAGGTGATGCACTCTAGAGCATCACAAGAAACTATTTATTACTGTATGGTATGTACTTTGATTTTCTTATGCTATAAATTCAGAATACCGTTCGTTCCTACTTCTGTTTGCAAATATGGAAGAGATACCAAGACATGTAATATACTTTCAGTTTCTTTTTCTCTTCATTGAAACCATATGGCTAGAGATCAAGGGAAGAAAGAGAGGGGAAGTCAATAAACAGGAATGCCAACTTACCAATCCAGGAATTTTTGCAGGGTCGATGTTCCACATCTGTTTGCTCTGTAAATAGCAAATAAAATGATGTGCATTAGAAGTAATCCACTTAATACTGTGGAAGAGTCGTATGATATCTAAAATAGGCATTAAACAGTACCCATCATACTAAATCTTAGCATTACTTGGACAAGGTGGCTGGTTTGAGTTTGCATGCTTAGCAACTCAAGCTTTACTATCACACTTTAGAATATACCAGAAATATCTAATTTTAAGTGAAGAATTCACGTGCACTTTATCACTAGTTTGGTTCAACGACATTATCATAAGCATCAACAACAATACAAACTCTACCAGGTAAATTATGCACAGGGTTATTCGTAAATTACACCCTTGCAAAATTTATCCAGAGGAAAATGATTAATGCTGAGTTTAAAGTTTTGAATCGGTTGGTTAGTTGTTTGTAAATCCACAATAACACTCTGCCATCTTCCCTATCTATTGGCTTTACTTTTTAGAGGGACATACACAACTTGATTATCTTTGAGAGCCCATTTCTGAAAGCAATGTAAATTCTTAAATACTTTTAATGCAGTACTGTAACTTTGATGATGAGCTCATAAAAGCATGGTACACCAAGTGGAAAACTGAGCCAGCAACTGCCCCAGATAGATACAACTTCAGCACAAATTCTGGCCCAAAAACTCTTCCAATCTGGCCCATGAAAATTTATGAAGATTATATTATAAAACTTATGCTACGTTTGGATTGGAGTAATGAAGGTGGGAATAGAATGACTCATTCCTATAGAATGAAAAAAAAATGCTTTTGGTTGCGATTGGAATGGATTGAATCATTTTTATTCCTCCCAAATTTATAAATTTTATTTCTTGGGGGAGAGAGAGTATGGAATAACTCATTCCAACTAGAACGGAATGAATCACTCTACATTCCATTCCTTCAATCCAAACGCAACATTAAGGTAGTGCTGTTGTGATTCACTAATTGCAAGACACTAAATATTTGAAATTCAACCTTTTCCTTATAAATAAGATGATGACTATCAATTAAATTACAGAAAACCAAAGAGTAAATTCTCTCTTTAATGTTAAAGAAAATTAATAATAAGAGAGAAAATCTACACGATTGAGTTAAAATTAACAAAGCATCAACAAACAATTAACTCTCCAGTTTGTGAGGTGTTCTCTCATTCACAAAAAAAACAATAAGTGCTTCAGATCATAAACTGCCGTTCACCGCTCATCAATACTTTTGATAATGAATAAGGAAATATATGTTGCTAGACTGATACACAGAGTTATACCCAATACCTAGCATGCACCATATGTTTCCAGATGTTGATAACGTATAATCAAATCCATTAGTTATTTGCTAATACAAATACCAAAAGAGAACGAGTTGGATTCTCAAGCCTTTCCAGTGTTCTCAATTCTAAAGAAGCCCAAATAACGAGATATATGTAAAAAAAACAGGTCCTACTACAATGATGATTACTAACCTAATTCCTAAATGGAATGTAACTATATAGGGTTCATTGTGTATTCACACTATCTATTTAGACGGTTCACATGACACCTTCTAATAATGAGAATGTCTATAACTCTATTCCCGTCTATTCTGAGTCCAGCTCACATACCACTTTAATGGGTGAAGAGCTCAACCCTTGGAAAATACTACAGACCCAGGTGGTAACGAGCCGATAAGGAGTTACCAAACCTTCCCATTGATGTGAGCTCTGGGGGAAGATAAGTCTGTCATCCCTAGAGTAACATTTATCCATTTCAGTCCTCCAACTCAGCACCCATTGGATCACTAAAACCCTAGAGTAACATTTATCCATTGCAGTCCTCCAACTCAGCACCCATTGGATCACTAAAACCGACTTTCATCCCTGTTTGAGGAGTGGGTCTTGTGGTCAAGCTCCCTTGCAAGTTTATTTATGAGTGGGTCTTGTAGTCAAGCTCCCCTACTAGTTTATTCTCTAAGTATATAAAAAAGTTGCATATAAAATCCAATCATAATAAAGACAAAAACTTAAAGCTGAATACTAGTTCAGGCATGTGACCATACACTTTTTCCAAAGAAGTACAATCCAATCATGTTTGAGATTAAATGTCCAACATCAATATGGCTGAATGCAGAAGTTATCAATGTGTGTACCCGTCCACTTCTAAAATTGTCCACAGAAATCTGCTTAGAGAACACAAGAGTGTTACAAAAGATGGAAAACATTACTAGCTTAAATAAACTTTCTTCCACATATAACCTAGAAAAGAAACAATTATCAAAAGCTCACCATAAAGTTATTTCTCATAAATTGACGATCAGCGACCCGCCATAAGAGAAAAACAGCTACATTAGTCACAATCAAGCCCAGAACAACCTGATCAGAATCAAGCCTCTGAATCCATCTCCTGAGAAAGTCAAAGGGCAATGTTTGATATAAGAACACACTTGAAAGCATTTATAGCTTAAAGGTGTTTGAAAGAGAATCATACACAAGCTTTTAATACTAAACCTCATCAGTGGCTTATGCACTTGAAGAGTTGGAAACAGAAAACCAAAATATAATACATAGGACTCAAGTTATAAGAATAGTAATACGGAACACTAATGATATGCTGACATGGAAAAACAAATCGGTACGAGTGTTTGTGTGTGTATGAGGAGAGAGAGAGAGAGTAACATGGAGCCGGGGAGATTGGTCTATAATACATAATTAAGCTGCATTCTTATGTACATATGGATCAGTATATAGCTTCCACTCTAATGATGAAAATTATAGCTTTAACAAACAAGTTTTGGCATTCTTTTGAACTTTCTTAAGCAGCGTAACTACACACTAGTACCCACCAACAAATCAGTGTTATTCTTATTTTTCAAACTTTTCTCTTAACCTTAGCATATGATCCTAAAAATCAGTAGTCAGTATCTCAGAGGGAAATTGCAAAAAAATGCATATTAGGTACTGTATGAAGTGTCCAAGACTTTTGGAATATATGGTCAAATCCAAATTTTGTAAGACTGCTAAGACCAATAGAATTTAAACTATCAAAGGTGGTAGAAAAGAGTAGATATTAACACAAAGAGTCCTGTTTTTGTATATGTATCCAAATTACACCTAAAACACTATACTTTGTAAAAATTCTTGTTGGAATAAATAATATACATTTTTTGAGTCACAAGTAAAAAAAAAAAAAAAAACTGAAAATGTCCAAAACTTCACCAATAAACCTGTCTACCTAGACTTTTCCTAACACAAAACTTCATCAATATTGAATGTAGAAAAACACTAGAAATTCAAATATCTCTGTATGTGTGACAGACAAAGAGAGTAATTTTGGGTTAAGGATGCAGATGCTTTTGGCACAAAAATGAGAACAGAAATAGCCTGAAACACCTAAACGGAAATTACAGTACATGGCCCTAATCACCATATGACACGTATAAAGCATCTCTTTTTTTCCAGAGTCCATTTCCATCAGTCAAATCCATTGCCATTAATATTAAACCCAAATCCCTAAAGCAATTAATTTGAACAAACAAACAACCACACCTGATCAGAGGAAAACAAGTAAAATCAAACTTGGGAACCAAAAAACTCGTCAGAAAAAAATAATATGAAAGCTTAAAAAAATGGTGAAAACATCCAAATTTACCCAAATCAAATCACACAAAAGTACATTACCAGCCACTGGAACGGGACTTATATGATGAACCATAGTGGTAATTTCTCTTTGGGAATTGAGCTCTTAGAAACCCAACTTTGAAATCAAAAAGGCCTTTACTTGGACCCTTCAAAAGGGCATTTGAATTTGGTAACAACTGCTTTAAAAGAACTGGGTTCGAAAGAAACCCAAATATTTTCTTGGGTGTGGAACATGAATGTGAAAGTGTTGTGTACTGAGAGAAGAAATGGCCATGAGCATTGTGGGGCTGAAGTGGGGTTGTTTTGGAGAGAGAAAGGAAGCTGTTAGAGCAAAATGAACTGCTATTATTTGAGAGATTTCTGGGATTTTTTGAGACTATCTTGAGGACAATAGTCTCTGCATAGTTGCCGAATGATGCAAAGTTTTGAGAGTTTGTTCAGTTATAAAGGAATAGGGGTCTTCTTCTTCTTTTTTTTTGACTAATCTCCAATTTGGACCCTAAACTTTAAGTTTAAAATCAATTTGCACCACAAATTTTATTTTAAATTAAATACATCTTAATTTTGAGTTTCAAAACAATTTACACCCTTCCCACCCAATACATCAAAATAATTTACACCCTAAATTTTATCGTAAATGTACAAATTATATTGAAACTCAAAATTTAAGGTATATTTAATTTAAAATAAAATTTAGGATGCAAATCAATTTTAAGACTAAAATTTAGGATGCAATTTGGAAGTTATTATAGTCATTTACCTAGTTTACTGTTTATGCGCGTTGGAATATTAGCGGTCCTATTTTCTAGTATTATCTGTTAGTCAATAACTTTATTTATATAAGGAGCTGCAGGGTGTAGAAAAGTGGTAAATCATAAAGTAATAAAAGACTTGTTTTAATTGTTATTATTGTTATTATTATTAATTATTATTGTTATTATTTTAAATTAAAATTAGAATAAATTTGAATTGTCTTTATATTTTTTTGTCCAAATCAATTAAAATGAATTTGAATCGTTCTTATGCTTTTTCGCTCAAATTCAAAATGAGTTCTATTTTATTATATATATATATATATTCTGATTTTTTATATTAATACAAGTTATAAATTATCGGCCAACTAAAATTTAGGGTTGATTAAAATTTAAAATTATATTTTTGAAATAAAAAATAATTTCAAATTAGGTAATTATATTTTAATTCATTTTTATGTCTATTCTACTTTTTCAAATCGAAAGAGACCTATTTCTGATGTAGTACTGGCCTACTGGGCGTCTGATGTAGACTAGACCTTACTCTTGACTCTTGTGATCCTCTCCATTTTAATTGGACCCACTCTCTCAAATGCTTTTGCTGGATCCGGTTATTATGAAATTAATTTTATGGTAAGTTGGTCAATTGATTAATACAATACTAACACGTAAGGAGAAAGATTACCTCCCGACCTACGTATCGACACTATATTAATCAATTGACCAAAATTAACTTCGTACTAACCACTTCCACTTTTGCTGATGCCATGCATGTTTTAATAAATATCATATATAGTTAAATAAAGTGAAGGTTTATTTTATTATATTGGTAGTATATCCTGTCCAAGTTCTCCTCTAAAAATTAACTTGGGCTTAGCCAGGTAATAATGCTAATTCTAACAAAATTTCTAATCGTAGTAGTAATTTTTTTAAAAAAAATTGGTTTGTTGACTTTAAATGATAATTTAAAGAGTATTATTTGATATTTTCATATTTTGTATTTTATCAGATTCTTTAATTTAATTAATGCAGTATTTGAATTAAAACAATAATAATTAATAATATTTGAAATAATTAATAACATTCATTTTCTAAACAGATAACATTCTGGAAAATAAATTATATTTAAAATTAATATTTAATTAAAACTATATTTTAATTCATATGATTATCTAAAGGGTAATCAAAATAAAAATTTTCTAATATGATAAATAAATAAATAAAAAGGAATGATTTAATTTTTAAAATGAGATGTACAGAAAATAAATGCATTTACTTTTAATTTTTGGTCAAAGTCATCAAAATAATTATTGTTTACAAAAACATGAAAACGCACTGTTAGAATTGCAATTCCATTCTCTAGCTAGTAGTAGTA
The DNA here is from genome assembly GCA_020205605.1 of Panax ginseng. Lineage (NCBI taxonomy): Eukaryota > Viridiplantae > Streptophyta > Magnoliopsida > Apiales > Araliaceae > Panax > Panax ginseng. Next base: position 1,463,242 of record CM035129.1, on the reverse strand, counting down.
TTAACTTTCGGTTCGATTGATGAATGCTTGTAGCTGTTTGATAAGCAATGGCGTTTAGAGTTCTTGGTAGACCCATTTTTCACTTCTTTATCACCTCATCTCCAAAACCATTCTTTCCACTTTCAAACTTAAAACCCAAATCTTTTTCAACCAATACTAAATACCCAATTCCTAATTCTCAAGAATTCTCACAGAAATCTAAAAGGGAAAATTTAAATCCCCTCTTGAGTCTATTTCAAAGGTACGGTTTTCCACCCTCTGAACTCCATGAATTCCTGAATAAGAATAATTTTTTACTGAATTTGAAATACTCTGATATTGAAAAATCACTGAAGATTTTATTATCCTTGAATTCCTGCCGGAAATTTGTTGTTTCAATGGTATTTAGTTGCCCTAGGGTTCTAGATTTTGAGTTTCTCAAGAATTGGAGAATGGGTATTTTAGAAATTGGGGTTTCTAAACTTTCTTCATTGGCAATTCAGAATATTCTTGGACTTTCTAGGAAATTTGATTTTACGCCAGATGATCTTTGTTGCTGTGTACAGCGTGTCAAGGGTTTAGGGTTTAGTGATATTACTGTTTGTAGGGTTTTAGAGGTGTCTCCAGAGGCGATTTTGTTTACAAGTGGTGAGATAATTCGAGATAAAATTAATTTCTTGGAAGGAATTGGAATCCAGAGGAACGGTATTGATTGGATTTTCGGAAAATTTCCTGGGGTTTTGGCATTTGGGTTGGAAAATAGGTTGAAGCCCTTGCTTGATGAATTTATGGATTTGAGTTGTAGCCTGGTTGAGGTTAAGAAAGAGATTGTTAGAGACCCGAAAGTTCTCGGGCTGGAAGTAGGAGAGCTCTCTCAATGTTTGAGAATGCTGAGGAGTTTGAAATGTCGAATATCCGTAAAGGAGAAAATATTTTGCGATGGAGCTTTTAGGGCTGGGTATGAAGTGAAACTGAGGGTTGATTGCTTATGCAAATATGGATTGATACGCAGAGATGCTTTTACTGTTCTTTGGAAAGAACCGAGGGTGATTCTATACGACATAGAGGACATTGAGAGGAAGATTGATTTTTTGGTGAATAAGATGAAATTTGATGTTCTATGGCTGGTTGAAGTTCCGGAGTATTTGGGTGTGAATTTTGAGAAACAAATTGTTCCTCGATACACTGTGATTGAGTATTTGAGATCAAAAGGCGGGCTTGGTGATGAGGTGGGGTTGAAGTCTTTGATTAAGCTTAGTAGAGTGAGATTTCACAATCTTTATGTCAAGCCGTATCCTGAGTGTGAAAGAATTTATGGGAGATTTGCAGGAGAGGTTGAACTTAAAAACCAGCATCCAGTAGGAATGTGGAAGCTTTTCAAACCACAAAGATATCCAGAATCCAAAGAAGATGTGAAAAACATAAGATCTTTCATGGAACCACTAGGACAAGTAGTTCCTCTCAAGTCTATGCGACAAATGCGGCATGATGGTCTATCTGTTCAACCTTTCTAAGGTATACAATCTTTCATTTATTAATACTTTTTGCTCTCAAGATAATAATAGCACCATTTTTAACTTTATCTGTTGGCAAGGTTCAATATTCGATGGACCAATTGGTAGGACCTATTACTTTTGTTGAGATAAAGAAGCAATGTTATTATCTATTTTTTTTCTTATTTATATTTACATTCACTTTTACACAATTGTCTCATATGTATATTCTGTTCTTCTAGATTTTAGTTTGAGAAAGCAATTTTATCAGATGTCTGACCTGGCATGTTACATCATGAATAAAAAAAGATTTGCTCTCTATTGTTGCCAAATTTATCAACTCCCCCCTCCATAGGCAGTTAATTGATAACTTATTATCAAAAAATGTGTTGGAACTCAATTATCCTAAATCTTCTGTAACATGTTAGGCTTGCCCAATGTTGATTCCCCAATTTCAGATGTTGGAAGAAGTTACAATATGAGAAAATTAGCCTCTGAGGGTAATGCTGGTTGTGGCTGCACTTAGCGTTCCAACTTGCATTCTCATGCTTAATAGCTCCCTTTATAATAAAGGCATCTAGCAATAAGTCAATAACCCCTTCTAAGTTTTAGATATAGGAATAAATAGTAATTTTCTATAACATGTATGGTTTGACTTTTCCTTTTCTTTTCTACTTGTATCTATTCTATATTGTATAATAACTCTATTTACTTTATTTCCTACCCCTGTGGTTAAACATGCCACTCTGTGAACTCATTTGTCATCTTATTTTTCTAGGAAGATTGATGGCATGAAGTGGCTGTGGAAATGTGTTTGAGTAGACTGCTTCTATTCTTATCATCTATTATGATTATATTGGAAGTGGTAGGTTCTCCCTTAAAGTGTTTTTGGCCTATCATACAATAAATAACATGGAGCTGGATTCAGCAGAGGTCCAAAGTTCCAGTTCTCGCACATTTGGAAATCTAGGATGTTGCTTGCCCTTTTTAATGTATTAAAGTACCTGCTTGCAATTTCCACTATTTGAAGGTTCTTTTTTCCCAGCTTGAGAAAGTAGGTCTTCATGGGTTTTGTGGTTAGAGGTAGCGAAAGGGATTCAGTAGACAGCAGCACTAGAACTAATATTGCGATCTACATAGAAGAATGAGGCAATGGCAGTAGGAGAAATCCATTATGTACTCACAAGAGTTAGTGGAGAGATGCTTCGTAGTTTCTGTTTTGTCCTCTCAATAGGTCACTTGTGTCCATCTGAGATTGCTTTTTACATTCTGACAGATGCTTCTCTGTTCACAGATGCAGGATAAGCTGTCAGATTCAAATAATTGAGCAGGGGAGCTAATAAAGCAGCTTCCTCTTGTTGGCTAGGTATGCAGATATACTTGTGATCTTTCCAAATCTTGTGCTTACATAATCTGTTATAAAGGAGGATTTTTTTTCCTTGATGCTATGCCTTGCAGTTTACTAAAGTGTACATTACATGCCTGTACTGAAGTTCTTTAATAACAAGGTCATGTTGAATGTTACACCATGTAAGAAGGTTGGGCGAATCTGAACACCACGAAAAATTGAGAACAGCGTTATGTCAAAAGAAGCATGTTGAGGGTTATTCTCCGATATACCAAATGCATAATGTTTGGAGAGAAACCAGGTTAAGGCAGATGTTAATTGTCACCCTCCTTTGTTACTATTATTGATCTTTTGGCTCAATATTCTGGCCATGTATTTCCATTTTTCTTTGTTATGTTGAATAAAATAAAGTTTTCCCCCTCATTTACCACCCCTGATACTATTTATAATCCACTTGTGTATTTTTCATTTTATGATGTTCCATATATTCTCTTGTTTTCTTTCTACACTTCAACCATGGTACAATTTTATCTATTTCTTTCATTCTCAACTTCAATTCTTATGTATACACAAGTATTATAGAAGCAGATAATCTAACATAGAACAAAATGTTAGTGAAACTAGAAACCATGCCTATCATTCAGCATTGAAGACATAAAGGTCTTGCAATTGCTACAAATAACCATTTTTATTGTTGTTTTTTTTGTCCCCCATTCGAGTTTAATTGGATAAGAGGCTTAATTGGATAAGAGGCTGTTTGTTTAGCAGCTGAATGAAGTAAAAAAAAATAAAAAAATTAAAAAAATTAAAAAAAAAATATTAACTATTATATTAAGTAGGGAGCCCTTCCATAGCAACCGGTTGCCATGAGAACTGTGCAACAACCCCTTTTTGGACCGTTGATAAACTTATTGGAAGGCTGAGATTGAAACATAAATATACCAAGCCGGCACAATTTGTACCGGTTTTTATTTTAATATGAGAACCCCACCATAGTCAACATGTTGTCAGTTTATTGAAATAAAATGAATTTTTAATATTAAATAATGCCGACCCAAGACAAACATACTTCATTGTGCCCTTTTTATTTTTATTTTTAAGCATTTCTCCATTAATAGTCATGACTCAGCACATTGCGAAAACTTAAAAAAATATAAAATACTCCACCGCCACAAGCTCTTATTTGTTAAAAAAAAAAAAAAAAATCAATAAGCCTGACCTCTTAAAACACAAGTTCTTTTATTTCTTTATTCTTTATAAAATATTTGTTATTTTTATAACTCTTTCATTTAATAACAAATAAAGAATTATAGTTCAAATAAAAAATAATATCCTATTTTATAAAAATATATTTTTATAATTTTTTATTTGCTATTTTATAAAAATATTTTATATTCTTTATTTGTTATTTTATAATAGGATATAAAATAGGATATAAAAATATTTTATAATTCTTTATATAACAAATATATTAATTTCTTCCCACTTTAATTTGTTATAAAATATATTCTTTATAAAATAGCAAATAAAAATTATAAAAAATATATTTTTATAAAATAGGATATTATTTTTTATTTGAATTATAATTCTTTATTTGTTATTAAATGAAAGAGTTATAAAAATAACAAATATTTTATAAAAATAGAAAATAAAGGATTTGTGTGGCCTAGGAGGAGGTTGTCTTATTGATTTTTTTTTTTTTTTTTTTTATTATTTTTTTTTAATGTACCAATTTGGTACATTTTTTTTTATTTTTTCCCACTTAGAGTGCAGAACTATACTTACTTACAAGTAAGTCAAAGCTCATCTTGAAGACCGAAATTTTTTTAAATAAAAAGGAATTTCCTTTATTTATTATTTTGAAATAGTAAGGGTGGATTTGATTAATGTGGTTAGTTATGGGTAAAATGCATAAATATTTTAAATAAGCAAGTGGTGATATAATATTCATTATTGTTCGGAGAATATTCGTTTGGTCGTGGAATATTAAATCGTCGGGAATATTAAATGCGACCAGTAGCGACCATGTGTGAGCCCCATAACGGAAAGCGATTGGAGGAAGAAAACGACAAAAAAAATAAGTTGTTTAAAAATAACGCTGGTGTAGTTATTCACAAATTATCTTGTTGGAATACCGGTGGTTAAAACACACTAATACGGCGTTGTTGAACAAGAAGACACTTTGAAGATTGCACCAATTATTGATTCTTACGTAAGAAGGCCTTTACTCAATAATTGTTACGAGAATTCTTATTCAAAGATTTTATTTTATTGATTCAATAATTCTTTGCATTGATATTTTATATTACCGTTGTTTCAATAATTGTCACTACTACAAGTATTTTTCATTATCGAGCTAATAATTCATATTATCTGAATAATATTATTAGATAACATTATTGGCAATGTCTAGAAAGTTACGTCTAAGGAGAGGTTTGGTCACCTAATTGCTTGGCCAAGAAAGAGAGAAATCCTTATTCGAAAGCCCCCCCTCTTTCCGGAACCCACTGGTTGTCAATATTGTGATTCTCGTAATATTATTTGTGAATAATTAATTATTGATTCATACGATGAGAAAAATATTGATTTTATGAGGATATAGATGGAGAAATTTTTAATGTGACAATTGTTGAAAATTAATATTTTATCTTTTACGATAAAATAATTCATTTAAATATATTATTTTAATAATATATTAACGATGATATTTTTACGATGAATGTGGGATATATGAGTATATGTGGAGGAGAGTATTTTTGTTGTAATAAATGTTTAAAACATGTTAAACATGTGATTGGACCCCATTTATCGATCGAAATTTGATTATAGCTTTTGTAAAATCGCCCATTTGTGGATTTTTGGTCAATTTTATTTGGAATTTGGAAAAACTTTCTTACGTAAAGTTGTAGAGAATTGAATTTCCTATTAAAACTCTGCAAGATTTGAATTTTCCCGGCAAAAGGGCTATTTATTGTGAATTATTGAAGTTCAAGCTCAAATAATTGATTTTGGAAGTTTAAAATAATTTAAATAAGAAAAACGTTTTTAAATGTTTTTGGGCATCTTTAACATGTGTTGATGGCTGAGATCAGATTGTCTAGATGGGCGTAGATAATTTATTAAATATATTAATATTATATTAAATTTTTCGCTTTTTGGTGTTCTAAGCAATTTCCTATAAATAGGTGCTTAGGTTAGAATTGAAAATCACACCGTAAACTCAAGTTTTCTCTCTATATTATCAAGCGTATTCTTGTGAGTATTTTGAGTATACTTTGAGTATTGCTATACGGTGAAAGTTCAAGTCATAGCCTATATCCAAAGTGTTTCATTAGAAATCTTGTCTTTCGAGGTAAGTGGATGTTATTTTCTTCTCAAATGATATTATTTCTTCAATATCATTATCTTTGAAATATTGGTTGGAACTTTTATCAAATTGAACTTTTTCATGTGGGAGTTACTTATTCACGAGTTCTTATTCATGAGTTCTTATTCACGAGTTCTTATTCATGATTTATTATTCACGAAAGTACCATTCATTCACGAAGCGTGAAGATGTTTTTTGTGAAATTTCTATCTTTTGGTGTCGAGAGTTACTTATTCACGATATCACGGCCTTTATTCACGATATCTGATTATTTATTCACGAATCTAAGACTATTCATCGAAAAATGAAAATTTTCTTTTCGTCCAAAATATCTATGTGGATACTAGCTTTGATTGTATCCATGTTTTGATCATTCACGAATTTTACACCACTATGATTATTTTTGAGGTATTTTTGGACGTGGATAAAACAAAGTACGAATCCTTAATCCTTAATCCTTAATCCTTGTCATTATTCTTCGGATTCGCTTTCTTTAAAAAATATTTTCATCATCCTCGGTCTTAAATGATGATATTATGGAATATCTTTGGCCTGTAGCAAAAAGATGAATGATTTCGATGAATATCTTTGGCCTGTAGTGCAAAGATGAATGATTTCGATGAATATCTTTGGCCCAGAAAGTGCAAAGATGAGCAGTGTTTAGATGAACATGATTAATTGGTGAATGTCCTCGGCCCTGTAGTGCAAGGATGAATATTTGATCTCGTGATATATATTGATTGATGTTACTGAGGATAAAATAGGCGATGAACTTTAAAATTCATACATAGAAGATAGTAGTTTGCATTCTCTACTTAACTCTTCTAATGAATTATTATTTCAGCTATGAATATTGATTTAAAACTTGTTGTCTATTGTATTCTATTATATTTTTCCATGTTGAAGACTAACGATAATTTGTTGTATATTATCTTAGTCATAATATTCTTCTTTGGGCTAGTCGAGCTCACCCTTTTCCTTTTTGTTCCATTTTTCTTCTCGGGAGGCGAGAATGTGGCGAAAGTATGCAGTGGGGTATGAAATGAAAGTTCTAGGGAGAGTTGTTTAGTAGTCCTCACCATTGTTGTAAAATAAAGTATCAATAATTATGATGAGGATTTATTTGTATGTGGATATTGTCTCAGATGGCAATATCTCGTAGATTTAAACTCACAGATTTATATGTTGTAATAATAAAGTTGTAGTTATTTCTATACCATGTATTTGGCGACTCGAGAATGGGTTGGATGGAATGGACCTATTTTTGGGGCGTCACGGTTTGGTATCGTAGCTTAGGGATATGATCTCTGGCGGAGATCGAGGAATAGAGCTAGGAGGGGAGAGACGAGTAAATCCTTCGCTAGTGTGTCCTACCTAAGCTTATTTGTTGGTTGGTCATAATATAGGGGCATTATGTGATTTGTTAATTTGTTTAATTAACCCTTGTTTTATGATAGTTTTTAAGAATGGTCACGAGAACGTTAACAATGGAGTGAATGAGATCGTGGAGACACCTCTAATCGCCAACCGTGATAATGTGATGTCAAAGTGAAGAAGGAATTAGAGATATCCATGTGGAAAGTGAAGAATTGATAGTTAGACCCGAGATAGTCGCAGAGGTAACAAAATGAGAGTGAGGAAGAAGAGGAAGAAGAAGGTTACACGAGGAGAGTTTATTAGAGGTATTTTATGATCAAAATGTAGAATTATAAAATCGTATTTATGAGTTAGAAGAAAGAAATGTGAAGAATTGCGGTGATCGTGGAGCAAAAGGATGCAACGATTCAAGCTTGTGTTACCCGATATGTGATGCTTGAATGAAGCACTCTTTGGCGAGTATAAGATGATAAAGTCGAATCGAAATGAAAGAAGAAATAAGCGAACGAGTGAGAATGAGTGATGCATGGGTAAAAAGCACGACAATAGCGTTGATATTATGGAAAGAGATGTCCAATCTAAAAGAGAAGATTTAACGATGACGGAAGAGGCGTAAGACAAAGATCAAGACCAAAGAACAAATTCTAGGGGAAGAGAACAATCGCCAATTAGATGCTACAGATGCGGAGATGAGGGACATATAAGGTCAAACTGTTCAAAGCCTTCTAAGGTATGTTTTAGTTGTGGAAAAGACGGTCACATAGTTCGATTTTGTCCTATAGCGAAATCAAGTCCAGTTGGGACGTTGGCACCAGAGGCGGATACAGAAAAGTCAAAGTCAACGATTACTGGAAGAGCGTTTTTCGTGACTTCTCAAAAAGCGAGTAACCCGAACGAAGTTAGCACGGGTTAGTTAATTATAAATTCTTGCGAAGTTTATACCTTATTAGATACTGGTTCTACCCATTCTTTTATCTCTCTTGCTTGCGTTCAACGTTTGAACTTGACTACGGAGAAATTAGACTTTGACCTATCTGTGGAGACTCCGTTAAGAGAAACTTTTATTACATCCGTTGTTTAGAAATCTTGCTTGATTCAGGTTGGCACTATCACATTACCTGTTAACCTTATTTCTATAGAGATATTTGTTTTTGATGTGATTTTAAGGTTAACTACTCATCATGCCAAAATTGATTGCTTTCGTAAGGTTGTTAGTTTTCATATTCTTAAGCAACAACCGTTATTCAATTCAAGCAACCAAACCATTCAAGTCAAACTCTTTCATATTAAATTATAAAGCCATTTGTTTATTGAAAACGAATGTCAAGCTTTCTTAGTCCATGTTATGGATTTGAATAAAGACACGTCGATTTGAATAATATTCTGTTGTTATTGATTTTTCCCGACGTATTTCTGAAGAATTTCTTCGCCTACTCCCGGGCGTGATATTGAATTTGTATCGACTTTAAATCCCAGATAAAACCCATTTCTAAAATCTCATATCGAATGGCTCCTATTGAACTTCAGGAGTTAAAAACCCAATCTGTAGAAGTTGATACCGAGCCTCTATCTGGTGACTTCCTTTTGTGGAATGCACGAAGCCGCATCTCGTAGGGGACACCATATTCGATGCGATAGTAAACCGATAGGTGTCATTGTAACGTCTTATCCAAGATTGGGATGTGAGTCACAGTTGAGAACAACCTAAGTCAGTAATCGAAATACGTAGCTTTCTAGGCTTAGTTGGTTATTATCGGAGATTCGTTGAAGGATATTCTCGAATCGCTATTCCATTAACGCAGCTGACTCGTAGAGATACAAAATTCGAATGGAGCAAAGAATGTGGGAAGAGCTTCGAAGAACTCAAGAGGAGACTCATTTCAGCACATGTTCTGACCATGCCATCCTGGAAAAGCTAACGTGGTAGCTGACGTGTTGAGTAGAAGATCGTATACAAGTACGAGTACAATATTGTCAAAAACTAATTTCGTATAATTTACAAATAATAGAGATGGAGATGAAAACTCTAGGTACCCACGTGATGATATACGAGTATAATCGACTTTAATCGATAAAGTTAAAGCTGCTCAAGCTACACACCGGAGCTGATGAATTTGAAGAAGGAGGTGCAAGAAGTTGTTATTTCAAAAGCGAGAATCGGTGAGGTGAGGAAAGCTCAAACCTTCGATTTATTAATCCATTTGAAATTCTCGATCGAATAGGAACTGTGGCCTATAGACTCGTTTTACCGCCAAGTATGACGCGTGTTCATAACGTTTTTCACGTATCGATGTTACGTAAATATGTGGACGACCCGAACCACGTCATTGAGTTAGAATCGGACGAGATAGTAGAAGACTTAACGTCACGAGGAGGTACTGCCAAGATATTAGATAGGAAAGAACATGTCCCATGTACCGAGGTTATACCACACGTTAAAGTTTTGTGGAGAAACCATGCTATTGAGGAAATGACACGGGAGTTGGAAAGCGGAAATAAAAGCGAGGTATTCTCATCTTATTTGAAATACCAGGTACGTACGTCAATTTCGAGGACGAAATTTCATAAGGAGGGAGGTTGTAAGACCTCGAAATTTTTTAAATAAAAAAGGAATTTCCTTTATTTATTATTTTGAAATAGTAAAGGTGGATTTGATTAATGTGGTTAGTTATGGGGTAAATGCGCAAATATTTTAAATAAGCAAGTGGTGATATAATATTCATTATTGTCGGAGAATATTCGTTTGGTCGTGGAATATTCAGATCGTCGAGAATATTAAATGCCACAATGTGACCATGTGTGGGCCCCATAACTGAAAGCGATTGGAGAAGAAAAGCGACAAAAAAATAAGTTGTTTAAAAATAACTACGTAGTTATTTGAAGCTAATTATCTTGTTGGAATACCCGGTGGTTAAAACACACTAATCTGGCGTTGTTGAACAAAGAAGGCACCGCAGATTGCACCAATTATTGATTCTTACGTAAGAAGGCACTACTCAATAATTATTCAGAATTAATGCTTCAAAGATTTTATTTTATTGATTCAATAATCGCTTTGATTGATATTTTATATTCTCGTTGTTTGATAATTGTCACTACTGAGTTTTTTCATTATCGAAGCAATAATTCATATTATCTGAATAATATTATTAGATAACATTATTGGCAATGTCTAGAAAGTTACGCTCTAAGGAGAGGTTTGGTCACCTAATCAATTGCTACCAAGAAAGAGAAATCCTTATTGGAAAGCCCTCTTTCCAGGGCGCACTGGTTGTCAATATTGTGATTACAGTAATATTATTTGTGAATAATTAATTATTGATTCATACGATGAGAAAAATATTGATTTTATGAGGATATAGATGGAGAAAAATTTTTAATGTGACAATTGTTGAAAATTAATATTTTATCTTTTCTCGATAAAATAATTCATTTAAATATATTATTTTAATAATATATTAACGATGATATTTTTACGATGAATGTGGGATATATGAGTATATGTGGAGGAGGAGTATTTTTGTTGTAATAAATGTTTAAAACATGTTAAACATGTCGGTGGACCCCATTTATTCGATTGAAATTTGATTATAACGTAAAATCGCCCATTTGTGGATTTCGGTCAATTTTTGTTTGGAATTTGGAAAAACTTTCTTCTGTAAAGTTGTAGAGAATTGAATTTCCTATTAAAACTCGCAAGATTTGAATTTTCTGGCAAAAGGGCTATTTATTGTGAATTATTGAAGTTCCGAAGCTCTGAAATAATTGATTTTTGGAAGTTTAAAATAATTTAAATAAGAAAAACGTTTTTTAAATGTTTTTGGGCATCTTTAACATGTGTTGATGGCTGAGATCAGATTGTCTAGATGGGCGTAGATAATTTATTAAATATATTAATATTATATTAAATTTTACGCTTTTGGTGTTCTAAGCAATTTCTATAAATAAGTGCTTAGGTTAGAATTGAAAATCACACCGTAAACTCAAGTTTTCTCTCTATATTATCAAGCGTATTCTTGTGAGTATTTTGAGTATACTTTGAGTATTGCTATACGGTGAAAGTTCAAGTCATAGCTTTATATCCAAGTGTTTCAACTAAATCTTGTCTTTCGAGGTAAGGATGTTATTTTCTTCTCAAATGATATTATTTCTTCAATATCATTATCTTTGAAATATTGGTTGGAACTTTTTATCAAATTCGAACTTTTTTCATATCGGGGTTACTTATTCACGAGTTACTTATTCATGAGTTCTATTCACGAGTTACTATTCATGAGTTCTTATTCACGAAAGTACTATTCACTTTAAGCGTGAAGATGTTTTTTTTGTGAAATTTCTATCTTTTGGTGTCTGAGTTACTTATTCACGTGATACGGCACTATTCACGATATCTGATCTTATTCACGAATCTGGCCTTTATTCATCGAAAAATGAAAATTTTTCTTTTCGTCAAAATATCTATTGTGGATACTAGCTTTGATTGTATCCATGTTTTGATCATTCCTGAATTTTACACCACTATGATTATTTTTGAGGTATTTTTGGACGTGGATAAAACAAAGTACGAATCCTTAATCCTTAATCCTTAATCCTTGTCATTATTCATCGGATTCGTTTCTTTAAAAAATATTTTCATCATCCTCGGTCTTAAATGATGATATTATGGAATATCTTTGGCACTGTGTAGCAAAGATGAATGATTTCGATGAATATCTTTGGCCCAGTAGTGCAAAGATGAATGATTTCGATGAATATCTTTGCCCGTAGTCTGCAGAATGAGCAGTGTTTAGATGAACATGATTAATGGTGAATGTCCTCGGCTCAGTAGTGCAAGGATGAATATTTGATCTCGATATATATTGATTGATGTTACGAGGATAAAAATAGGCGATGAACTTTTAAAATTCATACATAGAAGATAGTAGTTTGCATTCTCTACTTAACTCTTCTAATGAATTATTATTTTTCATGCGAATATTGATTTAAAACTTGTTGTCTATTGTATTCTATTATATTTTTTCCATGTTGAAGACTAACGATAATTTGTTGTATATTATCTTAGTCATAATATTCTTTCTTGGGCTAGTCGAGCTCACCCTTTTCCTTTTTGTTCCATTTTTCTTCTCGTGAGAGGCGAGAATGTAAGCGAGTAGATGCAGTCTGGGGTATGAAATGAAAGTTCTAGGGAGAGTTGTTTAGTAGTCCTCACCATTGTTGTAAAATAAAGTATCAATAATTATGATGAGGATTTATTTGTATGTGGATATTGTCTAGATGGCAATATCTGTATTTAAACTCACAGTTTATATGTTGTAATAATAAAGTTGTAGTTATTTCTATACCATGTATTTGGCGACTCAGAATGGGTTGGATGGAATGGACCTATTTTGGGGGCGTCACAGTTGGTATCAGAGCTTAGGGATATGATCTCTGGCGGAGATCGAGGAATAGAGCTAGGAGGGAGAGACGAAAGTAAATCCTTCGCTAAAGTGTGTCCTACCTAAGCTTATTTGTTGGTTGGTGGTAATATAGGGGCATTATGTGATTTGTTAATTTGTTTAATTAACCCTTGTTTTATGATAGTTTTAAGAATGGGTCACGAGAAGCGTTAACAATGGAGTGAATGAGATCGTGGAGACACCTCTAATCGCCAACGAGGATAATGTGATGTCGGCGAAGAAGGAATTAGAGATATCCATGTGGAAAGTGAAGAATTGATAGTTGCATCTTGAGATAGTCATTGAGAGGTAACAAATTTGAGAGTGAGGAAGAAGAGGAAGAAGAGGTAACACGAGGAGAGTTTATTAGAGGTATTTTATGATCAAAATGTAGAATTATAAAATCAGATTTATGAGTTAGAAGAAAGAAGTGAAGAATTGCAGAAAATCGTGGGAGCAAAAGGATGCAACGATTCAAGCTTGTGTTACCCGATATGTGATGCTTGAATGAAGCACTCTTTGGCGAGTATAAGATGATAAAGTCTGGAATCGAAAGTGAAAGAAGAAATAATCGAACAGTGAGAATGAGTGATGCATGGGTAAAAGCCGCATCGACGCGTTGATATTATGGAAAGAGATGTCCAATCTAAAAAGAGAAGATTTAACGATGACGGAAGACGTTAAACAACAAAGATCAAAGACCAAAGAACAAATTCTAGGGAAGAGAACAATCGCCCGATTAGATGCTACTGAGATGCGGAGATGAGGGACATATAAGGTCAAACTGTTCAAAGCCTTCTAAGGTATGTTTTAGTTGTGGAAAAAGCGGTCACATAGTTCGATTTTGTCCTATAAGCGAAATCAAGTCCGGTTGGGACGTTGGCACCGAGAGGCGGATCTGAGAAAAGTCAAAGTCAACGACATTGGAAGAAGCGTTTTTCGTGACTTCTCAAAAAGCGAAGTAACCCGAACGGTTAGCACGGGTTAGTTAATTATAAATTCTTGCGAAGTTTATACCTTATTAGATAATCGGTTCTACCCATTCTTTTATCTCTCTTGCTTTGCGTTCAACGTTTGAACTTGACTACGGAGAAATTAGACTTTGACTATCGTGGAGACTCAGATTAAGAGAAACTTTTATTACATCCGTTGTTTAGAAATCTTGCTTGATTCAGTTGGCACTATCACATTACTCGTTAACCTTATTTCTATAGAGATATTTGTTTTGATGTGATTTTAAGGTTAACTACTCATCATGCCAAAATTGATTGTTTTCGTAAGGTTGTTAGTTTTCATATTCTTAAGCAAACTTTGTTATTCAATTCAAGCAACCAAACCATTCAAGTCAAACTCTTTCATATTAAATTATAAAGCCATTTGTTTATTGAAAACGAATGTCAAGCTTTCTTAGTCCATGTTATGGATTTGAATAAAGACACGTCGATTTGAATAATATTCTGTTGTTATTGATTTTTTTCCGACGTATTTCTGAAGAATTTCTTGGCCTACTCCCCGAGCATGATATTGAATTTGTATCGACTTTAAATCCCAGTATAAAACCCATTTCTAAAATCTCATATCGAATGGCTCCTATTGAACTTCGGGAGTTAAAAACCCAATTGTAGAAGTTGATACCGAGCCTCTATCTGGTGACTTCCTTTGTGGAAATGCAAAGCCGACTCTCGTAGGGGACACCATATTCGTGCGATAGTAAAGCGATAGGTGTCATTGTAACGTCTTATCCAAGATTGGGATGTGAGTCACGGTTGAGAACAAACCTAAGTCAGTAATCGAAAATATGTAGCTTTCTAGGCTTAGTTGGTTATTATCGGAGATTCGTTGAAGGATATTCTCGAATCGCTATTCCATTAACGCGGTGACTCGTAGAGATACAAAAATTGAATGGAGCAAAGAATGTGGGAAGAGCTTGAAGAACTCAAGAGGAGACTCATTTCAAAGACATGTTTCGACCATGCCATCTGGATAAGCTAACGTGGTAGTGGCGTGTTGAGTAGAAGATCGTATACAAATGCGAGTACAATATTGTCAAAAACTAATTTCAGTATAATTTACAAATAATAGAGATGGAGATGAAAACTCTAGGTACCCACGTGATGATATACGAGTATAATCGACTTTAATCGATAAAGTTAAAGTCGCTCAAGCTACACACCGAGGATGATGAATTTGAAGAAGGAGGTCAAGAAGTTGTTATTTCAAAAGCGAGAATCGGTGAGGTGAGGAAAGCTCAAACCTTCGATTTATTAATCCATTTGAAATTCTCGATCGAATAGAAGGCGTGGCCTATAGACTCTTTTTACCGCCAAGTATATGACGCGTGTTCATAACGTTTTTCACGTATCGATGTTACGTAAATATGTGGACGACCCGAACCACGTCATTGAGTTAGAATCGGACGAGATAGCCGAAGACTTAACGTACGAGGAGGTACCTGTCAAGATATTGGATAGGAAAGAACATGTCCTATGTACCGAGGTTATACCACACGTTAAAGTTTTGTGGAGAAACCATGCTATTGAGGAAATGACCTGGGAGTTGGAAACGGAAATAAAAGCGAGGTATTCTCATCTTTTCGAAATACCAGGTACGTACGTCAATTTCGAGGACGAAATTTCATAAGGAGGGGAGGTTGTAAGACCCCGAAATTTTTTTAAATAAAAAAGGAATTTCCTTTATTTATTATTTTGAAATAGTAAGGGTGGATTTGATTAATGTGGTTAGTTATGGGTAAAATGCGCAAATATTTTAAATAAGCAAGTGGTGATATAATATTCATTATTATTAGGAGAATATTCGTTTGGTGTCGTGGAATATTAAATCTTGTCGGGGAATATTAAATGACTGCACAAGTAGCGACCATGTGTGGGCCCCATAACGGAAAAAGCGATTGGAGGAAAAAACGACAAAAAAAATAAGTTGTTTAAAAATAACTTGGCGTGTAGTTGTTACCAATTAATATCTTGTTGGAATACCCGATTGGTTAAAACACACTTATCTGGCGTTGTTGAACAAGAAGACGCGGTATTGCACCAATTATTGATTCTTACGTAAGAAGGCACTACTCAATAATTGTTACGATAATTCTTATTCAAAGATATTTTATTTTATTGATTCAATAATTCTTGCATTGATATTTTATATTCTTTGTTGTTTCAATAATTGTCACTACACAATTATTTTTCATTATCGAAGCAATAATTCATATTATCTGAATAATATTATTAGATAACATTATTGGCAATGTCTAGAAAGTTACATCTAAGGAGAGGTTTGGTCACCTAATCATTGCGCCAAGAAGGAGAAATCCTTATTGGAAAGCCCCTCTTTTCCTGAAGCGCACGGTTGTCAATATTGTGATTACGTAATATTATTTGTGAATAATTAATTATTGATTCATACGATGAGAAAAATATTGATTTTATGAGGATATAGATGGAGAAAATTTTTAATGTGACAATTGTTGAAAATTAATATTTTATCTTTTACGATAAAATAATTCATTTAAATATATTATTTTAATAATATATTAACGATGATATTTTTACGATGAATGTGGGATATATGAGTATATGTGGAGGAGGAGTATTTTTTGTTGTAATAAATGTTTAAAACATGTTAAACATGTCGATTGGACCCCATTTATTGATTGAAATTTGATTATAGCTGTGTAAAATCGCCCATTTGTGGATTTTGGTCAATTTTGTTTGGAATTTGGAAAAACTTTCTTACGTAAAGTTGTAGAGAATTGAATTTCCTATTAAAACTCATAAGATTTGAATTTTACGGCAAAAGGGCTATTTATTGTGAATTATTGAAGTTCAAGCTCTTGAAATAATTGATTTTTGGAAGTTTAAAATAATTTAAATAAGAAAAACGTTTTTAAATGTTTTGGGCATCTTTAACATGTGTTGATGATATTTGAGATCAGATTGTCTAGATGGGCGTAGATAATTTATTAAATATATTAATATTATATTAAATTTTACGCTTTTGTGTTCTAAGCAATTTCTATAAATAAGTGCTTAGGTTAGAATTGAAAATCACAATTTAAACTGAAGTTTTCTCTCTATATTATCAAGCGTATTCTTGTGAGTATTTTGAGTATACTTTGAGTATTGCTATACGGTGAAAGTTCAAGTCATAGCTTTATATCCAAAGTGTTTAACTAAATCATTGTCTTTTCGAGGTAAGGATGTTATTTTCTTCTCAAATGATATTATTTCTTCAATATCATTATCTTTGAAATATTGGTTGGAACTTTTATCAAATTCGGAACTTTTTCATGTATGGGGTTACTTATTCACGAGTTCTTATTCATGAGTTCTTATTCACGAGTTCTTATTCATGAGTTCTTATTCACGAAAGTACTATTCACGAAGCGTGAAGAGATTTTTTGTGAAATTTCTATCTTTTGGTGTCTGAGTTACTTATTCACGTATAAGACTATTCACGATATCTGAAGATTATTCACGAATCTGGAACTATTCATCGAAAAATGAAAAAATTTTTCTTTTCGTCCAAAATATCTATTGTGGATACTAGCTTTGATTGTATCCATGTTTTGATCATTCACGAATTTTACACCACTATGATTATTTTTGAGGTATTTTTGGGCGTGGATAAAACAAAGTACGAATCCTTAATCCTTAATCCTTAATCCTTGTCATTATTCTTTGGATTCGTTTCTTTAAAAATATTTTCATCATCCTCGGTCTTAAATGATGATATTATGGAATATCTTTGGCACGTAGTGCAAAGATGAATGATTTCGATGAATATCTTTGGCACGTAGTGCAAAGATGAATGATTTCGATGAATATCTTTGGGCGTAGTGCAAAGATGAGCAGTGTTTAGATGAACATGACCAATCTGGTGAATGTCCTTGGCTCAGTAGTGCAAGGATGAATATTTGATCTCGAGATATATATTGATTGATGTTACAGGATAAAATAGGCGATGAACTTTAAAATTCATACATAGAAGATAGTAGTTTGCATTCTCTACTTAACTCTTCTAATGAATTATTATTTCATTGCGAATATTGATTTAAAACTTGTTGTCTATTGTATTCTATTATATTTTTTCCTGTTGAAGACTAACGATAATTTGTTGTATATTATCTTAGTCATAATATTCTTCTCTTGGGCTAGTCGAGCTCACCCTTTTCCTTTTTGTTCCATTTTTCTTCTCGGGAGGCGAGAATGTAGCGAGTACAGTCGGGGTATGGAATGAAAGTTCTAGGAGAGTTGTTTAGTAGTCCTCACCATTGTTGTAAAATAAAGTATCAATAATTATGATGAGGATTTATTTGTATGTGGATATTGTCTAGATGGCAATATCGTATTTAAACTCACGATTTATATGTTGTAATAATAAAGTTGTAGTTATTTCTATACCATGTATTTGGCGACTCGAGAATGGGTTGGATGGAATGGACCTATTTTGGGGGCGCCACACATACTGTTTGGTATTAAAAATTGAAAAAAAAAGCGGTAGAGACAAATTTTGTCATACGGGTGGTATTAAAAAATAAAAAAATTATTTTATTCAAGCAACTTTCTCGCTAAACAAACTCGAACTCGCAACCTCAAACTCAAAACACACGTCATATGACCACCCGAGCACCACAGGCCTAGTACATTAATTTCAACCCAAGGATATGTCTTTATATTAAAACTTCACCATCCCCAAAATCTATATTCTTGCATTATTATTATATTACTGAAACAAATATTATTAATAAGTCTATATAATACATATGGGGTTTGATATTTAGAAATAAGTTAATATCTATATTTATTAAGCAATGATTATTAGTAATGATTTTATATATTAAGCAATGATTTTATTATTAAGAAATGATTTTATACATTTGATACATTTTTTATATATTTTATACATTTGATACATTTTTTGATATATTTTTGATACATTTTGATAATTGATACATTTTGATAATTGATATATTTTTGATACATTTGATACATTTTGATACATTTGATATATTTTTGATATATTTGATACATTTGATACATTTTTGATATATTTTTGATATATTTGATACAATTTTGATATATTTGATACATTTTTGATACATTTGATACATTTTTGATATATTTGATACATTTGATACATTTTTGATAATTGATATATTTTTGATAATTGATACCAATACTAGTCTTCGCATAACATTAAGAGGAATAGTACATATTACATGTTCATTTTCATAAAATAAAAAAAAACATAGAATGATTAATAAAACCGACGCCTATATCTCAGAGGCCGGAAGTAATCTTGCGGATTTCTTGTAGAGCTCCATGCGACGCAGCTTGATAACGAAAAGACCGTGACATCTTCCAAGGACCACTTTCTTCGAGAAATATTACCATTGGCCCTAACAAAGCAGTCAACATACTTGCGAGACAAAATGCCACGATCTGCGTTGTTGTGTTGTTTGATTCGAATCTTTAAAGGTCTGCTGCAAAGTAGGATTACCATTTGGGCCACTCACGATCGGATTACCATTTTACAAACAAAATGGTATCAAATGTACTGCATGTACAAAGTAGTTGGTTAATAATTTTTAATATTAAAGGACATTATAAAATTTAAATATTTTAAAATTAAACATACCGTAACTTTAACAATTTCGAGTACATTTCATGTAACTTAATATACTTAGTGTCATTGTAGTGCGGGTCAATTATGGTAACCATCCAATTTTCAAGCTGCGAATAAGAACAAGACAAAATGGCATTGATTGGTACTTGCCAAGCATGAATATGTATTTGCATTCGTGTAAAGGTGGACCAACATCTTAGTTAACATACGGATCGCAAAAAACTCCATGCGATATTCACGTTAGTGCATGGCACATACCGCCTTAAGATGCATGAAGAATGAATTCATGAAACCAAATTGGGACAACCTTTGTATTCCCCGCGACCTATAGTATTCCTCTCTGTCTCGTAGCAACAACATATAAGCGTCGATGACATGCTCGAATATCCAACTCCGGGCCCCTAAGGATCAGATTGCATTGTGTTCTAATTCATATAATGGCGCGGATGTGATAAAGGATATAAATCCCTTACGGTGCCACCACGTTTCCAAACATATGTTTATTTACAAATGTCTCCTTCCAATCGTTAAGTCTTTTGGATAAGGACCCTTTTGGTCCATAAGAGATGTGGTCTCCCGCATCTTGTACCTGATTGAGACCCAAATGTACATTATTATTATATAGCAATAATAATTAAAACCATCACTATTAATATAACTATATATACCTTTTGTGAACTAGATCCCTTGGCGTCAGAAAGTCCCGCAAATGAAGAGTTGGTTGTAATGTAACACTCCTCATAGGTTTGGAAGGTTGGAATGTAACACTCCTCGTAGGCTTGGGTGGTAGGAATGGAGCTCTCCTCGATTACTTGTGGGGTGGGTATGTAGCTCTCTTGTACAACATAATCAGTTTGTTTCCCAAGCCCTTCATTGAGTTGTGTGTATTGGGATTTGTGGTCCAAAATTTGTGGGACCCCCTGTCGAGGTATTTGTTTACCTCTTGCTTCAAGTCGTATAGGCGATTGAAATCCCAATTATTTTTTTTGCAGAACCAACTCGGGAAGCGGTGAGTAAATCTTGAAAATTTATCAAGTAACGACTTTTTGCACTCTTAACTTTGTCATGTAAGATAAACACAAACAAATATTATTAACAATAAATATGAATAAATGTAATATTAATTATTTACTCCAATACATGATTTATTAAAGAAGAATATAATTTTATACCATTTGAATAAGGTGTTGTTGGTTGTAAATGGCGAGGCTCATAACAACTATCGTGGTCGTCATTGCTGTCGAGGCCCGGTGGATTTTCCAACGTGTAATTTTCCTATACGGCACCATGTAATCATCTATTAGGACATAATCAGCAATTTTAGTTTGTTGTCCTTGAGATGATCCATGTATGCGTCCACATCGAAATATATTCCCTCTCAAGGCCATGCGATCCTCGACATCAATAAATTTAAACTTTTCTCCTTCCTAAGGTCACCGTGGTTTTTGGTGGTGATGGTATGCCTTGCATGAACCCGAATTGTCTCATCACACGATCCCAAGATCGAAATTCCACAATATCAAAGTGGATCAAGGGACCCCACAGATCCCAATAATCGCCTTCAAAATTAAATCCACCGATATCATCATCCCACATTATGTAAGGCCGCCAAACCACATCCCACATAGACTTAATATCTAACTCCCCTCGGTAAAATGACAAATGGTGATGGAGATTCTCACGTCTACTGTGGTAGCTGTGGGCTCCAAAATAGGACCATGCTAAAATACAAGTAACCATATAAGGATGATTGTGGCCAAGGGTTTGGCTTTCCAATACTTACACGCTCATAAGCCCAAATTTGTAACAATGTAACACAACCATTAATGTATTTAACTCCTTTCCTAGTAGCGAGTATATAAAGATCTCGTACAAATATGCTAACATTGTCGCGCCCAAGAGTAAGTTACACAATCTTCGTTGGCAATAAAAGACATATATCGTGGGTGCACACTATTTCTATTCCTATTAGGGAATAATATTGCCCCACACAACCACAACATGTATGCCTTTGTGTGTAAGCCTACAACATCTTTACTTGCATTCTCGGGACAATTATTAAAATGTTCGTGCAACCACACTAATGAAATTACCTTTGCGCTTTTTTTGAACTAAAATATTCACCCACTAATTTATCTCCAAAACAATCCCTAAAATAATTCAAATTGGTGACAATGAGGGACTGATTTAAGGGCTTTCCCACCACCGGTAACCCAAAAAAAAAAGTGAACATCCTCTAACGTGATTGTTATTTCTCCACAGTTTAAATGAAAAGTATTGGTCTCCGGGCGCCATCTCTCGACTAAGGCAGATATCAGACCAAGATCAGTTTGGTGTACAACACCTTCATAACTAAATACTCCAAATCCACATTTATCTAAAAGGATTTTTTGTTCTTTTGTCAAAGCCCACCGATTATATTTTTGATCAGTATATTGACTGGAGCTTAGTTTTTTCCTATCTCTCCCATGATATATGTCATCCGACATGATCTTGTTGATCATGCGAACACTGGATCAATTGGCCCATATTCCAACTATCCATCTTTTACCTAAAAAATACATCAATTCCATATTAGTATTAAGATACATGACAAAATCAAGTTGAAAGTAACATCTTTGCAAAATGACAATAATAACAATAACATGCATGTATATAATGTAATAATATTAACATGCATTAAAAACTAGTAAAAGCGAAACTATTAAAAACAAAAACAATAAGAAGAAAAATAAATTAAAACAATAAGTGAACAATTGAGTACCTTTGGAATAAAATAAAAACAATAAATGAAACATAATAATAAAATAAATACTTATCAACGCATGCTTATCTTGCCAAAAGTTTTCTTTTTTTTTTTTTTCCGGTAGAATGCGACTTAAGCAGAAGCTTTTGCTTTTTTAAATTTTTTATCTTCTTTTTCTCCATTGTATAATGATGACTCAAAGAAATTAAAATTAAAAAAATAAAAATAAATATATATATATCCGGTAGATACTGACTTCATCCAGAACACAAATTAAAATAAAAAAAAAAATCCACTTAGAAGACAACTCATTTTACCGACAACAATATAATCTCTAAAAAAAAAAAAAAATTGGTATGCCAAATTTGTTCATTCGCTAAATGATTCGAAATCGCGACCTCAAGCACCAATCACTCATTATATGACCACCCAAGCACCACAGGCCTAAATTTTGCTAATTTCTACCAAGGATATATCTTTATAGTAAAACTTCACCATCCCCCAAAATCTATTAATTGATTTTTTTTAAATAGAAATAAGTTAATATCTATATTTATTATTATCCCTCTAATATTTTTTTCTTATTTTTGTAAAAATATGTCCAATTAGTCTAATTAATATATTAAAATAAATATCATTCTTTAATAAAATATAAAGTGATCATTATAAATCTTGCATTATTTTGTTGTTATTATCTGAAAATAATAACAACAACAAGAATCTTTATGCATGCATAATATCAAAGTGATAACATGCATGGTATTATATCCCTTTAATTCGGTAATAACATGCAGGTGATAAAAATAACAACAATGTAAACTATTAAAAAGCTGAACAAATAACAATAAATAAAAAACTTACTTGTTGAAGTTTTTTGCTCCTCTCTTCGAAATACTCTCCTCTCTCTACTCGTTATTTTTATTTTATCTAGCTTAGCAAGTGAACTTTAGTTTGAACAACATATGTTCTCAATAGGCGTTTAAATAAGGTGAGTAAGTGCGATACATGAATTATTTTAGGACCAAATTCAAACATTAATCTTTGTTATGGGTCACAACTTTTTATATTACAGAGCTTGCATAGTGTTCTTTTCCCGAGGCGATGTGGCAGAAAAAGTAGTCAACATGGCAGAAAAAGTTTTGTTGCTTTGCTCGGCCGGTACAGGCTTCACCGGTTTACCCTTTGTTGTTTTGTTTCTTTTAATTATATTATTAATAAAACCTGCCGGCTGGTAGAGGCTATACCGGCTTATATGAAAAAAAAATTATATTATTAATAAAACCATTCTACGGTAAGGTCTGTTATAATGGCTTTGAAATGAAATTTTTTCTTCTTCGCTAAATGACTCGAACCCGTGACCTCAAGCACCAATCCCTCGTCAAATGACCACCCGAGCACCACGGGCCTAGCTGTTTTAATTTACCTTGAATTTGTATATATCTTAAAACAGTTCATTTCCCCCCAAATTAAATTTCTCAATATTTTATTATTATTATTATTATTATATTATTATTATTATTACGAATTGAGTATAAAGTCGTTCCATATTATACTTAGAACATGTACTTTTTTATTATTTTATTACCATTATTATTATTATTATAAAGTTGTATCTATTTGGTCTTTTTACCTTTAAATATTGTCGAAGAAAAGTCTTTATTTTCTCAAGTTATCTTCTTATCCTTCCATAGAATTTGTTCTACGATATTATTTTCTCTTTTCACCTCTACTCATAATTTGTTTCATCTTGTTGCCCACTTTCACTTCGTAAAAATCAAGTTGAAGTTCGATCGAGCAAAATTCATCACTATTATTCACAAGTAAGTTTTTCAAAATGTCATATAATACATCCGAATTTGTCAAATTGAAGTTGAAAGTAATAAATCGATATTGTTAAAATGACGTTGGTCAATTATTTTATACGTTGGAAGAGGTTGAATATTTTATAGATCATATGCTCGCATAAAAATAGATTTGAGATTAGAATTGCAACTAGTCATAAACATGCTAATATCTGAATGATATCGGATCTAGGCAAGATGTATGTAAGAAAGTTTAAGACACCAATTGTTGGCAAGAGTTTACACGATGATGAAGATAGTAGTAATAAAATAACTAGACAGAGAGACTCGATAGACGAACAATGTGCAAAGCTAGAATATATGTTGTCCACTGATAAGAAAGAAGACAATTGGCGTATTTCTATTGTTGAATTAGAGCACAATCATCACTTAGTGACCCCCACCAAAGTAGATTTGATAGAGACACACGTAAATATTACTCTGTTGCAAGAAATTTAATTGACACTTTAAATAAGTCCCAGATTGGTCCTACTAAGATGATGAATGTTTTGAGCACAATGGGAGGTGGTTTGCAAAATGTTCCTTTCTCTCTTGTCAATGTTGAAAATGTGGTGCGAGATTTAAGGCGTGATTCTGCAGATGAAAATGATGCACAAGTCTTTGTCAATCATTTGAACAAACTTGCATCCGGAAGTGCCGACAAATTTTTTTCCGAGTGAAACCCGGTGAAAACAACCGCGATAGCTTGTATTTTGTGGGTTGGCCTTGATCAAGGTTTATGTATCAAGCGGTTCGGAGCGTTGTGACATTTGATAAGTACATCTGGGACAAATAAGTATGGCATGCCGTTTGTTTCCATTCACGGGTCAACCACCATTATCGGTCTATATTGTTTGGATTTGCCTTTATTACGAGATGAGACAGAGGACACTTTTGTTTGGGTTTTCTGAGACATGGCTTGAAGCCATGGACTACAAGGCACCTACAACCATCATCATCGATCAAGACAGAGCCATGAGTAATGCTATTGCTACTGGTACTTCCAACTAGTCATCATTTATTGTGTTCTTCGCATATTAGCAATAAATTTCCTAAAAATTGCATCATGTTTATTATGAGCACCCATCGTTCAAAAATGATTTTAACAACCGTGTGTATAACTCATTGTTCATCGAGGAATTTGAAGAAGCGTTGGCATATTACGATAAGTTCCTATGAATTGTATACTAATGAATGGCTTGGAAGTTTATATGATGTGATGAAATGGATTCCAAGATATACAAAGAGATATTTTGCTCATGGGAATGACTACCCTTTGGAAAAGCGAGAGCATGAATGCCTTTTTGATGAGTATGTTAATGCATCAGTTGGTATGCTATGTTTTGTATCGCAGAGTCAAAAGGTCAGAGAAAGACGGTTTATCGGGGAGAGGAAGGCCGACTACATAACAAAACATCGTAAAAGGATTATGGTACTCGGTTCATCTTTAGAAGTTCATGCTGCACAAGTGTACACAAAAGAGATGTTTAGACGTTTTCAACGTCAATTCGTCGATTCCATGAAATACAATGTTCATAAACTTAGTGAGATGTGTGTCACTGATACTAAGGTTTATGCAATTGTATAATGCAGATGCAACTGAAAGTGGTGGAAGATATAAAGAAGTTGTCAACAATCGACAATGGGACGGGATCAGAATATATAGCGCCAAATGTTTTCTCACTCACGGTGAATTATGCGAGGCACATCTTGAGATATTTCACAAAGAAAGAGTATTTCACAAATACTGACCGAGCATGATCCTTCATCGGTGGACAAGAGACGCGCGAGCAAAAGCAATGGTGAAGACTTACTCTTTAACTCCACATCTCACGACTTTGAACAAAATCAAGCAATGCTTATAATCATTTGATGGGTGATTACGGGAGTTAGCGAAAGCAAAGCGGCTTGCTTTCGATCCGAGGTTACAAAACCGTTCTTAAACTGAATGCACGAGGAAAAGAGTTGGTTGACCAGTATGATCCGGATGAGAATATTACTGAACTGGCAGATGACGACATTGATTGCATAGTAGATCCAAATCATGATATGGGATACGATAATGACGATGAAGATGTAGAGGTGGAAGAAGAAGAAGAGTTTTTGCCGCCTAATATTTCTCAAACAAAAGGCCGCAAAAAACAATCTAGATTCAAGAGTGCATTCGAGAAAATCATTCCTTCTAAGACTCATCGAAAATGTGCAATTTGTGGCTTTGAAACCGACCACGATAAAGCGAAATCACTATCGAAAGTGCTAGGGATTCTGAGCCAAAAAAATAGGCGTCGGTTGTATTAATCATTCTATGTTTTTTTTATTTTATGAAAATGAACATGTAATATGTACTATTCCTCTTAATGTTATGCAGTACTAGTATTGGTATAATCTGTACTTCTAATATTGATAATCACATTATTATTATTATAATAATACTTCAACGCTTTTATAAATTCGATAATCACATTATTATTATACTTCACTAGTTTTATTAATAATAAAATTATTTCTTAATAATAAAATCATTGTTTAATATATAAAATCATTACTAATAATCATTGCTTAATAAATATAGATATTAACTTATTTCTAAATATCAAACCCCATATGTATTATATAGACTTATTAATAATATTTGTTTCAGTAATATAATAATAATGCAAGAATATAGATTTTGGGGATGGTGAAGTTTTAATATAAAGACATATCCTTCATTTGAAATTAACATTTAGGCAGAGTGGTGCTCGGGTGGTCATATGGCGTGTGTTTGGAGTTTGAGGTTGCGAGTTCGAGTCATTTAGCGAAAGAAGTTGCTTGAATAAAATAAATTTTTTTTTTTAATACCCGGTAGTATGTCATTATCTTACCGATTTTTTTTTTCAATTTTTAATACCGGTAGTATGAGCTGTCTTCTAGTAGCCAGTATAAGCTCTGTCTTCTGAATAGGAAAAAAAAAAAAAATGTACCAATAGGTTAAAAAAAAAAAAAAAAAAAATCAACCCAATACTGACCTCTCTTTAAAACAGACAAATCCTTTATTCTTTATTCTTTATAAAATATTTGTTATTTTTATAACTCTTTCATTTAATAACAAATAAAGAATTATAATTCAAATAAAAAATAATATCCTATTTTATAAAATATATTTTTATAATTTTTATTTGCTATTTTTATAAAGAATATATTTTTATAACAAATTAAAGTGGGAAGAAATTAATATATTTGTTATATAAAGAATTATAAAAATATTTTTATATCCTATTTTATATCCTATTATAAAATAACAAATAAAGAATATAAAATATTTTTATAAAAATAGCAAATAAAAAATTATAAAAATATATTTTTATAAAATAGGATATTATTTTTTATTTGAACTATAATTCTTTATTTGTTATTAAATGAAAGAGTTATAAAAAATAACAAATATTTTATAAAGAATAGCAAATAAAAGAACTTGTGCAAGCCGGAAGAGGTTGTCTTTAGTGGATTTTTTTTTTTTTAACGGTAGTAAGTAAGAGCTTCAGAAGCGGTGGGAGTATTTTATATTTTTTTAAGTTTACATAATGTCTTTGAGTCATGACTATTAATGGAGAAATGCTTAAAATAAAATAAAAAGGCACAGTATTGGTACAAAATTTGTCTTGGGTCAGGGCATTATTTAATATTAAAAATTCATTTTATTTCAATAAACTGACAACATGTTGACTATGGTGGAGTCCTCATATTAAAATAAAAGCCGGTACAAGTTGTGCCGGCTTGGTATATTTATGTTTCAATCTCAGCCTTCCAATAAGTTTATCAACGGTCCAAAAAGGGGTTGTTGCACAGTTCTCATGGCAACCGGTTGCTATGGAAGGGCTCCCTATTAAGTAATATTAAATACATTTACAATAATTTTGAATTTTTTCAGAAGAGTAAAATAATAAAATTTTGTCATTCAGATATTTCAGACATGTCAATTATCAAACAGATTCAGCTCATTCAGATTCAGATTCATTCAATTTTTATCAAACACCCCTTAACTACAACTAAATTTCAGTTTTTGGACCTTGTAGTTGTCTCTTGACTAATGCAGTATACATACCATTCTTGGCGAGGAGCTCGTTGTGAGTCCCACTCTCAACTATCTGACCATCAGAAACAACTGCCACAGTTGCAGTTTTCACTGTCGAAAGCCTATGCGCTATAACTAGAACTGTCCTGCCTTTCATCAGAGAATCCATGGCATCCTATAAAATAACATCATATGAAAATTGTTAAACTGAAAGGCAAAACTACACACACTAGAAGAAAACAAGTTCAACAGACAATATACACAACATTTTCATATACGATTGTATAGGAAAAAGTGGAATCTGTGCTATTTTTTTGGGGAATTTCCTCCAGTTGTAAAGTAAATGTGAGAGAACAAAAGTTAAGTTGTGGTTAAGTAATTGCATTTCTATGGACAACATGTTGATCACACACCTGAACTAGGTATTCGCTTTCAGCATCAAGAGCACTGGTGGCCTCATCTAAAAGAAGAATTCTTGGGTTCATCAGTAGAGCTCTCGCTATAGCTACTCTTTGCTTCTGTCCTCCTGAAAGCCTTACCCCGCGTTCTCCAACAAATGTCTGGTACCCTTCAGGGAATTTGGATATGAATTCATGGGCATTTGCCATTTTCTGCAATTCAAACAAAATAGTATGATCAGAATCACCTTTCTTGTAGAATGCATGGGATGGCTACTTGGTATATGAAGATTTTGAAACACATACAGCTGCATTTTCCACATCGACAATGCTTGCCTTGCCATCTAACCCGTAGGCAATGTTCTCTTGAATGGAACAGTTGAAAAACACCGGTTCTTGGCTCACTATACTGATCTAATTTTTTTGGGAATTATTTATTAGATAGATGGAAATTCTGAAAATCTCAATCCAAATACTTCTCTTTTTTGTTTTGAGGAATTGATGATACCAAGATTACCTTTCTATGCAGATGATCATTTGATATTTCTACTAGAGGAACTCCATTAAGAAAAATCTTTCCCTTGACAGGGTCATAAAACCTCTCAATCATAGCTTTCTTAGATTTGTCTTGGTAAATAAATTTAATAAAAGAATAAGAGATGACACTTGGTAAAACCAACCCCAGAGGACACTTATTTCCTGATTTTGGCATTGATGAAACACGATCCAGAAGCTGAAAAACCCTCCTACTTGCTCCAGCAGCTTTCATCATTACCGTATACGATCCTGACAGTCCAGACACATATGTTCCTACTGCAAATTGAAGTATTCATCAAGTTAGTAATATCTCACAAACTTCAAGTTCAATGATCAAGGTGAGTTAAGGTTACGAGCCAAGGTTCATACTAATTTATATACATGCCAAGTTCATGATGAATCCTTCATAATGTAAATATATCACAGTTTCATTGTGTGATGAATTGAAAATCAAGAAAATTTACCCCTTCAATCTCCACTTTTCCCCCTTCAGGATAAAATTGTGAGATATCTCAGCATAGTAACAATAGAATAAGATAAGAACACATGTACATAAATCCAGATTACTCTTTCTTAATATATTCACCAAAACTATTTATGGAACATGCCATAAAATTTGTCTGGTTCAAGGGATAGCAGGGTTAAACTGCATGATTATTTAACATAGAGACTAACAACTGAAAATTTAAACTTTTTTTTAAGTCACAATAAATAACCTCAGCAACTGAGGCAGCCACAGCAGCAGCAGCTTGAGTCTTGTGTGAAAGTTCACGAAGATATCGACCAAATTTACGTACTGCTAGAGATATGACAGGAATAACGACCAAAGCCAATACTAAAACACAACAATGGGAAAGAAGAAGTTAGGTTAAGCATGCACTAGATTGTGGATAAAGAGTTGAAGTTTAGGCTTCATAATTAAAGAATTTACGTGTTAATTTCCAAGATGTTGTAAACATAAAGCCCAGACCAATAGCTGCAGTAGAGAGATTCTTTAGGCCCCCAGAAATATTGATGGTTGCAGCATTTTTAATGATCTGAATATCTTCAGATAGCCTACTTAAGAGCTCCCCAGTTCTAGTAACATCATAGAAGCCTATTTCCTGCAACATTATCAGCTGTTGTTTAATTCCCTTGGTAACAAAATGGAATCTGTAAACAAACAAAAAACTACATTTCTGTGCAAAGATAACTTATATTTACTTGGTGAACTAGATGGCTGAACAGGTTCTTTCTCAACCGAGCAGCAACCCTTTCACTGGCAGAAGTAAACAACCACGCTTGAAGTGCAGTTGCAACTGAGCTGAAATGAGCAAAGTAATGGAAACCCCTTAAGATGTCATAAAGTTAAAATAGCCTGACTAAAGAACAACATGCTTTATATAAATCCAGTCTGTAACTATGAACTGTATTAATATAATAAAGATACATTGTTGGAAACTTGTGACTCATAATATAGAAGCCACCGGAAAAGGCTAGTGCGGAGCCTAGCGGAGCGGAGCGTAGCTCGGGCCAAAGTAATTATGGGACATTATGGGTAATTGAGACATAATGTGAAGTAGGGTTGGAATAGGATTTGTAGATATAAATACTATCTATTGTAAAGTCTTAGGTGACCAAGGAATCATAATAAACAACAAGCCGCCTGTGGAGTACCCAAATTGGGGAACCACGTAAATCTCGTGTTCTTCTTAATTCTCTATCGTTTGTGTGTGTGTATGATCCTATATTCTAACATACATTTTTCAACAAAGTTTAAGACTAGTGCTTGTCAGAGAACATAACCAAATTATGTCAAATATAAATTTAATGTTGAAATCTATATATTTAATGGTATGAAAGTCTGAAACAAGCCTAATAATGAGAGTAAGCAAAGTGAACTGAATTCTGATAGATAAAGGGAAAAAATTGAGCAATGGTCATACCCAACTATGACAATCAGAAAAATTCCCAGTATAGTGTTCTTGACTGCACTCCGAGCTTCAGTTCTCTGCTCAGGTGTTTGAATATCTCCCGACACTATATCAATTATTTTTCCACCAAACTTTGGCTGCAGCACTAACAATATAATGTCATTACAAGTTTAGAATCAAATGCCTGTATTTGTAATTCAGAACCATTTGTTACTTCTTAATCAAAAGTTGGGAGAGGACATACGATTAGTATGCTTGATGCGGACGCAATCAGCAGCACAACCATAGCAAGAGTCAAGTTCTTAGCCTCAGGCTTTGCCTACAAAGTAATCATACGTATCAGGATTATATTTCCTTCCAGGATCCAGATACCATGAAGTTATTCATGATAAGTTGGTCAATTGACCAATGCAGTGCTGACACGCAAGGAGAGATCACCTTCCGACCTATGTGTCGACACTATATTAGTCAATTGACCAAAGTTCCACTCCGTTCCACGATCCGGTACTAATAAAATACAAATGTAATCCAACTAAACAGTGACAGTATTCTTAAAAAGCCCACATTTGCAACCTGAAATTTTCAGGTGTAAAGTTAGCACCTAATACACACTACAATAGTATCTAAGCCGTAAAATTAGACTTGTAAGAGTTCACAAATACCGGTACTGCATCTCCATGCGCAAGGTCTATCACCTGACCATTTTCAGCTGCACCATCTCTTTCTTCCCCCTCCCCACACCCCCCAAGTTTAAAAACCCAAAATCAAGTAAAACATACTAAAAAACTCGAAAAATTAATGAAATGTGACAATCCTTTATATTATATGTAGACACAGAATTCATCATATGAGAGATTCCAAATTGGGCAAAAATATCTAACTGTAAACTCCTCCATTCTCAAACATTTGGTCAAATTACAAATACTTGCTTATTTTTTTTTAACTTAAAAATCAACTTATAAATAAAAAATAAGTCATTACCAAACAAGGAAATAGTTGCAAATGACTTATAAGTTGGTTGACCAACCTATAAGTCACTGCCGAACATGCTCTTAGTATTTATGTAAAAACACAAAATTTGAGCCAGCAAATGAACACTTTAGAAATAGCATAAAATCAGATTATTTTTCTAACTGGGCAACTAAGATTCCATAACTGAGCAGAACCCATAAGCTGGAATGCAATTCGTATGACCCAGAAACTAAGAAATTACAAAACTGGACACTTACTGGTGGTTTATTCAACAGAGAAACTCTCTCACTTCCAAAGCCATGATGATAATAATGAGGTTGCCCTTCCATTTTGTTTGTTTTTTCCACAAATTCTCCAAAGAGTGGGAAATCAATACCAAAATATAAACAAACAAGTACAAGTCATTTTCGTTGATCCTAGTATTGGTGACTCAGCAACCCAAAAGTTTTTTTTCTTCTATTTTGTAGCCTTTTTTTTCTTATTCCTATTAAAAATGACATTGTAATGACATCATTTGAAATTAAATAAATTATTGCTCAAATATCATATTTAAAATTTATTCAATAAGCCTAATTTGGCTCCTCTTCATTACACATTTTTTCTCATTCCATCTAATACACCAAATTTTTTTGTATGGCTAATTTGACACACACCCTCCTTAGTCACTGTCAAGGATTGAACCCCAAAATGATTAACATGAGTTAGTCATACCATTCGGACCAAAGGTCTTCGATCATATAATACACAAATTATAGTGTATTATATGAAATTAGAGAGAATGTGTAATGAAGGAGATTCAAATCTCAATAAATCGTTCTAAGCATAATGGATTATTAAGTAACTACTAATATTCTGGATCCGGTTACCATAAAGTTATTTTATGATAAGTTGGTCAATTGATTAATACAATACACTAGAGAGATCAACTCCCAGTTATGCGTCAGTGCATCAATATTATATTGTTGAATTGACCAAAGTTAACTTAATTCTAACAATTCCCTAATATATTCTGTAATGTTTTGCTAAATGCGTGCTCCTTGCCAGCTACGGAGTTCAAGAATTATACATGGCATGCTGCTGCATGGGACAACCCGTCACCCCATGCACCCACCGAAAAAAAAAGCCTTAATCTATTATCTATTACTTATATTTATTACAATAGTACAACCGTTTTCTTGTACGAGTTAACTCAGATATTTTGGTTGGTCCTGAACTCAGTTGACTTATGAAATTATACTTGAATTTAATTGATTGATGTATTTACTTTTATTATACAGTTGTATAAAAATTGTATTCGGAATAAACTGCGTCTAGACAAGATTTTCAAATACGATTAAATTCAAAAAGTTTCAAAAACTCCAAATCAAATATGTAATCTGGCCCAGCGGTAACATAATCATCAACCATATGATTTAATTATAAAATTCAAAAGAAAAAAAAAATTAATCACTATATTTAATAAAATATCTTTATAGAAGTATTAAAAAATATTATAATTTTATAATTAGATCAGTTCTCATACCGAATATCTGATATTGAATATATTGGCGGATAAATATTTAACGAATACAAATATATATGTATCCATATTCATATATGTTTATTTGCGAATATCTCTATTCGAATATGAATGATACATGTTTTAAGTCAAATACGGATATTGTCCGATTTAAACGAATACGGACACGGACTATGTATCATTTCCCTTGTATAGCCATTGGCTTTCTTGCGGTGTTGGAAAGGGTTATTAGTCAGAATTTAGCCATAATCCTCAATAAGAAAAGTCTAGTTGATGATTCTTACAGAAATGAGAAAACTAAAGACAATAATTTAATCTTCTAAAATGATACAAACTAAATGACACCAGAAGAAGATCCTGAATTACATATTTTGAACCCTTGATTCCTATTACCTGGATATCACCAATAACCAATTCTATTGCTGAGTTTGGTTGTACATTCAAGTTAATTTGGATACAGAGCTAAATTTCAGTTTTTGGACCTTGTAGTTGTCTCTTGACTAATGCAGTATAAATACCATTCTTGTCAAGGAGCTCGTCGTGAGTCCCACTCTCAACTATCTGACCGTCGGAAATAACTGCCACAGTGTTTGCAGTTTTGACTGTCGAAAGCCTATGCGCTATAACTAGAACTGTCCTGCCATTCATCAGAGAATCCATGGCATCCTATATAAAATAAGACGATATGAAAATTGTTAAAACTATATGTGAAACAAAAGTTGTGTTGTTAAGCAAGTGCATTTCTAGACAATGTGTTGTCGCACCTGAACTAGGTATTCGCTTTCAGCATCAAGAGCACTGGTGGCCTCATCTAAAAGAAGAATTCTTGGGTTCATCATTAGAGCTCTCGCAATTGCTACTCTTTGTTTTTGACCTCCTGAAAGCCTTACCCCACGTTCTCCAACAAAGGTCTGGTATCCTTCCGGGAATTTGGATATGAATTCATGGGCATTTGCCATTTTCTGCAATTCACACCAAAAAATATGATCAGAATCACTTATTCTGTAGAGAGGGATGACTAGTTGGTATATAAAGATTTGAAACACATACAGCTGCATTTTCCACATCAACACTGCTTGCCTTGCCATCTAACCCGTAGGCAATATTCTCTTGGATTGAGCAGTTGAAAAGCACCGGTTCTTGGCTCACTATACTGATCTAAATTTTGATGGGAAATATTTATTAGATAAGGGAATTAAAAAAAATCTCAATCTTAAAGACTACATTTGTTTCAAGAGCATCATTCATATAAGTGTCTTGCGGGCATAAAGAAGAATTGGTACCAAGATTACCTTTCTGTGCAGATGATAGTGCGATATTTCTACCAGAGGAACTCCATTAAGCAAAATCTTTCCCTTGATAGGATCATAAAACCTCTCAATCAAGTTTGCTATTGTCGTCTGCCACACAAACGGAAAACAAGTTATATGATAAATAGATTGGTTATGCTTTTCTAACCATCATAAACTTAGCTCATTGTTTTATTTTTAATTATATATGGCATGAATATGAATCTAACTTACACATGAACTTTTGGATTAAAGATGTATTACCTTTCCACCACCACTTGGACCAACCAGTGCAACCTTTGACCCAGGATGCAGCTTTAGTGTTATGCCCTAAAATTCACGAATATGTCATTTGATCCACACAGCCTCAATTTAGAGGGATATTGTGAGTTCCATCAAAAATAGAAGTAATCAAGGAAAAGTGTCTACCTTGAGTATCATATCCTTAGGGCGGGAAGGATAGGCAAACCAGACATCATCCATATCCACTTCTGCGTCTTTATCACTACAATTAAAGATAATGATATAATCAGTTTAGATATTCCATTTTCATGTGTATAACCTGGCTATTTGCTTGTTAACACCAACAATTCTGAACTTCTTAAATGATAAGAGAATGCATAACTATAGACCATATATATTTAACAAATCCCCTCACAATCAGCCTGCTAGGTCCAATGCATGTATTTTAATATCAGGGTGGTGAAAGATTTGAACACAGAATCTGATGTGGAACCATATAGGAAAGCTTTAGCTTTGCACTTGAACAGTAGCTATTATCCATTCAACATCTTTGTTGAGATCTGGATACCAGACAGAGAATACATGTCAAGGGCATTCAGTTATGCTCCTGAAGAGTCAACAGCCAAACTGCACTATAGCTCCCTTTTAAGAGAGAGGGTGTAAAAAAATTATTCAACAGGGCACACCTAACATATATCCTAGTAATGTCTCTTATGTTTTCATTAATATCATCTAATAGTCTATTAACATAATAGTCTATTAACAAAATCAGTGACCAACCATGAATTGATGAACAGCTTGGCACCAGTAACAATCTCAATATGGAAGTTAATTGTCAGTAATCAGTATCTTGACGGTAGGAATATCAAGGGTTGCATTACCACTCGGCATAACTTTGAGGATGATTATATAATAAGGAAAACCATGAATTTAATCGGGAAGTGCTTAAATGAAGAAATAACTGATTTTGCACCTTGTGATTAATGATTCCAATTCAAACTATATGCGAATATGCGTGATTATGAGATTTTATGCACAAGTCATGACATTTCTAACTGTAATCATGAATTTTGGCACAGGTGGATCTGTATGTGCAAATGTTTCAGACAAAAGGTAACATGTGTTATGAAGATGACCATGATCCCTATTTTGTAGAAAAATCTCTTAGATTTTAGAGTCCAGAACTATGGTCCTGTACCCATATTTGTGTGCCAAAGGTGATGTCTTCCTTCCAAATAAACTAAGATTTCTTACATTTGTATTCATAAATATTTGAAAAAAATACAACAAATAACTAACCCCAAAGGACACTTGTTTCCTGATTTCGGCATGGATGAAACACGATCCAGAAGCTGAAAAACCCTCCTACTTGCTCCAGCAGCTTTCATCACTACCGTGTATAATCCTGACAGTCCAGACACAGATGATCCTACTGCAAATTGAAACATTCATCAAGTTGAGTAATATTGACAAATAAAAGGGTCATTGATCAAGGTTATTAACTGTTTTACGAGCCAAAAATTCATACTAACTTGTATAAATTCATGCAAAGTTCATAATATCCTTCATAACTAAAATATATAACTAGTTCTACTGGGATGGGAAAAAAAGAAGCGAATTTACCCGTGAGGCTGTAAAGAATGAAGGATGTAAGAGCACCCGAGGTAATAAAACCAGAAATTGCAAGATAAGCTCCATATATCACTACTAGGATAACTGATAATGTCGATGCTGCATTGAGACCTCCAGAGAAGCAACCAACTACTTTCTGCAGCACAAAGTAACAGAGAGTAACTACTCGATTCAGTTGCATGCCTTGTGCGTTTGTATGAGATTGGGAGGAAGAGAGAGAGAGAGAGGGGGAGGGGGAGAGGGAGAGGGAGAGGGAGAGGGAGAGAGATTAGGGAACTCACAGCCTGTTGAAGTCCAAGCTTCAAAGTCTCATCGACTTTCTCCGAGTATCGTGAAATCTCATAATTTTCCTGGGCAAAAGATCTCACTGTGCGTATGGCTCCAAAAGTTTCCTAACCGACAACGACAGAATTCAATGAGATATATTGATCATAGTGAGAACTAATTGTTCACTGAACAGGCTCTTTGAGGAACATCTCCAAGTGATATCTATGATAATACAGTGCAATTAGGCAATCTGAAAGCTATAATCCCTGAATGTGGCATCCTTAAAACATGAACCAAGTACATCCTTGATCAAATAGTTTTAATTTAACTGAATGACCTTATTATAACCACCAATCACAAATAGTTATTTTCATAATTGGCAAACAATTTTTCCATTTCCACTTCCATTGTAAGAAATAAATTTGCAAGTCCACCCCTCAGGGAATCAAATGACAAAATTGCTCGAACAAATAACTATACAGTAAACTTTTAAATCTCCAGTTTCCCCCTTTAGTATAAAAAAGTAAGATGTCTAAGCATAGTGACAATAGAATAAGATTAGAACACATTTATATAAATTTATATGCTTTATCATAGATTACTCTTTTGTCTAATTCAACAAACTAATTCTGGAACTTGTCATAAAAAATGTTGACCGAAGGGTTATCATGATTAAGCAACATTACTAATTTAACTAAAAGACTCAAACCAACTGAAAATTTAAACTTCAGTCACAATATCAAACCTCGGCAATTGAAGCAGCTACAGCAGCTGCAGCTTGAGTCTTGTGGGAAAGTTCACGAAGATATCGACCAAATTTACGACTGGCGACAGAAATGAGCGGAACAACAACTAAAGCCAACACTAAAACAAAACAATGGGAAAGAAATTAGGTTAAGCATGTTAGAAAGTGGATGAATATTGAAGTTTATCGGGTGCATAATCATTATCAAAGGTCTTACA
The DNA here is from genome assembly GCA_020205605.1 of Panax ginseng. Classification (NCBI taxonomy): domain Eukaryota; kingdom Viridiplantae; phylum Streptophyta; class Magnoliopsida; order Apiales; family Araliaceae; genus Panax; species Panax ginseng. The sequence continues at coordinate 1,425,224 of CM035129.1, read as the reverse complement.
TGTTAATTTCCAAGATGTTGTAAACATAAAGCCAAGACCAATAGCTGCGGTAGAGAGATTCCGAAGGGCCTCAGAAAGATTGGTTGTTGCAGCATTTTTAATGATCTGGGTATCTTCAGATAGCCTACTTAGGAGCTCCCCTGTTCTAGTAACATCATAGAAGGCTATTTCCTGCAACATTATCAGCTGTTGTAAACAAGCTTTCACTTTGAAAGCATCATGTACTTTAAGATGGGTTTCATTTTCTTGACAAAAAAATGGAGTCCATAGATTAGATAAAACAAAGGTTATGCACAAAGACGACTGATATTTACTTGGTCAACGAGGTGACTGAATAGGTTCTTTCTCAACCTAGCAACAACCCTTTCACTGGCAGAAGAAAACAACCATGCTCGAAGTGCAGTGCTAATTGATCTGAAAAGTGAAAAATATTAGAAAACCCTTAAGATGCATAGAGGTAAAATCACATGACTTGGAATGGAAAGAACCACATGAGCAATGGAAATTCAGTCTATAACTAGGCATGTCAATCAGGCTTAGTGAACTGAGTTAAGGCTGCCCAAGCACTGCCTAATCAAATATTGACGATTTCGGGCATGGACCCAGCCCATTAGGGCTTATAATAAGTAGGGAGCAGCCAAAAATGTGGTCCTATTTTCAGGCAAACCCGAACAAACAATATCCAAGTTAAAAAGATAAAATAACAAAAACTAATGTAACTCATAATTAAAATGATATTAACTTATTTTGACAACTTGTAAGGCTGATAATAAAACATTAACATCTTTGCGACTAACAAGTGAGATTGTGAGATTAGTTATGGCCGGATCCTCTAGAGTTAGACTTGGCATCTTGTGGGCACTACTTAAGAAATCATTTTGACCACTGATAATCTAGAAAGTGAAAAACTAATTCTAGCCGATCACCTTTTAATTAACTGTGGAACTGGTGTTGAATTTCTTTAGGGTATGATATAACCTCTTTGCATAACATATTAGTATTCAGTTTACAATTGTACAGCTTATTATTCCGCTTCTACTGCTATAGTTATACATATATAGTAAATATAAAATAAAAATAATATATAAAATATATCATTTTTATTTATTTATACACCCTGGGGGTACAACACCTGAGCTACCTGTTGAATAAGCTTGGCCCAAATTTTACTTCGGGTTTAAATTTTTGTCAAAACTCAACTCAACTCAACTCACTCCAAACTTAATTTCAAATGAGCTTTTAGCGGGTTGAACAATTGATACAATCTTGATCAAGGCCGTATGGAACGACATTAACTCAATTCAAATCTCAGAGGTTCATCAAATGATTTTAAGTAATTAGGCTGAGATTTATTCAATGATGCTTGAAATGGAGCTCAATTCAATCAAACCGCGGAGGATACATTGTATGATTTGATTATTCTAAACTCAACATATTCAGCGAACCCAAATCAAGGCAAGCCAAGTCATCAAATCCGTGTTCAATTAAGTCGCCTATTGTTCAACCAAACTATTTTTCAATTCATGAAGGGTTAGGCATTCACGCAACAATATGAATCACCAAATCAAGTCGGAGCTTACAATCAATCACGTGGCAACACAAGTTTGGAAATCACGACGATCAAGTTTGGGCGGATAAGAGTTCGAGGGCACTCGAGGATGATTCTAAGCTTATTAATTTGACGCAAACAATATGTCCAAGTAAAGAGTCGAGGCTAAAAGGCGAAACGGACATTTCAGCAAAACGGGCCAGTTTTGTCAACCTGGCGATGCCGCGTCAGATTTAAGCCTATGAACGGCGCTGCCGCGCCACCATGTCAGAATGTTTCTGATGAAACGGTGCTTCCGTGCCATTTTCTAGTACAAATGCGGCGCTGCCGCACCAGGCTGCGATCCTGGAAAATCTGGAATGCAGATTGTACGGGATTTTTGAGGATTTTTAAGAAGTTTTCCAATTATAATGTAATTAGGAAGCTTTTTAGTAAGGATTTTGATTTTCATTAGATTTTCTATTATTTAGTTGATTCCTTATAGGAATTAGGGTTTCTTCTACTAGTATAAATATGATACATGGATGATGTAAGTGACACAATATACATTTTCAGATTTTATCAATACAATACTTGTGAGGTTTTCTCATCTTTTGGTTTTTTAAGAATTTCTAAGTCATTCTTAGTTTTTTTGAGATTCAATTTGACTTATCATAGAACAATTCAAATTTGTGTGTGGCTTCTTCTACCGCATCAATCGTCGATTGTACCAAGATTCCTGCTTCCATATAAGAACGGGGTCAAGGTGTCATTGGTGTCCATTTAACGCAAATTCCTTACACTATCGATTGTACCAAGGTTCTTGCTTCAATATAAGCGAAGGGTTGAGGTGTTGAGTGTGTTCCACCAATATAACTTGCTAGAAACGATCCAAGCGACGACCACCTCACGCAAGCGTGTCGTGGAGTCTCTCAATTGGTATCAAAGCTAAATATCTAGCGGGTTATCTATCCTTTAATTTCTTGTTTGATTAAAAAAAAGTAAAGAAAATTTTCAGTTTTATTTCAATTGATTGCTAACTAATTCAGTAGTGATAATTCGAGCATTCAACCATAAACTCCGATCAAGTAAAACCTTAAAATTCCGCAAGCCTAACAAGCTTTCCAATAAATTGAAGGGCATACAAAGAGTATACACAACAACCCGATATTTTGTTGGTAATCCGAGACTCATACTTTCTATATTTGTTTTTGATAAGTTCTTGTTGAATTGCAATAGTAAAACTTTGATTTTTGTTTGGTGAACTTAAAAAAGAACATATAAGAGAGAATATTTGAGAGGTAAAAGGGAAAGAGTTGTGAGATCAATCGAGGGTAAAATCCAATTGAGTGATACAAGAGTGAAACATTGTTTGAGAGAAACACGTAAGGGAGTGGTAAGAATTTTTTATTTACTAATCTTTGTTTTGTAGTAAACATGTTTGATTAAGAGTTTGAAAGTACTCCTGAACCTCGAAGGAAATCTTTTCAAGGCAAGAATGATCCTGAAATATATTTGAAGTGGGAGAAAAAGAAAGAGTGAGAGTTTGACTATCATGACTACTTCGGGCGTAGGAAGGTCAAACTTGCGGTCTGTGTTACTCGGACTCGTGTGCGGGTGTCGGGTGCGGGTACGAATCTAGGTGTCGGACACGTGAAGTCAAAAAATAGATGATACGCAGATATGGATCCGAATTTGGACACGGGTGCGGGAATACGGTATATTATGATTTTTTAACAATAATGTTTCAAATTATATCACCAAGTTTTTTTGCTCTAGGGACTTAAGTGCAAAAATATAAAGAAACAGGGACAGAAATGAAAAAAAACAAAACTATAGGGACTGATATGTAGTTTTTCGGGGGCTATTTTGAACTTCCAAAAAACCTGGGGAACTAAATTAAAATTCTTTAAAAGCTATGGGGTACCTAATTGTAATTTGTCATGGATATTTTAAATATGAGATCTGATCTCAGTCTCTCTTCTTTTTCTATCTCACTCTCTCTTCTTTTTTTTCCTCCTCCACAGACTCACGACTCTTCTTCTTCCTCACGGCTCTTCTTCTTCTTCCTCCTCTCTCGCGCCTCAGCCGTATCTGAATTTATGTGGCCGAATCCCATACGAATCCCGCACCCGTGCCCGTGTCGTGTCGACACGGGTACTCCACCAAAAATGGCGAGTCCGAGTAACACAGCTTGCGGTTCTAGAGTTCTCCGATTATGCAGTTACGTGGTAGGATTGATTAGCAGGAGGAGATATGGAGAGCGTCCGATCGAGACATGGGAGGAGTTGAAAATCGTAATGAGAAAGCGATTTGTTCCTGTCCAATTAAATCGGAGGAAGGAGTATACATCTCCAAGACCTGTAGAACAACCTCCAAGGCAATCAACATTAAATGACAAAAAGAAGGTTCGAGTAGACAGGTTGGAGTCGCGTTGGAGACAACCACAAGACACTCCTAAGGCGTATAGAAAGCAAGTCTTTCCTCAGAAGGTAAAGGAAGACATCATGGAGGCGGTTCGTAAGGGGATGGAGGCTTGTTGGTTGCAGCTGCAAAACACCCCTAAGGCGCATAGGGAGCGAGTTCAGCTGAGGGAGATAGAAGTTGAAGAAGATCCTACAGTCCACGAAGCGTCGATGGAGATAAGGAATTCTAGTTGGCAAGTTAAAGATGAATCTAATGCATTTACAAAAAGATCGTGATCAAAAGCTAGAGAGTGAACGACAGAAAGAGAATGATCAAAAGACTGAGAGTGAAAAAGAAGAATTAGAGAAAAGTGAGCTTGAAAAGAAAAAAGAGATTGAGAAAAGTGAGAATGAGAATGAGAATAAAAGAGAGAATGAAAAAGTTGAGAGAAAAATTGAACAAAAGAATAATGGGAAATAAGTGACTATGAAAAAGAGAGTGGGTGGTAAAAAGTATTGTATTTTAAACAGTACAAAGACACTTTTGAATACTAACCAGTTTAACTCTTCTTTGCCTAGTTCTATTGTTTCTCTATTTTAGGTTGATATCATATCCCTATCATTTCGTACTGATCAACCTACAACATTCATGAGGACACGATGGAGTTACAAAGGCAGGTTGGAGAGTTGATGGAGAGGGATATCATGAAAGTAAGCATGAGTTCTAGTGTCATTCAGGAGATCAAAGTACCTAAGAAGGATAGGACGTCGAGCATGTGCGTTGATTTTCAGTTGGTAAACAAGTATCAATATTCTTTTCTTTGCTTAGATAGTATGCTAGATGAATTGTATAGTACTTGTCACTTGTGTTTTGTCTAAATTTGATGATGACTCAAATTAGTAGAGAATGCGATAGATGGAAAGTTGCATTAACATGTGATTTATATAAGTGGTTAGTTATTTCAGATAGATTAACTAATACATCTAGTGTTTTTTATGAGTTTATTAAAACATGTTTTGCATGATTCCATTGATAAATTTGTTTTTAACTATTTTGATGGTAGAATCATCTTTATAATAAACTATGGAGGATATTTCATATATGTTGAGTTAGTTTATGATCATATTATTTATTCTCGTTTTCAATGTTCTTATTTTCATAATATTCATTCTAGTGTGTCTTGTCGGTATTCTTGTTTCCATACTGCTCAATCTGTACATAAGTTGTCATTATTTAACATTGGATGTCATCATGTCTTTCCATTTGGTCAATCATCATTACATGATTTTGAGAATGTTGTAGGGAATGGAAAGGAGTCTAAAATTAGTTTAAAAAGTGTTTATCGTCAAATTGGAGTGAAATATGGTTTACATGCGTATTTAGTTATATCATTCAGATTAGCTAATGCATTGCATGCTTTCATGAGTTTGTTGAGCCATATTTTGCATTCTTCTACGAGGAAATTTGTTATTCTCTATTTTCATGATATTTTTATTTTTATCAACACTTGGGGGAATTCTTTAACACTTATCGAGTCTGTTTGTGAACATCTTAATTGCAATTGAGTTTTCATCTTGTGAAGTTGAATGTGACCTTTTAATTCTATTAACATTGTTACTTGATTTTGAATGTGTTAATTTCGATGAAAAAGAAAAGGTTGATTATGTCGTGCAGGTTTAGGATATGATCAAATTCAACGATGAGAATAGCATGGGCCATTGTGAGTACCAATTGGAACGATGCATTAAGAGTCTAAAAGGAAGTGTTTTGTTTTTTGATCTAGTAGACTATGCATATAAATTTGAATTTCTTGAGTTATTAGTGATTACACAAAAGATACGTGTTGATTGATTTTGTTTTGTGTTTAATCCAGTAACTCAAGTGTTTGCATATGCGACATGACAAAGTTAAAAAATTGATATTTGATCTAGGTGAATTGAAGTCGGTGTTTTTTGCAAATGGACGAGATCATCAATTGACTTTTGATTCAGGAATTAAATGGGTGAATATGCAACATGAAGAGTTCTACATACTAAGTTTTGATCCAAGAGGAGTTGAACCTTTTCAAATTTTTGCTTGTGATGCTGATGTTGATTATATGATTAATTTGTCAGGTGAGACGTGTGCTTATGTTTTGTTTGATGTTACTGACTTAGTTTGTTTTGCTGAAGGGTCATATTTGAGGACGAATTCTTTTCAAGAAGAGGGGATGCCAGATTTGAGGACAAATAATTTTCAAGAGGAAGGAAATGATACAGTCCTAATCAGGACCGCATTGAACGACAATAACTCAATTCAAATTCCAGACGTTCATCAAATGATTTTAAGTAATTGAGCAGAGATTTATTCAAGGATGTTTGAAATGGAGCTCAATTCAATCAAACCGCAAGGGGAGGATATATTGTATGATTTGGGTATTCTAAACTCAACACATTCAGCGAACCCAAATCAAGACAAGCCAAGTCATCTGATACGTGTTCAATTAAGTCGCCTATTGTTCAACCAATTTATGTTCCAATTCATGGAAGGTTTGGCATTCACGCGACAATATGAATTACCAAATCAAGCCAGAAACTTACAAACAATCACGTGGAAACACAAGTTTGGAAATCACAACGATCGAGTTAGGACGGATTAGAGTTTGAGGGGACTCGAGGATGATTCTAAGATTGTTAATTTGATGCAAACGATTGGTCCAAGTAAAGAGTCGAGGCTAAAAAGGGACATTTCAGAACATTTCAACAAAACGGGCCAGTTCTGTTAATCCGGCGCTACCGCGCCAGATTTAAGCCTATGAACAGCGTTGTCACGCCACCATGCCAGCACATTTCTGATGAAATGGGGCTGCCGTGCCATTTTCTAGTACAAATGCAGCATTGTTGCGCCAAGCCTTCTGGAATGTAGATTGTACGGGAATTTTGAGGATTTTTAAGAAGTTTTCCTATTCTAATGTAATTAGGAAGCTTTTTAGTTAGGATTTTGATTTCCATTAGATTTGCTATTATTTTGTTGATTCCTTATAGGAATTAGGATTTCTTCTACTAGTAGAAATATGATACATGAATGATGTAATTGACACAATATACATTTTCAGATTTTATCAATACAATACTTGTGAGATTTCCTCGTCTTTTGGTTCTTTAAGAATTTCTAGGCTATTCTTAGTTTTCTTGAGATTTAATTTGACTTATCATAAAACAATTCATAGTTGTATGTGGCATCGTCTACCGCATCAATGGTCGATTGTACCAAGGTTCCTACTTCCATATAAGCACGGGGTCAAGGTATCGTTGGTGTCCATTCAACGCAAATTCCTTACACATTGTACCAAGGTTCTCGCTTCAATATAAGTTAAGGGTTGAGGTGTCGAGCATGTTCCACCAATACAATTTGCTAGAAATGATCCGGGCGACGACCACCTCACGCAAGCGTGCTCTATCAACAATGGGGCTTCTAGTTTACTTTGAAATTGTAGTATATAATGTAAATATTGAAGATAAATTAGATTTTGTAACCCAGTCTGAGACTTATGCTCATCAGAACACAACCTTGACACATATACATAATGTTGAAATCAAATTATAAAACGGTCTGAAACGAGCCAAATAATGAGAGTAATTCATACCCAACTATGACAACAAGAAAGATTTCTAGTATAGTGCTCTTGACTGCACTCCAAGCTTCAGCTTTCTGCTCAGGTGTTTGAATATCTCCTGACACAATATCAATAATTTTTCCACCAAACTTTGGCTGCACATGAACAATATAATTACATTACGACTCAAATGCCCACATCTACAACTTAGAATCATTTGTCACTTCACAATCAAGAGGGGTAAAGGGGTGAATAAACTAGTGAGTGTGTTAGAGAAAGCGAGAACATACTATTAATAAGCTGGATGTGGACGCAATTAGAAGTGCAACCGTAGCAAAAATCAAGTTCTTTGCCTCAGGCTTTGCCTGCAAAGTGATGTCTGATTAGACAGTTTCAAATTCATAAGTATCAGCTTTATATTTCCGGAATGCATCATTAATAGACTATAAGTATAATCCAACTAACCAGTGACAGTATTCTCAAAAAGCCCACATTTGCAGCCTGAAATTTTCAGGTATAAAGTTAGCACCTTGTAGCTTGTACACACTATTATAATAGTCACTGAGCCATAAAATTAGACTTTCAAGAGTCTGCAAATACCTGAACTGCATCTCCATGCTCAAGGTCTGTAACCTGACCATTTTCAGCTGCATCATCTATCTTTCTGCCCCCCTAAGTTTAAAAACCCAAAATCAGAGAAAACATAAGATTCAACTAAATAACTCAAAATTAACAAAATGTGACTATGCTTTATAATTACGATATAAACACAAAAATTAAACTTGAAACATTCCAAATTAGCAAAAATATGTAACTGTAAACTTGAAATGGGACCAGAAGTTGGGTGGTCTAAACTAATCAAGAATACAAAAACTCACATGACCCAGCAAAAAAGGGTAAATTTAAGTAGCAAATACAAATTATGAGGCAGCAATGAAAACTTCTGAAATAGCATAAAAATCTATTACATGAATCAGATTATTCTACAAGGCAACTACAGAATCCATTACTAAACAAAACCCAATAGCTGGAATGCAATTTTATTGACCCGGAATAAAAAAAAATTGCAAAATTTACAAATCATATACGCACTGTTCTGTTCAACAGAGGAACTCTGTCACTCCCAACGCCATGATGATGCCCCTCCATTATTTGGTTTTCCAAATTCCCAGAGGATTGGGAATAGGAGGTTCAACTTTTAGGGATCACTAAAAGTCTTACTTTTGAGATTTCTTGGGCACCAGGGCAGGCTTTGAGCTTTTCATCCCTTTTCTCGGTAATGTGATGTGCTGAGTCCAAAATAGCTTGTGTCATTGAATACATCGATGGATTAATACCTTGAATTTTTATTTTTTTTTAACTTTGGGGATTGTTTTTTCATTTTTTTAATTAGGAGATTTAATTTTTAATTAGTAGTACATTTATATATTTTAACATATTTATTATTAGATGAATTTTAATTTCATTTTATCTAACATACTCGCTCACGCCTTTAGTGTAATATTAGACCATTTTAACGATTCAATCAATTTTTTATATATATATATAACCGCGTCTTAGCTTTTAGCGACAGATTGGAATATATAAATATAAGATGAACATATAGCGATAGTTCTATATATAGTGACGAATCGAATTGTTGCTCGGTCCGTCGCTAAAGAGGAGTGATCAAGGTATGTTAGATAAGGGATGAGCTTAAGATCCGGACCGTTTATCTTTATTTTAATTATTGTTGGTTTTTTAAGATGAGTTTGTAATGTATTAAATTTATTTTAAAAAAAAATAGTGGTCTTATATTTATCTTTTTTGGTATAAAAAATTAATGGAATAAATGTTAAAATGAGACACAATATTACACATAAAAAATATCGTTGTCATGTCATCAATATCTGACATGGTACTATCAATTAAACGTAATCACGAAAAAAAAATTAAAGTTTAATTCCCTAACTGAAAAAATTGAGAAGATAATTTCAATTAGAAAAAATTAAGTTTAATCCCTTAATTGAAAAAATTGAGAAAACAATTCTCAAAGTGAAAAAAATATATTTAAAAGTTCAGGGAATACATAATAACAATAGGGAATTATTAAGTAAATATTTTAGCCACTAAACTCTTAAGGATAATACACAAATATAAAAAATAAGTACCCAGTCATTTTAGTTGATCCTAAGTTGACTCACCAAAATAATTGAGTAAGTTAAATCAATAATTTTTATTTTAATGTGTTATATATTCATTGATTTCTCAAATTTATTAAATCAACTACAAGTCCACGAGCATTTATTAAATCCCATATGCAACGAATGTGACGCCCCCAAAATAGGTATACAACACCTATTCTGAGTCGCCAAATACATGGTACATAAAGCAAACTAGAACTTCAATAATACAAATGTCGTGTGAAATACGATAATACATACTGTGAGTTTAAATACAAATATTGTCTTCTAGACAATATCCACACGCAAATAAGTCCTCTTTACAATTATTCAAACACTATTTTACAGAAATAGTGAGGACTGCTAAAACATCTTTCTAAAAACATCACTCCATGCCCTAACTCGATCCTGCTCTGTTCTCACCTCCTGAGAAGAAAAATGGAACAAAAAGGGTGAGCTCAACTAGCTCAGTAAAGAATATTATGACTAAGATAATATACAACAAATTATCGTTAGTCTTCAACAGGGAAAAATCTGATAAAATATCATAGACAACAAGTTTTAGATCAACAAATGCAGCGGAAACAGCAATCCATTAGAAGAGTCACATAGAGAATGAATTCTACTATCTTCTAAGATTTAGAAGTCCATCATCAATATTTTATCCCTGTAACAACAATCAATATAAATCTTTAATCATCGTTGCACTACAGGCCAAAGATATTCATTTGTATCACCCGGTTGGTCATGTTCATCTCAACACTGCTCATCTTTTTGCTACCACGGCCAAAGATATTCATCGATTAATCATTCATCTTTGCACTACAGGCCAAAGATATTCAATAATATCATCATTAAGGACCGAGGATGATGAAAAATATTTTTAAGAACGAATCCAGTGAGATAGAAGGACAAATATTAGGGATTCGTATAACAGTTTATCCAAGATCAATAATAATTCATAATAACCGATTTTGAAGCAGAATTCAAAAATAACGATCAAAACATGGATACAATCAAAGATAGTGATCATAATAGACATCTTGGACAAAAAGAAAATTTTTTATTTTTCGGTGAATAGTGTCGTATTCGTGAATAATAGGTCAGAGTCACGTGAATAGTAATTCGACACAACAAGTTCCAAATTTAATTAAAGAGTTCACCAATATTTCAAAGATAATGATATTGAAGAAAAAATATCATTCGAGAAGAAAATAACATCACTTACCTCAAAATAACTCAGTATTTTTGATTTGAATTTCGGATATAGTCTTGTGAAACTCATAGTAAAGCAACACTCAAAGTATACTCACAAGAATAAGCTCGATAATATAGAGAGAAAAAGAGAAAACTTTGTTTCGGTGTGATTTTCAATTCTAACTTAGCCCTCTATTTATAGGAAAATGTTAACGCATAAAGGAGACTAAAATAATAAAATAATATTATTTATTAAATTTTCAAGCCCACCATCAAGGAATCAGATTTTAGCATTTCCACATGCCCACCTTCTAGAAAAAAAAGTAAAAAAACGCGTTTTTGTTACAAAAAAATAATTAAAACTTCAAAAATCAATTATTCGAACTACGTAACTTCAATAATTCACAATAAATTTCCCTTTTGTCGGGAAAATTGAATCTCGCAAATTTTTATAGGAAATTCAATTTCTACAACTTTACTGAAGAAAGTTTTTCCAAATTCAAAAGTAAATCGAATCAAATCCACAAACGGATGATTTTAATACTTCCTTCCCGGCAAAATATCGATAAAACGCCCACATTAATTCCTTCATTAATAACCACATAAATAAATCCATTACTTATATCCACATCAAATAAATATTTTCTTATCATATAAATCAATAATTAATTATTCACAAATAATATTACGGAATCACAATTATGACAAACCAGCCGCTCCCAGAGATGTAGGGCTTTCAATAAGGATTTCTCACTATGGCGCGCAATTAGGTGACCAAACCTCTCCTTAGATAGAACTTTCTAGACATTGTCAATAATGTTATCTGATAATATTATTTAAATAATATGAATTATTGATCTGATAATGGAAAATACTGTGCAGTGATAATTATTAAAACAATAATAATATAAACTAACAACGTAGCAATTATTGAATCAATAAAAAAAATAATGAACAGTAATTACTGTAACAATTATTGAGTAGTGCCTTCTACGCATTTAATCAATAATTCAACAACACCGCTGTAATAGTGTCTTCTTGTGCAATCACGCATACATCGTATTTTAACCACCGTGTAACCCAACAATGTTAACGGTAATAATTTACTACCAAATTATTTATAAAACTCAATCTTTGTCGTTTTCTTTCATCCAACTGTTTTCCGTTATGGGACCCACAAATGACTACGCCGTCGTACAGAGATTCCCGACAAAAAGAATGTTCAACGACCAAACGAATATTCCCCGACAAAAAGAATATTTTGTAACCACTTTCTTATTTTGTTAAATTTTCACATTTCACCCATAACCAAAGCATTTATATCAAATTAATACCTTATTAATTCAAGATAATAAATAGAGAAATTCAATTTTATTCATAATAATTTGGGGTCTTGCAACCTCCCCTCATTATGAAGTTTCGTCCTCGATATTGACGTACGTACCTGGCGTTTCGAACAGGTGAGGGTACCTCGCTTTTATTTCCGATTCCAACTCCCATGTCATTTCCTCAATTGCATGGTTTCTCCACAAAACCTTGACTTGTGGTATAACCTTCGTGCGTAGGACATGTTCTTTCCTATCCAAAATCTTAACAGGTACCTCCTCGTACGTTAAATCTTCAGCTATCTCGTCCGGTTCTAACTCAATAATATGGTTTGGGTCTTTTACATATTTACGAAGCATAGATATGTGAAAAACATTATGAACACGAGACATGCTTGGAGGTAATGCGAGTCTATAGGCCACATTTCCTATTCGGTCAAGAATCTCAAATGGACCAACAAATCGTGGATTGAACTTTCCTCTCTTCCCAAATCTTGTAACTCCCTTCCATGGAGCAACACGTAACAATACATGATCCCCAATATTAAATTCTACGTCCTTTCGATGAAGATCAGCATAACTCTTTTGTCGATCCTGTGAGGTTTGAATACGTTGTCGAATCATTTGAATCTTTTTTGTAGTCATGTGTACTAATTCCGGTCCCAATAAAGTTGCTTCACCCACCTCGTCCCAGCATACTGGAGAACGACACTTTCGTCCATACAACGCTTCAAATGGAGCCATGCCTATACTTGCCTGGTAACTGTTGTTGTAGGAGAATTCCACCAGTGGCAAGTACTTATCCCAACTCCCTTTGAAGTCTAGAACACAGAATCTTAATAGATCTTCAAGAGTTTGAATAGTCCTCTCTGATTGTCCGTCCGCTTTGAGGATGGTATCTTTGGCCGAATCAATCAGAACTGCGCCCATATAGCTTTCTGAAGCTAACCCAAAAAAATCGTGAAGTGAATCTTGGGTCACGATCCAAACTATGATATCTTGGCATGTCATGCAATCTCACAATCTCATTCACGTACATACGAGCAAGACGTTCAAGGGAATAAGTCTCACGTATCGGCAAAAAATGGGCAGACTTGGTTAATCTATCAACAATAACCCAAATAGCATTTATGCCTTGAGAAATCGTGGGAAGACTCGTCACGAAATCCATGGTAATGTGTTCCCACTTCCATTCCGGAATCTCAAGTGGTTGCAATGGACCTTTTGGAACTTGATGCTCCGCCTTTACTCGTTGACAAGTTAAACACCTCGAGATAAACTCCGCGATCTCTCTCTTCATATTGTTCCACCAAAATGTATGTCGAATATCATGATACATTTTGGTACTCCTAGGATGGATTGCAAATGGGGTGTTGTGTGCCTCCATCATAATTCTATGCTTCAAGTCAGAATCGTTCGGAACACAAAGTCGAGAGTTGAATCGAAGTATTCCTTCTTCATCGATTCGCTTCGGAATAGCACCTTCTTGTACTTTCTTTTCATTTGCATCACCCCTGTGTCCTGTAGCTTGAAGCGACTTTTAACTTTATCGATTAAAGTCGGTTCTCTACTCAGTATATTCGCCATCATTATGTGGGACCACAGAGTCTTTAATTCTACCTCCATCCTTTGTAAGTCATACAAAATGGGCCTTTGTGTTGACAATATTGCACCGTACTCAGAAAGATATGATCTTCTACTCAACGCGCCGCCTACTACGTTCGCTTTCGGGAAGATATTGAATAGTGTGATCATAATCCTTCAATGACTCAAGCCAACGTCGTTCTTTGCGCATATTGAGTTCTTTTGGGTGATGAAATATTTGAGGCTTTTATGGTCCGTATAAATCTCCACTTTCTCCCCGTACAAGTAGTGTCTCCATATCTTCAACGCGAATGACGATCTGGCCGCTAACTCCGGATCATGAGTAGGATAATTCTCTCATATTCTTTGAGTTGTCATGAGGCATAAAGCTATGACTTTTTCATGTTGCATGAGAACACATCCTAACCCTTTGCGAAGCATCATCAGAGATAACAAATCCATCCGTATTCGGATGGTATTGCGAACAGTGCGAAATGAGTCTCTCTTAAGCTCTTGAAAACTCTTCTCGCATTCTTCGCTTCCATACAATTTTGTATCTTTACGTCACCGGTGAGTTAGCAGAGTAGCGATTCGAGAAAATCCTTCCACGAATCTCCGATAATAACCATTAAGCCCGAAAAGCTGCAAGACTTGGTCACGCAAACTTGGTTGCTCCCAACTTTGTATTGCTTCAATCTTCGTCGGGTCAACAGATACTCCATGTTTTGACACCACGTGCCCAAGGAATGCTACTTCCTCAAGCCAGAACTCGTATTTCTTCAGCTTGGCATATAGCTTGTTTTCACGAAGTCTTTCAAGTATCAGCTTCAAATGGTGCTCATGATCTTCACGGCTTTTGGAATAGATGAGGATGTCATCAATAAAGACAACAACAAACTGATCCAAATATTCCTTGAATACTCGGTTCATCATATCCATGAAAGCAGCAGGAGCATTAGTCAATCCAAAAGACATGACTAAGAATTCATAATGTCCATCTGCAAGTTACGAAGGCGATCTTTGGAATATCCTCAGTTTTAATCTTCAGCTGATGGTATCCAGAACGAAGATCGATCTTTGAAAAGAATTGTGCTCCTTGTAATTGGTCGAACAGTTCATCAATGCGAGGTAGCGGATACCTATTCTTGATGGTAACATGGTTCAATTCTCGATAGTCAATACAAAGTCGCATACTCCCGTCTTTCTTCTTTACGAGTAAAATAGGAGCACCCTAAGGAGACGTACTAGGACGAAAGAAACCGATGTCTAATAATTCCTGTAGTTGGACTTTTAACTCCTGAAGTTCAATAGGAGCCATTCGATATGGGGTTTTAGAAATGGGCTTTGTACCCGGTTCAAGGTCAATAAAGAATTCAACATCACGTTCTGGAGGTAAACCAAGAAGTTCTTCAGGAAATACATCAGGAAATTCTTTAACAACAGAAATATTATCCAAATCTGACTTGTCTTTGTTCAAATCTATAACATGGGCTAAGAAAGCTTGGCATCCGTTTTTTAATAAACGAATAGATTTGTGGCTTGATATGGCAGTGACTGATTTTAGTGGTTTAGTAGTTTGAATTCGTATGACAGGTTGGTTAGGAATGTGAAAACTAACAACCTTACGAAAACAATCAATTTTGGCATGATGAGTGGTTAACCAATCAATTCCTAAAATCACATCAAAAGCAAGTATCTTTAAAGAGATAAAATCAACAGGTAATGTGATAGTGCCAACTTGGATCATGCAAGATTTATAAACTGTAGATGTAACGAAGGTTTCACCCAATGGAGTTTCAACAGATAAATCAAAGTCTAATTTCTCCGAGTCAAGTTTAAAGCGTTGAGCACAAGCAGGAGAGATAAAAGAATGGGTAGAACCCAGATTCTAGTAAGGTATAAACTTTGCAAGAATTCAAGATTAGCTTACCCGTGATCACCTCGTTTGGGTTCCTCACGTTTTGGCGATTTGACAAACGCTTCTTCCAGAACCGCCGATTTCGACTTATCCAGGGGATGACCCTTGGAATCACCACTCCATTGTACTTGGTTTTGCTATAGTACAATCTCGAAGCGATGTGGCCTTCCTTTCCACAGTTGTAACATACCTTGGATTGTTGTGGACAGTTTGGGCTGATATGTCCCTCCTTCCCGCATTTGTAACATCTAGCTGGCGGTCGTTCTCCTCCCTAGAATTTGTTGTTGGTCTTTGGTGTCTGCTTTGATGTCTTCCCGTCGTTGTTGAATCTCCTCTTTCTGAAATTTTCACTTGACTCACCTCTCCTATTATCATGTCCACGATTACACTTGAGTGGTTACCGCCTTTGTCCTTATTCTTTCCTCCTCGCTAGTTATCATCGTTCTGATGACTGCTGTCACCGATATGACCCTGGTTGTGGTCCCTCGGTTGAGTATACTCACTATCTCGCTCTAATAACTGAGCCCTGTTTACAACATCTGAATACAGAGAAAATTTATGAGATATAAGGTATTGACGAATCTCGGGTTTTAGACCTCTCAGGAACATCCGCGTCATACGTTCCTCATTCTCCACCAAATGCGGTGCAAACCTGGATAACTCTGCGAACTTTGTCTCGTACTGAGACGCCGTCATGTTGTTCTATTCGATTCTAATAAACTCTACCTCCTTCATATGACGAATACTTTCTGGAAAGTACTTGTGATTGAACAGTTTCTGAAATCTTTCCCAAGACATGTTGAAAGTGCGTAAAATTTGAGTACGCTTCACGGATTCCCACCAGTAATTTGCCTCTCCACGGAATATAAAGGTGGGAATGGAACCTTCTGCTCCTCCGTGCATCCCAAGACATCGAATATCTTGGTAATTTGCTTGACCCATGTTTCCGCCTTAATCGGATCGGATTTCCCGTAAATCTGGTGGTCCCAACTCCTCGAACTTGCTTTGTGTGATGATCAGCGTTGCCATCATTTCCACCCGTATTTTGTACACGAGTCTCCTCCAAATCGACTTTGCATGAATCGCAAAAAGCTCTAAACATTCCATCGTTCATCATTTGCTTTCGGTAGTGTTGTTTACAAGAGGAATATTGCCTTCGCATTGCAGACGTTCTCTCCGGTTTATAACTAAAGGTTGTTCCACGGTCTCATACACTCCGTTGTTAACGCTTCTCGTGCCATTCTAACATCGCCATAAAGCAGGGGTTAATTAAACAAATTAACATATCACATAATATGCCTATATTATGACCGACCAACAAATAAGCTTAGGTAGGACACTAATGAAGGATTTACTCATCTCTCCTCCTAGTTCTATTTTCCGATCTCCGCCAGAGACCATATCCCTAAGCTCGATATTAATCTGTGACTCCCCAAAATAGGTATATCTGACACCCATTTACGAGTGCCAAATACATGGTACATAAAGCAAACTACAACTTCAATAATACAAATGTCGTGTGAAATACGACAATACATACTGTGAGTTTAAATACAAATATTATCTTCTAGACAATATCCACACGCAAATAAGTCCTCTTTACAATTATTTAAACACTATTTTACAGAAATAGTGAGGACTGCTAAAACATCTTTCTAGAAACATCACTCCATACCCTGACTCGATCCTGCTATGTTCTCACCTCCTGAGAAGAAAAATGGAACAAAAAGGGTGAGCTCAACTAGCCCAGTAAAGAATATTATGACTAAGATAATATACAACAAATTATCGTTAGTCTTCAACAGGGAAAAATCTGATAAAATATCATAGACAACAAGTTTTAGATCAACAAATGCAGCGGAAATAGCAATCCATTAGAAGAGTCACGTAGAGAATGAATTCTACTATCATCTATGATTTAGAAGTCCATCATCAATATTTTATCCCTGTAACAACAATCAATATACATCTTTAATCATCTTTGCACTACAGGCCAAAGATATTCATTTGTATCACCAGTTGGTCATGTTCATCTCAACACCTGTTCATCTTTGTACTACGGGCCAAAGATATTCATCAGTTAATCATTCATCTTTGCACTACAGGCCAAAGATATTCAATAATATCATCATTAAGGACCGAATATGATGAAAAACATTTTTAAGAATGAATCCAGTGAGATAGAAGGACAAATATTAGGGATTCGTATAACAGTTTATCCAAGATCAATAATAATTCATAATAACCGATTTTGAAGCAAAATTCAAAAATAACGATCAAAACATGGATACAATCAAAGATAGTGATCATAATAGACATCTTGGACAAATTTTTTTTTTTCCGGTGAATAGTGTCGTATTCGTGAATAGTGTCGTATTCGTGAATAGTGCCGTATACGTGAATAGTAATTCCGACACAACAAGTTCCAAATTTAATTAAAGAGTTCACCAATATTTCAGCATAATGATATTGAAGAAAAAATATCATTTGAGAAGAAAATAACATCACTTACCTCAAAATAACCGTATTTTTGACTGAATTTCGGATATAGTGCTGACAGAAACTCGCACCGTAAAGCAACACTCAAAGTATACTCACAAGAATAAGCTCGATAATATAGAGAGAAAAAGAGAGAAAACTTTGTTTCTGGTGTGATTTTCAATTCTAACTTAGCCCTCTATTTATAGGAAAATGTTAGAACGCCAAAGGAGACTAAAATAATAAAATAATATTATTTATTAAATTTTCAAGCCCACCATCAAGGAATCAGATTTTAGCATTTCCCACATGCCCACCTTCTAGAAAAAAAGTAAAAAAAACGTTTTTGTTACAAAAAAAATAATTAAAACTTCAAAAATCAATTATTCTGGAACTACAGAACTTCAATAATTCACAATAAATTTCCCTTTTGTCAGAAAATTCGAATCTCGCAAATTTTTATAGGAAATTCAATTCTCTACAACTTTACAGAAGAAAGTTTTTCCAAATTCCAAACAGAAATTGACCGAAATCCACAAACGGATGATTTTTAATACTTCCCTTCCGACAAAATACTGATAAAACGCCTCCACATTAATTCCTTCATTAATAACCACATAAATAAATCCATTACTTATATCCACATCAAATAAATATTTTCTTATCATATAAATCAATAATTAATTATTCACAAATAATATTACAGAATCACAATTATGACAACCAGGCCGTTCCCAGGATAGAGGGGGCTTTCCAATAAGGATTTCTCCTTACTGGCGCGCAATTAGGTGACCAAACCTCTCCTTAGATAGAACTTTCTAGACATTGTCAATAATGTTATCTGATAATATTATTTAAATAATATGAATTATTGATCTGATAATGGAAAATACTGTGCAGTGATAATTATTAAAACAATAATAATATAAACTAACAACGTAGCAATTATTGAATCAATAAAAAAAATAATGAACAGTAATTACTGTAACAATTATTGAGTAGTGCCTTCTTACGTACGAATCAATAATTCAACAATCTTTGTAATACTGGTGTCTTCATTATGCAATCACGATACATCGTATTTTAACCACCAGGTAACCCAACAATGTTAACGGTAATAATTTACGCCGTTATTTATAAAACTCAATCTTTGTCGTTTTCTTTCATCCAACTGTTTTCCGTTATGGGACCCACAAATGACTACGCCGTCGTACAGAGATTCCCGACAAAAAGAATGTTCAACGACCAAACGAATATTCCCCGACAAAAAGAATATTTTGTAACCACTTTCTTATTTTGTTAAATTTGCACATTTCACCCATAACCAAAGCATTTATATCAAATTAATACCTTATTAATTCAAGATAATAAATAGAGAAATTCAATTTTATTCATAATAATTTGGGGTCTTGCAACCTCCCCTCATTATGAAGTTTCGTCCTCGATATTGACGTACGTACTTGGCGTTTCGAACAGGTGAGGTACCTCGCTTTTATTTCCGATTCCAACTCCCATGTCATTTCCTCAATTGCATGGTTTCTCCACAAAACCTTGACTTGTGGTATAACCTTCGTCGTAGGACATGTTCTTTCCTATCCAAAATCTTAATGTACCTCCTCAGACGTTAAATCTTCAGCTATCTCGTCCGGTTCTAACTCAATAATATGGTTTGGGTCTTTTACATATTTACGAAGCATAGATATATGAAAAACATTATGAACACGAGACATGCTTGGAGGTAATGCGAGTCTATAGGCCACATTTCCTATTCGGTCAAGAATATCAAATGGACTAACAAATCGTGGATTGAGCTTTCCTCTCTTCCCAAATCTTGTAACTCCCTTCCATGGAGCAACACGTAACAATACATGATCTCCAATATTAAATTCTACGTCCTTTCGATGAAGATCAGCATAACTCTTTTGTCGATCATGTGAGGTTTTTCGTTATGGGGCCCACAAATGACTGCGCCGTCATACGGAGATTCCCAACAAAAAGAATGTTCCACGACCAAACGAATATTCCCCGACAAAAAGAATATTTTGTAACCACTTGCTTATTTTGCAAAATTTGCACATTTCACCCATAACCAAAGCATTTATATCAAATTAATACCTTATTAATTCAAGATAATAAATAGAGAAATTCAATTTTATTCATAATAAGTTGAGGTCTTACAACGAACCTATAAGATTTTGTAACTAAGTGGTACATTTGTTTAGAGTGAATAGAATTTGAATCTGAATGGAATTTGAATCGGTCGGTCGCGTTTTGTTTTGGTCTCAAATTTGAATCGGTAAGATGGACGAAATTTGAATGACTAAGTCAGATTTTTTAAATTTGAATGAGCGTTACTAAATGAAGTAAAAAAAATTAAAAATTAAAAAAAATATATTAACTATTATACTAAGTATTAACTATTCATTCAGATTCATATTTAATTCATTCAGATTCAGATTCAGCTCATTCAGATTCAGATTCAGATTCAGATTCATTCAATTTTTATCAAACACCCCCTAAAACATCTATAAACCACAGCTTGACAAGAGACAATTAATAGAGAAAACACATATTTTTACATGTTAAAATAATATTTTTACACGAGGCTCTTACATAGAGATAAATCTATAATATCCGTTTTCGTTCCTATTAATCAGAAAAACCTATTACTTGCTATATTAACTAAAATTCAGTTAAGTAAATTATATTATACACAATAATTATCATATTTAATATATGTAGACCCTGTTCGATTATGTTATAAATTAATTAAATAAATTATATTATGCACAATTTGATAATAAAAAAATTGCTAAGTCGTTTTTAAGCTTATCCGTACTTTGCACGGATTATCAAATTTGTTAGTTTAGAAGTCGGAATAGTGCAATGCATTTGCAAAAGGAAAATAATATATATTACGAATGTTTACGTAGATTTTTTTCATTGTCAGATATATAAATAAGTATTAGTGATAATCGTTTTGGAGTGATATTAAATGGAATTTTTTATAATTTTATTCAATCTTAATAAGTTTTATAATTATAATACATCATAAATTTATCGCAATACTCTTTGCAAAATTAAAAAATAAAGCAAGTGACTTTATTTATTCACTCTTTTATTATAATTTATCATGGTAATTCATTTTTTAATTATATTTATAATGTGATGTGCCAACTTATAATCATACTAATTTATATATTATTATATGTCGTAATTATAATTTGGTAAAAAAAAAATCATAATGAATAACATGACTTGATAACTCATTTTTTAATTACATGTGTAATGTGATGTGCTAATTTATAATATTATTAATTTATGCATTGACATGTAGCAATTATAATTAGACAAAAAAATTTGTAATAATAGCAGGATTCCTAAATTATTGAAAGGTACGATTATATTTTAGTCAAAAGTATGGATAAAGTGATCAATAATGTCTTACCTAGATACCTTCATGCATGCATAGCCACATCTTTTCCCATAAGAGAGCTCGGATTGAATCGATATATACTTTTAAGGAATAATTAAGAAAAATTCTATGCATATATAAAAATTAAAAATAAATTCTTTATAATTTTATCTATTTGTATTTTGACCCCAATTGATTCTCCGTCATTGAATTCGACCTTGTAGACTTCATAGTGCATAGTCTTGGAGATTGATTTGGCTCCACGATTGATTCTTCGATGCGTAACCACTAGGAAATCGGTGAAGTCGTCGGACTAAAGTTTGTGGCTGGATTTTCTTTAAAGGAAATTTATGTGTTGGATAAAAGATGATGAAAAAAAATATTTAATTGGATGAATTTGTTAAAAAAAATTAATAACTTATTTGGTATTTACATTTCTGTCCTTTTAGTTCCATAAAATGATTTAAAATGAGTGTTTTTTTTGCCACATAAGCACATGCATATCGCCGGTCATAGTCACGTCATCAATTTATAACGTGACAATTTCAATTGAATCAAAATGGAAAAAATGATAGTTTAATGACCTGATTGAAAAAATTGAAAGATCAATCACTGAAATAAAAAAAGGTCAATATTTTAGGGTAGTAATTTATATTTAAGCCTTAAAATATAGAAAAGTTTCTATGAGAAAATAATAATTAATATATTAAAAAGTGTAATATATATTACAAAATATATTAATGATTAAACTTTAATTAATAATTTTATTTTAGATAGCAAATTTTAGTTAATCAATGTTAAAAATAAATTTCACATGTATATAGTTATATAATTTAAGTTAACGTTAAAAATAAAAATAATGATGGTAACTTATTAATTTACAAAATTTTTATGTTATATAGAATTTTTAAAACCAAGTTTAGACTTTTATGTTTCACTCAATTTTTAATTCTAAATATATAACTATGTATAAATTCGAATGATTGAAAATAAAAAATAAATAATAAATTTGAAAATTATATAAGCTAAATATTAAATTAAAAAAAGCATATTAACTAGCATTCAATTGCATGTCTTTGATGGTTGTTTGTTTGAACAAAGTTTGAAGTCATTCTATAATAAGTTAAATTAAAATTTAGAAAAATATTTTATAATCATTCTATATATATATATATATATATAATAAAGAATTAAAAATAATTTATTTTAAAAAATAAATTCATTCTCCGCACGGGGCACTTAGCTAGTATTATTAAGTACAAAGTATATTTACTTGGGCTAAATACACTTATATTATACTAAGTTTCACCTATATAACTTGGCCCCTACAGTAATTGAGCTTACAAATCACTATATAAAATACCGAATTACATACAATATTGACCCCAAAATCATTTTCTGGTAGAAATGAATCGAATACTCCATTTGTGGGCAACTTATTTGATTTTATACGGTTTGACTACGTATCGACTTTTTTATACATGATAATATATAGATAACATTTTTATACGTGTATAAATATATAGTTTTAGAAAAATACTTTTACATATATTTGTTGTGAAATACTTTTATTTAGTAAAAATAATTAAACTAATATTAATAATTTAATTAATATAACAGTAAAATTGAATATTATAACGGTAAAATTGAACCTTAATTTTTTCACATGCTAAAAAAACTCTCCTTCGCTGTCAAACCTTAACTTCATCAAAACCCCAATCAAAATAAAAGCATGATAAAACCCCAACTCAATATCCATATTAATCCCAACAAACAAAATACAAACTTAATATATATTAAAAATTCTAAAAAAGCCAAACGCAGACACCAAATTCAACGAAAATTTCATACCATCTATCAGTCTGTCACAGGGAGGAAACCAGGCAAGTCAAGTTGGGGTCTCCCATGGTAGCTTTTTTCTTTGATATATATATATATATATATATATATATATATATATATATATATATATATATCGGATGCGGATCGAAGATTTCTTTTAATAAGACTCCGTCTTAAATAAAGACTCTTTTATCAAAACGACGTAGTTTTGGAGGACGCAGTGGTATTTTTTGTAAATACTGTGATGGCATTGTATTTACAAAAATGCCACCGCTGCGTCCCCTCCAAAATTACGTCGCCGCTTTGATAAAAAGTATTTATTTAATGATTCTTATTTAAGAAGCGCTTCGATCCTCACCGTATATATATATATATATATATATATATATATATATATATATATATATTAGTATATTTTTATTCTTAGGCCCCCATGCATTACGTTACATAGACACCAAATTCAACAAAAATTTCATACAATCTCATACAATCTAGCTATCATATCAATCTGCCACAGGGACGAAACCAGGCAAGTCAAGTTGGGGTCGCCGCCCCTGCTAGCTTTTATTTTCTTTCTTTGATATATGTATATTTTTATTCTTAGGCTCCCACTACGTACGTTTATATATTATTCGATAAAGAATAAGTAGTATTTTCACACCCTCCAACTCTAACAAATTTGTATTTTTAGAGAAAATCAAGTAGTTTTGATTTTTTAAATAAATTATACTGAGAGCAGTATGCATACAAACCAATCATGTTGATAATAAAACATATATTTTGTAACAATCTTATTCATTTACTAAAAGTTTTAATTTATTTACATGGTGTTGTTTTAATAATATGTGATAAATTTATAGTTTTAAACAATGATTTTAGAATCATGATGAGATCATGCTAATGACATCTAAATTCTTAGATAGCTTAAAAACTATAATGTTCTCAATCGATGAATTATTAAAAAGGAGATTAGTGAATTCAGATAGATTGATACATAACGTTACTTACTCATTGGATGAGAATGATTGATCTTATGATCATTTGTGTGGAGACACTAAAGTAAATATGTTGGTGGATGCTTATTGGAGAATAAATTCACATAACATGACTTGCTAAGGAATATCTAATGGAGTTTTACTTGCTTGTCAATAGAAATTTTTGAAGTGATAGTAGTACAAGTGATCTTTAGACTTGAGATTATCATAGTATCTTGTGTATGATGAATTATACTTTGACATATTTCTTAAGATCCTTAGTGTAAGACCCCAACTTTTATGAATAAAGATAAATTTTTCTATAAATATCATTTTTGAATATTAAGATTTGAATTGGTTATAATGTTATAGTTGTGGGTAATATTTATAAATTTTACAAAATAAGCAAGTTTGTGAAACCCCAGATTTTATAAATAAAGATTTAAATTTTTTTTTGAAATATTTTTAAAATATTATGATGTGGATTTGATATAATGTTATAGTTGTGGGTAGTATTTGAAAATTTTACAAAGTATGCAAGTTGTTATATAATATTCGATTGGTCGGGAAATATTCTTTTTATCAGGGAATATCCAATGACGATTTCAGACAATTAGGGGTGAAAACGATCCGAGTAACTAAGACCTGATTCTTGATTCGACACGAAAATATGATTCTGGGTCTCGGGTTCCAGAACATCCAAAGTCGAATATGGGCCAAAGGCTCGTTTTTGGAATATAACACTGATATCGAATCTGAGCAGAGTACTACTCGCTCATTTTAGGGTTCGAACATCCTCTTTCATCTGATCCTTACTCGATCCTAGCTCGATGAACCTTACTCATTTAAGGGTTCGGTACTTGTTCGATCTCTGATAAAAAAGTGGAAAGGTTGTTCACGGTGAATTAATCTCTTGAGTCTTGTCTGATGTCTCGATCGCCTCTCGACTCTAAGAGACTTCTCAGTTCCGACTTCACGCCTCTCGACTCTCGAGACTGAGACTCAGTCTCACTTCACCCACTCTTCAGCCTCTTCGCCTCTTCATTTAGTGATTCAATCTCAGAATCATTAAAGCCCTATTCCCAAAAAACTATTGATGAAGCTGAAGCCATAAAGGTTGAACTGAAAATGCGTGTAAGTCAGTTCTTACATATATATATATAATATATTATTCTTCTGATTACTTCTATAGTTTTATTATACCAAAAATTCCCAATCAAAAAATTTAAACCCTAATTTTTAGCTTTCAATGGAACACTTTGATGTTTCAGGTATGTTCAGTATAGATCTGTAATTTTTTGTTGATGGGTATGTGGTTTTGAAAGATTTTATCAATTTATGTAATGTAATGTTCATGTGCTTTGTTAACTATTTACACATCTGATTTATTGTTAACTATTTCTTGATTATCGATGTTGCTTTTTATATATATATATATATATATATATATATATATATATATATATAGGATTCTTCATGCTTGCAGATCTCTAATATATATATATATATATATATATATATATATAGGATTCTTTCATCTTGCATCAGATAACATATATATATATATATATATATATATATATATATATATATATATATATATATAGGATTCTTCTTTGTCTTGCATCTCAGAACATGATATATGAATACAATGAAAACAAAACATGATATATTGTGATGTGTCAATTTGTGGCATTCAGGACATGGTCATCATCTTTTTTACATTTTACTAAGATGTATCACAAGTGTATAGTTTTTCTGCAGTCTTTTCTCAAAGTATGTTCATACTCATTTTCAATGTTCAATTATCACCTAAAGGTCGATAATGGGCCGAGTTTATAAAAAGAGTTGTTGGTTATCTCTTTCTCGATTTAGGTATCATACATCAATCTTCTTGTTTCAACACACCTCAAAGAAAATAGTGTTCTTGAGAGAAAACATAGGCATCTCCTTAATGTAGCTAGAGTTTTTGCACTTTTGCGATTCATACACATTTACCTATAAAATTTGGAGACACGGTTTGTTAATGTACCACTTATCTTATTAATAGAACTCATTCCTTAGTTTTTCTTACAAAACACACCTGTAAAGTTTTAATAGGAAAATCTCCTTTTTATTCTCATCTAAAACTTATGGATGCCTTTTTTTTTGTCACTTGACACATCTCATCATAAGGATAAATTTGCTTCAGGTCCTCTAAATGTGTGTTTCTTGGATATATTTTTTGGTAAAAAGGCATACAGGTTTATAATCTCACTACACAAATTTTTTGACTCTTATGGATGTCCAGTTCTATGAAGATATATTCCCTTTTTCCAGACATATCTTGTTCTCAGTCTTCCTTTCAACTTTTTCCCTTTTATAAGGATCTTTTATTTACTGAGGACAATACTTCTACTAAACCTGTAGCTCCATTGTCAGTTTCCTCACCTCAGACATCTCTTCACTCTCCTGCTGCCTTATTAGATACCTCTTCTGCCATCTGATGTTAGTTGCCTGTGGAATATGTTATTTAGATTGTTAATCTTTTTCTCCTTAACTGTAAAAAGTTAGTGAACAACATGTTTCTTACTATTGTTAGCAAGTAAACCTTTGATATATTACATCTTTAGTCTGATAGCAGTGTGGACTTAGGCCCTTTGGTAACTCATATCTGCATCCTGTACTTCCATATATTTGAATATGAGATGTCTGAATTTCTCTAATTCTGAATTTCTGATAATTTTTTGTTTGTTTATTTGAGGTAACAATGAGATCATAAGTTTGATTGAAGACCCATCTGGACCATCTCGAGTGCCAAATACACAAACTGAAAATCAGCCTCAACTTAATTGTGATTCTCAGCCTGAAAATGCTACTGAGGTTGAGGCTGTAGCTGAGCATGGAAGAAAAAGAAAAAAAAAGACTTCAAAAGCATGGGACGAGTTTACTGTTGTGACATTAAAAGATGGAACCAAAAAGGTTGAGTGCAAGCATTGCCACTCAAGAACTGCTTCTCGAGAATCTGAGGTCTACGGTCATTTGAATAGACACATGAACTCCTGCTCTATTCGGTTGGCTTCTATTACTGGTTCCGGAAAACCCAAGCAGCAGGTATTATCTTATCCTATTTTAGAAGTTGAAGGTAAATCTGGTAACTTGAATTTCTTCAAGTATAATAAAGAAAAAGTAAGGGAGATTTTTGCTAAGATGATATGTGTGCATGAATACCCTTTTCGTATGATTGAGCATGAATTTTTCATACTATTTTGAAAACTTTGAATCCAAGATTTGATACCATTTCTAGGATGACAAGAGAAGGAATGATCGCATGAAGCTTTATGCTTTAGAAGAAAAAATTAAGGCTCTGTTTGATGGTATTAGTAGAATAAGTTTGACATCTGACTTGTGGACTTCTAATCAAACTATTGGTTATATGTGCCTCACTGCTCATTTTTTGGATTCGGATTGGAACTTGCATAAAAGGGTTATTAATTTTTGTAGCATGGCACCTCCACACACTGGTCTTATGATTTCTGATTCTATTTTGCATTGTATAACTGAGTGGGGACAATGCAACTTATTGATGGCTATTGCATCTATCTTAGATCCAAGATATAAGATACAATTAGTTATATTTTGTTTTCCAAAGATGTATGTCAGTGAGTTTGAAGCAAAAAGGAACTTAACACTTATTCAAAATGCTTTGCAAGAACTGTTTGATGAATATGTGGCAGTTTACAATGCGAAACAAGTTGTTAATAGTCAATGTGAAACTTCAAGTGCTAGAAATAGTGTTAAAGCAATGGTTTCTGTTGGTGGATCTAAGAGTAAGACCAAGAGTAGAGCAGAATTTGACAGTTGGGCTCAAACATGGACATTGCATCCCCATGTTTGAAGTCTGATTTGGAAATTTACTTGGAAGAAGGGAGATTGGTTTGTAATGTTGATGATAATTTTGATGTTTTAAAATGGTGGAAGGCAAACACTTTAAAATTCAAGGTTTTGTCTAGGATGACAAGAGATATATTGTCCATACATGTGACTACCGTGGCCTCCGAATCAATATTTAGTGCTAGGGGAAGGGTTCTTGACTAGTTCAGGAGCTCTTTAAAGCCTGACATGGTTCAGGCTTTGATTTGCACAGGTGATTGGTTACGGGCTGAGTATAGGGTTAAGAAAAGCATGATTGTAAGTATTAATTTGTTTAATTTTTTTTTACATAAATAAATACGCAAATAATATCATGGATTAATATTAATTATTTGACAATGTAGGCTGATGAAGATTCAATGCAAGATGTGAGCTTGGAGACTGAAGTGCTGATGCAATAAAGAAAATATTGATATGATGCATTGATGTTT
Organism: Panax ginseng; assembly: GCA_020205605.1. Lineage (NCBI taxonomy): Eukaryota > Viridiplantae > Streptophyta > Magnoliopsida > Apiales > Araliaceae > Panax > Panax ginseng. The sequence goes on along the minus strand of CM035129.1, from coordinate 1,396,457 downwards.
ACATTTTAGTTTTTAAATTGAACTGTTGAACTGTTTACTTTGTTTACTATTGAATTGTTGAACTTGGACTGTTGGACTTTGGTTATTTTTTTTGGAACTTTGGATTTTCAATCGAGCATTTTGGAATTTGGTTTATGAAATGGTGCCAAACTACTAGCTTTTTCAATTGAGTTTGAAATTTGGAGTTTAAATATTTGGCTTGCAGCTTTAAGTTGACAGTGCACAACCATCAAGGAAACTAGTTTGGTGTAAAGTCTAAAAAAGGATAAGTTTCTTATCTTTTTTATTTTGACATTTTTCATTATTTATTAAGTTAGTTTTTTTACTTATTTCTAACCCATCTTCTATATTTGCGAGGATTTAAGAGTTTTAGTTGCTAAGATTTATCTGTTTATAAGTTAGGATCGCTTGGTCATTATAAGATTTAAGAGTTTTATCTTGTCTGATGACTCAAGTATATAAATCATGTGTTGATCCTCATATTTCATTTCTTTAGCGAAGCAGGACATAACGCAACTAATTTGATTCCAAATGGCCATGTTCATCCAAGAATCGTACTGCAAGTGAATAATTAATTTTGGATGTGCAGGAATGTGGTTCTTGGAAGTGATGCACCGGTGAGCCTTGAGTATGAAATTGGTACGTGGTTCTTGTAAGGTATTGTAGAATGGCAGAGCAGCCTTCTCTCCCTTGGATATCTGAGTGAAGTTAATTCTTCATGTAGAGCTTGTTATTTGTTTTGTCACATTACATTTTTTTAGTTTTAAGGTTGTTATTTAATATAACACTATTATAATTGATTTCCATAGGGGGCCGATGGTGGTAAGACAGAGAACGCAGACTACGATCCTACTACAAAGATGGCCTCTTGAAGGTAAGCAAATTTATTGTGTTTTCTTGCAATTTGTTTTGATAAACCGTGTTAAGAGAAAAGTAATGATTGTGGTAGCAGGATGGGATAACATGGTCATTGAGTCCTCCGAGATCAATCTTTGGCATTGCTTTCTTGGCGTAAAAACCCACCGCTTTTATGCGCTTTTTACATTTTCACGACTTACTAGGAGGCGGTGACAAGTATTTATTTTCTTCATTCCACTTCTTAATTTTATTTTCGTGGTTCTCTTCTTAGTATTTGCATGTCCGCCGCTATCCTCGAATAACCCCATTTTCTTTCTTTCTTGATTCGTAATCCCTTTAGAATCCCTTTTGCATAGAAGAAGTAGTAGCGTAAAATGCAATGACCATGTCCAATTTATATAACCGAGTTTGAATATGAATTTCTCACCGCAAGAACTACTTCTCCTCATATAAGGACCAACCGGATGGTGATAGGTACCTCTCCAATCCTTTTTTACAATAAAAAGGAGCCATCTTTTTTAATTTAATTTCTTGATTTTCATGTTCACAAACCTTGATAATATCTCCATATCTGTTAATTTGTGTAGGATGTTTTTCTTACTTTGATTTTTCTATGATTTTATTCTCTCCATAATAATACATATGCAGGAGCTGCTGCTTTATGCTTTGAATCTGTGATTTTAATTGAGCAGTTAATTACCAGGTGTTGACTGCACAGACTTGCTCACTTCTTTCACAGGTAATGTTTATGGCACTTCTTTAACCCATTTGAGCTCAATAAAGCTACATTAACGATGGAGCCTTGCCCTGATATTATTTAAAACTGATTACTTGTGTTTATCATTTCCCGTCTTTTGCTTACGATGTTGGCACAAACAATCAAGTTCTTTGGATGATGAGTTCTATATTGGACTCGGGAAAAACAAGGCAATCAAGGTGTCTAAAGATTTTCATCTTCTTTTCTTGTTTCACAAATAATTACATACTTTCTTTATTCCAAGTGGCATCATTTATGATTAGTTTGATTGCCTTCCGTTTCGCAATTTAGGAATATTCGAGCTTCTAGATGAATTTATGTCCGCAGTTAAAATGTAACTATGGGGAGAAAATCCTCATATGTGTCCCGGGTATCGGTTCGAGTTCAAATTTTCAAGCATCTTAGAAATTGATAATTTTTACGTTCTAACTCAACCAAATCAAATATATGTTGCAGAGAAGAATTACTACTCACTTGATTATTTTTTGTGTTATTTCATTCATTATGTACGAGATTGGATAAATGTATTAATGTTACTAGAAATTGTATCATAGTATGATTAATATTATAAATTTATCATTGTAATTTTTGTAACACGTGTATTTTTATATATAAATGAAATTGAAGTTTTTCTTAGTTTTAATTTTTATGTCTCATTTTGGTATGATCCATCTCAGACTCGAGTTCGAATAGAAAGGCTCGTGAATTACTCGTTGTGAAAACGAGTCGAGTAACTTTGAAAGTAAAGTAGTATCGAGTAATTCATCAAGTCGAACTTCGAAGCAACTTTGGAAATTATTAATTCGAGTTAAGTCGAACACGAACACAAATTTTACGATCCAAAGTCGAGCTTGAGCATTAGGGTGTTCGGATCGACTCGGGATCATTTTCACCCCCAGTACAATCATTGGTGGAACCCATAATGAAATTATGGTCGGATTGAGAAAACGACAAAAATATTTTATGCAAATAATCTGCGGATTTTTACCGTTAATCTTTGTTGAACTACTCGGTAGTAAAGAAACAAGATGTCTGGCGTGGTTGTGTAGTGCTTACACGGTATTGATTATTGATGCTTACGTGAGAAGTCACCGGTTATACTCAATTATTGCTATAGTAATTCACTGCATCATATCTCTCATATTATTGATTCGATTATTGTCACAGTATCATCTGCATTATATGATATTTTATTAAATCAATAATTGAGATGAAAAAGTTATTCATATTATAAATTGCAATATTTACAATGTCTAGAAGTTCTGCTAAGGAGAGGTTTGGTCACCTAATTGCGCGCCAATAGGGAGAAATTCTTATTGGAAAGCCCCCTCTTTCCTGGGAACGACCTGGTTGATAAATATTGTGAGTTATAATATTAATGATGAATGTTGTTCGGTGTTGATATTGGAGACATGGACATGGTATTTGAGTCCGGAACGTCGAAATTAGTAAAAATAGTCTATAAACACAAAATTTTTCGGAATGTACTATTTGGTCAAAAAGTCAACAGTTGACTTTTTCGGGAAAAGTCAAACTTCAAAATTTCAAAATTTATATTTTTGATAAAAATGGTTTCATTATGTTGGAAATGTTTGTGTTAGTGAAAATCGACATTTATTTCGATAATAATTGATGTCTACAGGTTATATTGATCAATCGGGTATTTAACCGGATAAATGAGCAATTGATTGCTATTATTTCACATGATTATAACTATTTATTCACATGTGATACTATTGACTCACATTCTTGTTACTATTAGGGGAGTTGGTGCAAGATTGATAATACTTGCATGACTAAGTTAAAAATAGAGGTATAGATGGAGGTACTATACTGTAATTCGTATTTTCACATGTCTAGAACTATTGAGTCACACATTTTACTATTAAATCACATGATTTACTATGAGGGGGATTGGTGCAAGTTTCATAATACTTGGATGACGGAATTAAAATGACAGAAAAGTTAAAGGTATTATACTATAATTTTTCGATCCCTAAAACGTGCAATTATCGAAACTATATTTTTCTATAAATAGAGGCTCATTCTTCATCATTCTTCACCAATTCACTAAAGCTATAGAGCAATTATTATAGATTGAAATTATAGAGGAAAGCTATAGAGAGAAATCTATAGAGAAAAAGAAGAAGAGAAGTCTATTGTCTCACTACTCCTATATCTAGTTTCTTTCAAAGGTAAGGGGTGTTATTCTTTCTTCTTGAAGAGAACTTCTGTTATTCCATTCTTTATTATTCTGTTGGAATAACCTGTAAAAGTGACATACCCTATACATGACCTGTATACGCGGCATACCCTATACTTGGTGAAATCCTTATGTTGTTCCATTCTTTATTATTTTGTTGGAATAACCTGCATACGCGGAATACCCTATACTTGATGACATTCTTTTACTATTCCGTCTTTATATTTCGCGAGAATATCCTCGTCTGCTATCTGTGGACCTGGTTCCATTTACTATTCGTCTTTTATATTTCTGTAGGAATATCCTCATTCGTGTTATACGCCGGACACTGGTTCCCTTTTATGATTCTCGCATTTATTATTCATTGGAATAACCTGCTTATAATGGCAACTGCATGCATGGTGATATCTTTTGTTATTCCATTCGGTATTATATTCAGTTGATTAAAATTTTGCCTTCTATACTCCATGAAATTAGTGGAATATCCTTTATATTTGCGCTTCATCCAGTATCTTTTCATGGAAACATTCTTTTGAGCATTTTGAATTTTTACTCATTAAAGAAGTATCATGTTGACAATTTGGACATTATTGGTTCCTGGATAAATTAATTCTTGAACTTGTTTTATTGAATTCTTATATCATTGTCATCATCCTCATGTTTATATTTTTGAAAGTCATCTGTGGCCTGTAGTGCATAGATGGACTTGGTATGATTATGACCAGGGATTATTCGGTGTAATCATGACCGTAATGTTACAAATGATGTGGTAAAAGTACTCATTGGCCGTAGTGCATTGATGGATAGTTGTTGGCATGATCATGACCATTGATGAATACATAAATATCCTTGGCCCGTAGTGCATGGAATTTGTGGCCGTGACCCTAATGAATGTCCTTGGTCGTAGTGCAGGGAATGATGTGAATTATTTATAAAGCTGAGTCTCAACGATAAAAGTGATGAAAAACTTTTTAAATCATGAAAGATAGTAAATTCTATTCTCTACTTGACTCTTTTAATAGATTGCTTGATCCGCTGCAGTTAAACTTGATGTCTATTGTATTTTATCAGTTTAACATTGTTGGAGGCTAATGATAATTTATTTTGCATTATGTTAGTCATAATATTTCTTGTTGGGCTAGTTGAGCTCACCCTTTCTTTCACTGTTCTCTTTAGGAAATGAGAACGTAGCAGGGACGAGTCGGGGAACGGAGTGATGTTCTGGATTATAGTGTTAGCTAGTAGTCCTCACTATTCTATTAAATAGTGTGACAATAAATGTATTGAGGACTTATTCTGATAGTGGATATTGTCTAGAAGGCAATATTTGTATTAAAACTCACAGCATGTATTTTGTCGTATTGTACACGACTTTTGTATAATTAAGTTGTATTTGATTTATGTACCATGTATTTGGCGACTCAAAATGGGTGATGAATACCTAATTTTGGGGGTGTCACATTTGGTATCAAAGCTTAGGGATATGATCCCTGGCTGAGATGTGAGATAAGAACTAGGAGGGGAGAGACGGGGAATTCCTTCGCTAGTATGACCTACCTAAGTTTAATTGGTATTTAATTAGTCGATCAGAGTATAGGGATAAAATGTGATATGTTAATTAACCCTTGTTTTGTGACAGTGTTTGAGAATGACATCTGAAAATGTTGAGATAAACAATGGAGCAAAACAATATGATCGTGTCGCAGTACAGAGCCAAGTTTGCCGAGTTGTCCCGATTTGCATCCCATTTGGTCGATAATGAGGAGCGAATGACGCGAATGTTTCTGCGAGGTTTGAAACCCAATATACGTCAACACCTCATTTCTCATAAACTTTGTTTATATTCAGATGTTGTGAATAGGGCTCAGTTATTGGAGTGCGATAATGAGTTAGCACAACCAAAAGGTAACGACCAACAACACGATAATCATCATACCGGTGGCAATTACCATCGGAACAATGATAACCATCGTGGAGGAAATTATCATGCCAAGAATGGTAACCACTTCGGTGGTAATCATGGCCAAGATAATAGAGGTGGAAATTTCAAGAAAAGAAGGTCATTTAGCTCGATTTTGTCATATAGTGAAGTCAAGACCAGCTGGGACGATGGCGCCAAAGGCGGATATGGACAACACAAAGTCAGTGGTTTCAGGGAGAGCGTTTTTTTTTGCGACTTCTCAAAAAGCTTGTAACCCAAACGAAGTTATCATGGGTAAGTAAATCATAAATGCTTGCGAAGTCCATACCTTATTCGGTACCGATTCTACCTATTCTTTTATCTCTATTGCTTGCGTTCAACGTTTAAATTTGACTCCGGAGAAGTTTGACTTTGACTTATTGGTTAAAACTTCGTTAGTAGGAGCCTTCGTTACCTCCACTGTTTATAAATCTTGTTGATTCAAATAAACACTTTCATATTACCTGTCAATCTTATTTCTTTGAAAATACTTGCATTGATGTGATTTTTAGAAACAATTGGTTAACTACTCATCATGCTTTTCATAAGGTTGTTAGCTTTCATACTCATAACCAACCTGTTATGCGAATTCAAAGTAACCAAACCACTAAAGTCGATTATTGTCATATCAAGCCATAAATAAAGAGCCCCGATCCTTTCGTCGTTGACTTCCTTGTGTGGAGTGCACCGAAGCCAGACTTTCTGTAGGCGACATCGTGAATGAAGATGGCAAGTTGATAGGTATCATTGTGAGGTGCTATCCAGGTTAAGGGATAGAAGTCACAGTTAGTATCAGTGTGACGTACCATCCAAGTCTTGGATGAAGGTCACAATTTTGAATGATATTTCTATCGTTAATAAATTTTTTGACGTATTCTTGAAGACTTCCTAGCCTACCCCTAGAGCGTGAAATCGAATTTTGTATTGACCCCAGTACAAAAACCCATTTTTTAAACCCTTAAAAAAATTCTTTACTTAAAACGAACGCATCATGCGCCAAAGATGTTGGTTCGAGCTGTTGAATATTACGATCGTACCATTCAATATCATCATGGAAGAGCGAACGTGTTAGCTGACGTGTTGAATAGAAGATCATATGCGTTTACGAGTGCGATGTTGTTAAAACAAAGACTCATTTCATATAGCTTACAAATGATGAAGATAGAGTTAAAGACTCTAGGGACCCACGTAAAGATAACGAATATACGAGTAGAATCGACTTTAATCGATAAAGTTAAAGCCGCTCAAGCTACATACTCAGAGCTGATGAATGAAGAAGGTTCAAGAAGGAGTTATTCTAGAAGCAAGAATTGACGAAGAGAGGAAATCACAACCCTCGATTTAATTGGCCCATTTGAAATCCTTGATCGAGTAGGAACTGTGGCCTATAGACTCGTTTTACCGCCAAGTATATTGCGTGTTCATAACATTTTTAATGTATCGATGTTACGTAAATATGTGGACGACCCGAACCACATTATTGAGTTAGAACCGGACGAGATAACGGATAATATAACGTATGAAGATGTACCTGTTAAAATCTTGGATAAGAAGTATCGTATTCAACACTCAAAGGTTATACCTCAAGAGTCATAATCTGAAATAAAGTCAAGGTAACCTCACCTCTTCGGCATACCAGGTATGTACGTAAATTTCGAGGGCGAAATTCCATAAGGAGGGGAGATTGTGAAACTCCGAATTTTATAAATAAAGATTTAAATTTTTTTTTGAAATATTTTTAAGATATTATGGTGTGGATTTGATATAATGTTATAGTTGTGGGTAGTATTTAAAAATTTTACAAAGTATGCAAGTTGTTATATAATATTCGATTGGTCGGGAAATATTCTTTTGTCAGGGAATATCCGTACGACGGTACAATCATTGGTGGAACCCACAACAGAATTATGGTCGGATTGAGAAAACGATAAAAATATTTTATACAAATAACGGCGGGGGTTTTACCGTTAATACTGTTGAACTACTCGGTAGTAAAATTACAGTAATACGCGTGGTTGTAATTTTTGTAACACGTGTATTTTTATATATAAATGAAATTGAAGTTTTTCTTAGTTTTAATTTTTATGTCTCATTTTGGTATGATCCATCTCAGACTCGAGTTCGAATAGAAAGGCTCGTGAATTACTCGTTGTGAAAACGAGTCGAGTAACTTCGAGCCGAGTAGTATCGAGTAATTCATCAAGTCGAACTTGAGCAACTTTGGAAATTATTAATTCGAGTTCGAGTCGAACCTGAACACAAATTTTCTGATCCGAGTCGAGCTTGAGCATTAGGGTGTTCGGATCGACTCGGGATCATTTTCACCCCTAGGTACAATCATTGGTGGAACCCATAACAGAATTATGGTCGGATTGAGAAAACGACAAAAATATTTTATGCAAATAACGGCGGATTTTTTACCGTTAATACTGTTGAACTACTTTCAGTAAAAAAAAAGACGATGCTGGCGTGGTTTGTGTAGTAGCACACGGTATTGATTATTGATGCTTACGTGAGAAGTCACTCAGTTATACTCAATTATTGCTATAGTAATTACTGCATCATATCTCTCATATTATTGATTCGATTATTGTCACAGTATCATCTGCATTATATGATATTTTATTAAATCAATAATTGAGATGAAAAAGTTATTCATATTATAAATTGCAATATTTACAATGTCTAGAAGTTCTGCTAAGGAGAGGTTTGGTCACCTAATTGCGCGCCAATAGGGAGAAATTCTTATTGGAAAGCCCCCTCTTTCCTGGGAACGACCTGGTTGATAAATATTGTGAGTTATAATATTAATGATGAATGTTGTTCGGTGTTGATATTGGAGACATGGACATGGTATTTGAGTCCGGAACGTCGAAATTAGTAAAAATAGTCTATAAACACAAAATTTTTCGGAATGTACTATTTGGTCAAAAAGTCAACAGTTGACTTTTTCGGGAAAAGTCAAACTTCAAAATTTCAAAATTTATATTTTTGATAAAAATGGTTTCATTATGTTGGAAATGTTTGTGTTAGTGAAAATCGACATTTATTTCGATAATAATTGATGTCTACAGGTTATATTGATCAATCGGGTATTTAACCGGATAAATGAGCAATTGATTGCTATTATTTCACATGATTATAACTATTTATTCACATGTGATACTATTGACTCACATTCTTGTTACTATTAGGGGAGTTGGTGCAAGATTGATAATACTTGCATGACTAAGTTAAAAATAGAGGTATAGATGGAGGTACTATACTGTAATTCGTATTTTCACATGTCTAGAACTATTGAGTCACACATTTTACTATTAAATCACATGATTTCCTATGAGGGGGATTGGTGCAAGTTTGATAATACTTGGATGACTGAATTAAAAATGACAGAAAAGTTAGAGGTATTGTATTGTAATTTTTCGAGCCCCAAAACGTGCAATTATCGAAACTATATTTTTCTATAAATAGAGGCTCATTCTTCATCATTCTTCACTAATTCACTAAAGCTATAGAGCAATTATTATAGAGTGAAATTATAGAGGAAAGCTATAGAGAGAAATCTATAGAGAAAAAGAAGAAGAGAAGTCTATTGTCTCACTACTCCTATATCCAGTTTCTTTCAAAGGTAAGGGGTGTTATTCTTTCTTCTTGAAGAGAACTTCTGTTATTCCATTCTTTATTATTCTGTTGGAATAACCTGTAAAAGTGGCATACCCTATACATGACCTGTATACGCGGCATACCCTATACATCACCTGTATACGCGGCATACCCTATACTTGGTGAAATCCTTATGTTGTTCCATTCTTTATTATTCTGTTGGAATAACATGTATACGCGGAATACCCTATACTTGGTGACATTCTTTTACTATTTCATCTTTTATTTTTTGTGGAATATCCCGTGCATCTTTATCTGTGGGACTGGTTCCATTTACTTATTCGTCTTTTATATTTCGCTTAGGAATATCCATCATCTTTATATACTGGGACTGGTTCCATTTACTTATTCTATCTTTATATTTCTCGCGAAATATCTCAGTATGTCTTATATCTGTAGGACTGGTTCCATTTTATGATTCGCATTTATTATTCATTGGAATAACTGCCTACATGCGGCAATCTTGTATGCATGGTGATATCTTTTGTTATTCCATTCGGTATTATATTCAGTTGATTAAAATTTTGACTTCTATACTCCATGAAATTAGTGGAATAACCTTTATATTTGCGCTTCATCCAGTATCTTTTCATGGAAACATTCTTTTGAGCATTCTTCAATTTTTACTCATTAAAGAAGTATCATGTTGACAATTTGGACATTATTGGTTCCTGGACAAATTAATTCTTGAACTTGTTTTATTGAATTCTTATATAATTGTCATCATCCTCATGTTTATATTTTTGAAAGTCATCTGTGGCCTGTAGTGCATAGATGGACTTGGTATAATTATGACCAGGGATTATTCAGTGTAATCATGACCGTAATGTTCCAAATGATGTGGTAAAAGTCCTTATTGGCTGTAGTGCATTGATGGACAGTTGTTGGCATGATCATGACCATTGATGAATACACAAATATCATTGGCCCGTAGTGCATGGAATTTGTGGTCATGACCCTAATGAATATTCTTTGCCGTAGTGCAGGGAATGATGTGGATTATTTATAAAGCTGAGTCTCAGCGATAAAAGTGATGAAAAACTTTTCAAACCATAAAAGATAGTAGATTCTATTCTCTACTTGACTCTTTTAATGGATTGCTTGATCATTATGATTAAACTTGATGTCTATTGTATTTTATCAGTTTAACATTGTTGGAGGCTAATGATAATTTATTTTGCATTATGTTAGTCATAATATTTCTTGCTGGGCTAGTTGAGTTCACCCTTTCTTTCATTGTTCTCTTCAGAAAATGAGAACGTAGCAGGGACGAGTCGGGGAACGGAGTGATGTTCTGGATTATAGTGTTAGCTAGTAGTCCTCACTATTCTGTTAAATAGTGTGACAATAAATGTATTGAGGACTTATTCTGAGAGTGGATATTATCTAGAAGGCAATATTTGTTTTAAAACTCACAGCATGTATTTTGTCGTATTGTACACGACTGTTGTATAATTAACTTGTATTTGATTTATGTACCATGTATTTGGCGACTCAAAATGGGTGATGAATACCTAATTTTGGGGGCGTCACAAAGTTGATATACAATATTCGATTTGTCGGGGAATATTCGTTTTAACAGAGAATATTCGTACGAAGACACAATCATTGGTGGACCCCACAATATAATTATTGTCGAAATGAGAAAATGATAAAAATATCTTTTTATGAAAATAACGGCGGAAGTTTTACCGTTAACTGTTGAAATACCCGGTGATAAAATGTACGATGTCTGGCGTGATTGCATAGAAATATACTGCAGTATTGATTATTGATGCTTACGTGAGAAGTCACTCAGTTATACTCAATTATTGCTACAGTAATTGCTGCATCATATGTCTTATATTCTTGATTCAATTACTATCACAGTATCATCTGCATAATATTTTATATTATTAAATCAATAATTAAGACGACAAAGTTATTCATATTATTATTTGTAATATTAACGATGTCTAGAAGTTCAGGTTAGGTCATCTAATTGTGCGCCAATAGGGAGAAATCCTTATCGGAAAGCCCCCTCTTTTCTGGGAACGATCTGGTTGTTAAATATTGCGAATTATAATAATGATAATAAATGTTGTTAAAAATATTGAGAGGATTTTTATGAAGTATTTGATGTAAATTTTGTTATTATATGAACCTTCATTTACTTATTTTTCAAAATAATCGGTAAAAAATTATTCAGTATATATATAATATGGTAGGACCCACCTGTGATGGAGACATGTTGGTGAGAGGGGAACACGTGGGGCCCACGTTGGAAAAAGGGGGGGGGTGGAATTCAGAAAATTTTTCAGGGGAGAAGTTTTTTTTCCTAACATGTGCTTATATATATATATTATATTTTGTTTTACTTGATAATTGAATTCAGCTGTTGGCATCCGTGATTTCATATATTATTTCGTCCATGCATGATTTTATTTCTTAAAAGTACTGTAAGACCTCAAATTATTAATAAATGAAATTTAAATTCCTCTATTTATTATTTTGAAATAGTAAGGGTTGATTTGATTAATGTGGTTAGTTATGGGTAAAAATACGTAATATTTCAAATAAGCAAGTGGTTATAAAACAGTCGTTTGGTCATGGAATATTCTTGTTGTCGGGGAATATTTAAATACGGCAATGACCTTTGTGTGGGCCCCATAACGGAAAGGGATTGGATGAAGAAAATGACAAGTATAAGTTGTTTATAAATAACTTGGCGTAGTTATTACCAATTAATCTTTTGTTAAAATACTCGGTGGTTAAAACACGAGAAGATACAAAGATTAATTCAATTATTGATTCTTACGTGAAGAAGACACTACTCAATAATTGTTATAGTAATTCTTATTCAAAGATTTTATTTTATTGATTCAATAATCACGCATTAATATTTTATATTCTTTGTTGTTTCAAAAATTGTCATTACACAGTATTTTCCATTATCAGACAATAATTTATATTATCTGAATAATATTATTAGATAACATTATTGGCAATGTCTAGAAAGTTCTGTCTAAGGAGAGGTTTGGTCACCTAATTGCGCGCCAGTAAGGAGAAATCCTTATTGGAAAGCCCCTTCTATCCTTGGAACTGCCTGGTTGTCAGTATTGTGATTCAATAATATTATTCGTGAATAATTAATTATTAATTTATATGATAAGAAAAATATTAATTTATATGAATAAAGATTATATTGCTATAATTATCATTTTTGAATATTATGAAATGAATTTATTATAATGATATAGTTGTGGGTAGTATTTATAAATTCTAAAAAGTATGCAAGTGGTTATATTATATTCGATTGGTCGTAGAATATTCGTTTTGGCAGGGAATATTCGTACAACGACACAATCATTGGTGGACCCCCACAACAGAATTATTGTCGGAATGAGAAAACGACAAAAATATTTTATGAAAATAACGGCGGAGGTTTTCTGATTATCTTTGTTGAACTACTCGGTAGTAAAAAAAGTACTGATGTCACGCGTGGTTGTGTGTAGTAGTACACGATATTGATTATTGATGCTTTCGTGAGAAGTCACTCAGTTATACTTAATTATTGCTACAATAATTGCTGCATCATATCTCTCATATTATTGATTCGATTATTGTCACAGTATTATCTGCATTATATGATATTTTATTACATCAATTATTGAGATGACAAAGTTATTCATATTAATAAATTGCAATATTTACAATGTTTAGAAGTTCTGCCAAGGAGAGGTTTGGTCACCTAATTTGCTACTAACAGGGAGAAATCCTTATTGAAAAGCCCCCCTCTTTCCTGGGAACGACCTGGTTGATAAATATTGTGAGTTATAATATTAATGATGAATGTTATTCGGAGTTAATTTTGGAGACGCGGACGTGGTATTTGAGTCCGGAACGTCAAAATTAGTAAAAATAGTCTATAAACACAAAATTTTTCAGAATATACTATTTGGTCAAAAAGTCAACAGTTGACTTTTTCGGGAAAAGTCAAACTTTGAAATTTCAAAATTTATATTTTTGATAAAAATGGTTTCATTATGTTGGAATTGTTTGTGTTAGTGAAAATCGACATTTACTTCGATAATAATTGATGTCTGGAGGTTATGTTGATTAATCGGGTATTTAACCAGATAAATGAGCAATTGATTGCTATTATTTCACATGATTATAACTATTTGTTCACATGTGGTACTATTGACTCACATTCTTGTTACTATTAGGGGAGTTAGTGCAAGATTGATAATACTTGCATGACTAAGTTAAAAATTGAGGTATAGATAGAGGTACTATACTGTAATTCGTATTTTCACATGTCTAGAACTATTGAGTCACACATTTTACTATTAAATCACATGATTTACTATGAGGGGAGTTGGTGCAAGTTTGATAATACTTGGATGACTGAATTAAAAATGACAGAAAAGTTGGAGGTATTGTACAGTAATTTTTCGAGCCCCAAAACGTGCAATTATCGAAACTATATTTTTCTATAAATAGAGGCTCATTCTTCATCATTCTTCACCAATTCACTAAAGCTATAGAGCAATTATTATAGAGCAAAATTATAGAGGAAAGCTATAGAGGGAAATCTATAGAGAAAAAGAAGAAGAGAAGTCTACTGTCTCACTACTCCTATATCCAGTTTCTTTCAAAGGTAAGGAGTATTATTCCATTCTTTATTATTCTGCATTTATTATTCTGTTAGAATAACCTTTATACGCGGAATACCCTATACTTGGTGACATTCTTTTACTATTCCGTCTCTATATTTACTTGAAATATCCCATGCATCTTTATATGGGACTGGTTCCATTTTAATATTCCGTCTTTATATTTTTTTTGAATATCACATCATCTTATATCTGTAGGACACGGTTCCATTTTATTATTCTGCATTTATTATTCTGTTTGAATAACTTGTATGTGCGGTCTCTATCGCATGCATGGTGATATCTTTTGTTATTCCATTCGGTATTATATTCAGTTGATTAAAATTTTGACTTCTATACTCCATGAAATAAGTGGAATATCTTTTATATTTGCGCTTCATCCAATATCTTTTCATGGAAACATTCTTTTGAGCATTCTTGAATTTTTACTCATTAAAGAAGTATCATGTTGACAATTTGGACATTATTGATTCCTGGAAAAATTAATTCTTGAACTTGTTTTATTGAATTCTTATATCATTGTCATCATCCTCATGTTTATATTTTTGAAAGTCATATGTGGCTCAGTAGTGCATAGATGGACTTGGTATGATTATGACGAGATTATTCGATTGTAATCATGACCGTAATGTTACAAATGATGTGGTAAAAAGTCCTCATCGTTCAGTACGTAGTGCATTGATGGAGCAGTTGTTGGCATGATCATGACCATTGATGAATACACAAATATCCTTGGCCCGTAGTGCATGGAATTTGTGGTCGTGACCCTAATGAATATCCTTGGACGTAGTGCAGAGAATGATGTGGATTATTTATAAAGCTGAGTCTCAGCGATAAAAGTGATGAAAAATTTTTTAAATCATAAAAGATAGTAGATTCTATTCTCTACTTGACTATTTTAATGGATTGCTTGATCCGCTGCAGTTAAACTTGATGTCTATTGTATTTTATAAGTTTAACATAGTTGGAGGCTAATGATAATTTATTTTGCATTATGTTAGTCATAATATTTCTTGCTGGGCTAGTTGAGCTCACCCTTTCTTTCACTGTTCTCTTCAGGAAATGAGAACTTAGCAGGGACGAGTCGGGGAACAGAGTGATGTTGGATTATAGTGTTAGCTAGTAGTCCTCACTATTCTGTTAAATAGTGTGACAATAAATGTATTGAGGACTTATTCTGAGAGTGAATATTGTCTAGAAGGCAATATTTGTATTAAAACTCACAGTATGTATTTTGTCGTATTGTACATGACTGTTGTATAATTAAGTTGTATTTAATTTATGTACCATGTATTTGGCGACTCAAAATGGTTGATGAATACCTAATTTTGGGGGCGTCACAGTTGGTATCAAATCTTAGGGATATGATCCCTGGCTAAGGTGTGAGACAAGAACTAGGAGGGGAGAGACGGAGAATTCCTTCCCTAGTATGACCTACCTAAGTTTATGTGGTATTTAATTGGTTGGTCAGAGTATAGGAATAATATGTGATATGTTAATTCACCCTTGTTTTGTGGTAGTATTTGAAAATGGCATCCGAGAATTTTGAGAACATTAATGGAGCACAGGAGACCGTTGAGTCTCCACAGATCAATAATCAGGACAATGTGCAACAGGATGGCGATCCTTTTGTTGTTGACTTTCTTGTGTGGAATGCACCAAAGCTAAACTTTCTGTAGGCGATGTCGTGAATGAAGATGGCAAGTTGATAGGTATCATTGTGAGGTGTTATCCAGGTTAAGGGATAAAAGTCACAGTTTTGAATGATATTTCTATCGTTAATAAATTTTCTGACGTATTCTTTCTAATTTGTATTATTTGGAGTTGTGCATTTGAGAATCGAAATACATATAATTAAATAAAATAAGTCTTGACAGTAATTTTATGTCTTATATTTAATTGGAACATTGTATGGTAGAAGGATTGAATTGTACGCTAACTATTTACTCAAAGGTTCTTTTATGATTAATATTGAAATCTATATTATCTGAAAAGTCGTTGATCGCTAAGGAGGATTATCCTTATCATAGAATAAATGTTATTTATTTAAATAAATTAATAGATTAATTTATTTATTTAAATAAGATTAGAATTGTTCTAATTGTTTATTCACAACCGATTTAATATGAAGAACCTAAATGGTCACCTGCAAAAGGAAGAATATTTATTTAAGAAGTAAATGACATAATCGTAATAATAAGTTAAGTATATTTAATTTAATCTATGGTGATAGAATAAATTAAATAATTTACTATTAAATATAAATTAATAAGAGTAGTCTTATTATTATTATTATTATTATTATTATTATTATTACTATTATTATTATTATTATTTAATTCCTAAAGAAGTTTGAAAATTAATTATTAAAAGTACTCTCATATATTTTGAATAATATTACGTGCCTGATTAATTAAAATAAAACTCAATTCCTTAATTGTTAAAAAGGGTTGCCTAGATCTATAAAGAAGAGGAGTCTTATTATGAGTGAGGGTTGTTGATATTTTCACAACACACATGAATGACAATTCCAAGAGTTAGTATTTTCTATAGAGATAGAAAAACTAGAATTTTTTCAAACACTCATCTTCTTGAATACTTGTTCTTCCTTGGTGGATCATAGAGGTCAAACACTTGGTTGACTAACGTTGATTAAAGGAAGGAATCAAACCCGATTGATTCAAGTTGAACGTGAAAAGGAATTGGAGGTGAACTTGTACCTGAGGAAGTTAGTAGAAACAAGGGTATGAATCTGATCTCCATCTCTTTTCTATTGATTGATATTATGCATAAAGTATGATCACAGTGATGAGTTTGTATGAAAATTTTAAATTCTTATTTTATCGCGCTTCCACACCTTTTGTGTAATTTGATTGCATGATCGCGATATATACAAACTGTAAGATCCCAACTTATTACAAATAAATTAAATTTTCCTCTATTCATTATTCTAAATTAATTAGGGTTAATTTGATATAATATTTTTGTTATGGGTGAAATGTGAAAATTTTATAAAATAAGCAAGTGGTTACAAAATATTCTTTTTGTCGGAGAATATTCGTTTGGTCGTGGAATATTCTTTTTGTCGGGAATCTCCGTACGACTGCGCAGTCATTTATGGGCCCCATAACGGAAAACAGTTGGATGAAAAAAAACGACAAAGATTGAGTTTTATAAATAACTGGCGTAAATTATTACCGTTAACACCTTTGTTGGGTTACCCGGTGGTTAAAATCTGTAAATATGCATGGTTGCACAAAGATGATATTACCAGATTGCACAATATTGTTGAATTCTTGATTTAGACGTAAGAAGGCTTTACTCAATAATTGTTACGTGAATTTATCGCTCAATATTTTATTTTATTAATTCAATAATTCTTTGCGTTGTTAGTTTATATTATTATTGTTTCAATAATTGTCACCGCATAAATATTTTTCATTATCGGATCAATAATTCATATTATTTGAATAATATTATTAGATAACATTATTGGCAATGTCTAGAAAGTTCATCGAGAAGAGGTTTGGTCATCTAATCAGCGCTTAGTAAGGAGAAATCCTTATTGGAAAACCCCTTCCTCGAACTACTTTGGTTGTCATAATTATGATTCTGTAATATTATTTGTGAATAATTAATTATTGATTTATATGATAATGAAATATTTATTTGATATAGATGATGGATATATTTATTTTATGTGGATATAATTGAAGGAATTAATGCTGAGGTGTTTTATCAGTATTTTGTCGGACTGGAAGTATTAAAAATCATCCGTTTGTGGATTTCGGATATTTATGTTTGGAATTTGGAAAACCTCAAAGCTACAAAGTTGTAGATAATTCGATTTCAGGCAGAATGGACACAAAATTCGTATTTTTCTGATAAACGGTCTATTTTCTATGAATTATTGAAGTTTCAGAAAATAAAATAATTTTTATTAATTTATGGGTGGGACCCACTCTTGTTTGAACATGTGGGCTGCTAATTTTTGGGGTGGCTGGTCTTTGTTGGCAACTTAGGTTGCGTAAGAAGAAAATTAAAAATATTATATTTTATTATTTTAGTCTCCTATGGCGTTCTAACATTTTCCTATAAATAGAGGGCTAAGTTAGAATTGAAAAACACACCAGAAACAAGTTTTCACTCTTTATCTCTCTAAATTATCGAGCGTATCCTTGTGAGTATACTTTGAGTGTTGCTTTATCTCTGGTGCGGGTTTCACATCAAGACTATACCAAATTCAATTCGGTCAAGATGAGTTATTTTGAGGTAAGGGATGTTATTTTCTTCTTAAATGATATTATTTTCTTCAATATCATTATACCGAAATATTGGTGAACTTTTTAATCAAATTTGGACCTTTTTGTGTTGGGGTTACTATTCACATACTAAGACTATTCACGATATAAGACTTTATTCACGAATACTGACAAGACTATTAACCGAAAAATGAAATTTCTTCTTTTTGTCCAAGATGTCTATTTTGGTTACTATCTTTGATTGTATCCATGTTTTGATCGTTATTTTTGAATTCTGCTTCAAAATCGGTTATTATGAAGTATTATTGATCTTGGATAAACTGTTATACGAATCCCTAATATTTGTTCTTCTATCTCTCTGGATTCGTTTTATGTCAATTATTTTTCATCATCCTCAGTCCTAAATGATGCTATTACTAAATATCTTTGGCCTGTAGTGCAAAGATGAATGATTAACTGATGAATATCTTTGGCCCGTAGTGCAAAGATGAACAGGTGTTGAGATGAACATGACCAACTGGTGAAATAAATGAATATCTTTGGCCTGTAGTGCAAAGATGAATATTTGATTAAAAGATGTATCTTAATTGTTGTTACAGGGATAAAATATTGATGATGGACTCTTAAATATTAGAAGATAGTAGAATTCATCCTCTACGTGACTCTTTTAATGGATTGTTGTTTCCGCTGTATTTGTTGATCTAAAACTTGTTATTTCATTATATTCTATCGATTTTTCCTGTTGATGACTAACGATAATTTGTTGTATATTATCTTAGTCATAATATTCTTTACTGGGTTAGTTGAGCTCACCCTTTTCCTTTTTGTTCTATTTTTCTTCTCAAGAGGTGAGAACATAGCAGGATTGAGTCGGGGTATGGAGTGATGTTTCTAGAAAGATGTTTTAGCAGTCCTCACTATTTATGTAAAATAGTGTTTGAATAATTATAATGAGGACTTATTTGTGTGTAGATATTGTCTAGAAGACAATATTTGTATTTAAACTCACAGTATGTATTGTCGTATTTTACACGACATTTGTATTATTGAAGTTGTAGTTTGCTTTCTATACCATGTATTTTGGTGAATCAGAATGGGTGTTGTATACCTATTTTGGGGGCGTCACAGTTGGTATCAAAGCTTAGGGATATGGTCTCTGGCGGAGATCGGAGAATAGAACTAGGAAGGGAAAGATGAGTAAATCCTTCGCTAGTGTGTCCTATCTAAGCTTATTTGTTGGTCAGTCATAATATAGGGATATTATGTGATATGTTAATTTGTTTAATTAACCCTTGTTTTATGGCAGTATTTAAGAATGGCTGCTGAGAACGTTAACAATGGAGTTTATGAGACGGTGGAACAACCTTTAGTCACAAATGAGGAGAACGTGCAACAGGAAGGCAATATTCCTCCTGTAAACAACACTACCGAGCAAACGATGAACGATGGAATGTTTAGGAGCTTTTTGCAGTTCATGCAAAATCAGACGAGGGAGACTCGTGTACAAAATACGGGTGAAAATGATGGCAACGCGCGGTCTGTCACAGCCAAGCAGTTCAAGAAGTTGGGACCACCAGATTTCTGGAGAAAGCCCGATCCGATTAAGGCGGAAACATGGGTCAAGCAAATTACCAAGATATTCGATGTCTTGGGATGCACGGAGGAGCAGAAGGTTTCATTCGCCACCTTTATGTTCCGTGGAGAGGCGAGACTTGGTGGGAATCAGGTGAAGCGCACCACCCACCAAGACTCAACATGTCTTGGGAAAGATTTTAAACTGTTCAATGATAAGTACTTTCCAAAAAGTATTCGTCATATGAAGGAGGTAGAGTTTATTAGACTCGAACAGAACAACATGACGGTGTCTCAGTACGAGGCAAAGTTCGCAGAGTTACCCAGGTTTGCACCTCATTTGGTGGAGAATGAGGAACGTATGACGCGGATGTTTCTGAGAGGTCTAAAACCCGAGATTCGTCAATACCTTATATCTCATAAATTTTCTCTGTATTCAGATGTTGTGAACAGGGCTCAGTTATTAGAGCGAGATAGTGAGTATACTCAATTGAGGGACCACAACCAGGGTAATATCGGTGACAGCAGTCATCAGAACGATGATAACCAGCGAGGATGGAAGAATACGAACAAAGGCGGTAACCACTCAGGTGGTAATGATGGACATGATAATAGGAGAGGTGAGTCAAGTGGAAATTTCAGAAAGAGGAGATTCAACAACGACGGAAAGACATCACAGACAAAGACCAAAGACCAACAACAAATTCTAGGGAGGAGAGCGACCGCGATTAGATGTTATAAATGCGGGAAGGAGGGACATATCAGCCCAAACTGTCCACAACAATCCAAGGTATGTTACAACTGTGGAAAGGAAGGCCACATAGCTCAGGATTGTTCTATAGCAAAACCAAGTTCAACGTGAATGGTGACTCCAAGGGCTGTCCCGGATAAGTCGAAATCAGCGGTTCCAGGAAGAGCGTTTGTCGTGACTGGCCAAAATGTGAGGAACCCGAACGAGGTGATCATGGGTAAGCTAATCTTGAATTCTTGCGAAGTTTATACCTTACTAGATACCGGTTCTACCCACTCTTTTATCTCTCCTGCTTGTGCTCAACGTTTAAACTTGACTCCGGAGAAATTGGACTTTAACTTATCTGTTGAAACTCCGTTGGGTGAAACCTTCGTTACATCTACAGTTTATAAATCTTGCATGATCCAAGTTGGCACTATCACATTACCTATTGATCTTATTTCTTTAAAAATACTTGCTTTTGATGTGATTTTAGGAATTGATTGGTTAACCACTCATCATGCCAAAATTGATTGTTTTCGTAAGTTTGTTAGTTTTCATATTCTTAACCAACCTGTCATACGAATTCAAATTACTAAACCACTAAAATCGATTCATCGTCATATCAAGCCACAAAGCTATTCGTTTATTGAAAAACGGATGTCAAGCTTTCTTAGCCCATGTTATGGATTTGAATAAAAGACATATCGATTTGAATAATATTTACGTGGTTAGAGAATTTCTCGATGTATTTCTTGAAGAGCTTCCTAGTCACCCCGTAACGTGATGTTGAATTCTTTATTGACCTTGAACCGCATACAAAACCAATTTCTAAAACCCCATATCGAATGGCTCTCTTGAACTTCGAGGAGTTAAAAGTCCAACTACTGTGAATTATTAGACATCGGTTTCATTCGTCCTAGTACATCTCCTTGGGGTGCTCTATTTTATTCAGTAAAGAAGAAAAGGCGGGAGTATGCGACTTTGTATTGACTAATGAGAATTAAACCATGTCACCATCAAGAATAGGTATCCATTACCTCGCATTGATGACCGTTCGACCCGAGCCATAAGGAGCACAATTCTTTTCAAAGATCGATCTTCGATTACGGATATCATTTGAAGATTAAAACCGAGGATATTCCGAAGACCGCCTTCGAGGACTCGTCGGGCATTATGAATTCTTAGTCATGTCTTTTGGATTGACTAATGCTCCCGCCGCTTTCATGGACATGATGAACCGAGTATTCAAGGAATATTTGGATCAGTTCGTTGTTGTCTTTATTGATGACATCCTCATCTATTCCAAAAGCTGTGAAGATCATGAGCACCATTTGAAGCTGATACTTGAAAGACTTCGTGAACACAAGCTTTATGCCAAGCTGAAGAAATGCGAGTTCTGGCTTGAGGAAGTAGCATTCCTTGGGCACGTGGTGTCAAAACATGGAGTATCTATTGACCCGACGAAGAATGAAGCAATACAAAGTTGGGAGTAACCGAAGTCGGTGACCAAAGTACGCAACTTTCTGGGCTTAGCTAGTTATTATCGGAGATTCGTGGAAGGATTTTCTCGAATCGCTACTCCGTTAACTCAGCTGACTCAAAAAGATACAAAATTTGTATGGAGCCAAGAATGCGAGAAGAGTTTCCAAGAGCTTAAGAGGAGACTCATTTCGGCACCTGTTCTGGCAATACCATCTGGTACGGATGGATTTGTTATCTACAGTGATGCTTCTGGCAAAGGGTTAGGATGTGTTCTCATACAACATGGGAAAGTCATAGCATATGCCTCACGACAACTCAAAGAATATGAGAGGAATTATCCTACTCATGATCTGAAGTTGGCAGCAGTCGTATTCGCATTGAAGATATGGAGACACTACTTGTACGGGGAGAAAGTGGAGATTTATACGGACCATAAAAGCCTCAAATATTTTTTCACCCAAAAAGAACTCAATATGCGGCAACGACGTTTGCACTCGAGTATTAAAAAGATTACGATCACACTATTTAATATCATCCTGGAAAAGGGAACGTAGTAGCTAACGCATTGAGTAGAAGATCATATTCAAGTACGAGTGCAATATTGTCAACGCAAAGGCCCATTTTATACGACTTACAAATGATGGAGATAGAGTTAAAGGCTCCAAGTACCCACGTGATGATATCAAACATACGAGTAGAACCGACTTTGATCGATAAAGTTAAAAGCCGCTTTCAAGCTACGGATTCAAGGGTCACGATGCGTATGAAGAAGAAAGTGCAAGAAGGAGCTATATTCGGAAGCGAGAATAGATGAAGAAGGAATACTTAGATTCAACTCTAGACTTTGTGTTTCTAACGACTCGATTTGAAGCATAGAATCATGATGGAGGCACACAACACCCCGCTTTGCAATCCATCTCGGAAGTACCAAAATGTATCATGACATTCGACATACATTTTGGTGGAATAATATGAAGAGAGAGATCGCGGAGTTTATCTCAAGATGTTTAACCTGTCAACGTGTAAAGGCGGAGCATCAAGTGCCAAAAGGACCATTGCAACCACTTGAGATTTCGGAATGGAAGTGGGAACACATTACCATGGATTTCGTTACAGGTCTTCCCACGGTTTCCCAAGGTATAAATGCTATTGGGTTATTGTTGATAGATTAACCAAGTCTGCTCATTTCTTACCTATAAGAGAAACTTATTCCCTTGAACGTCTTACTCATATGTACGTGAATGAGATTATGCGATTGCATGGCATACCAGTATCCATAGTTTCGGATCGTGACCCAAGATTCACTTCAAGATTTTGGGTTAGCTTTAAAGCTACGGGAGCGGATTTATTTAATTGATTCAAAGATATCATCCTCAAAGCAGATGCATAATCGAGAGGAATATTCAAACCCTTGAAATCTATTAAGACTCTGTGTTCTAGATTTCAAAGGAAGTTGGGATAATTACTTGCCACTGGTGGAATTCTCCTACAACAACAGTTATCAAGCAAGTATAGGCATGGCTCCATTTGAGGCATTGTATGGACGAAAGTGTCGATCTCCAGTATGCTGAGACGAGGTGGGTGAAGCAACTTTATTGGGACCAGAATTAGTACGCATGACTACAGAAAAGATTCAACTGATTCGACAACGTATACAAACGGCACAGAATCGACAAAAGAGTTATGCGGATCTTCATAGAAAGGACGTGGAGTTTAATATTGGAGATCATGTATTGTTACGTGTTGCTCCATGGAAGGGAGTTACAAGATTTGGAAAGAGAGGAAAGCTCAATCTAACATTTGTTGGTCCATTTGAGATTCTTGACCGAATAGGAAACATGGCCTATAGACTCGCATTACCTCCAAACATGTCTCATGTTCATAATTTTTTCCATATATCTATGCTTCGTAAGTATGTGAAAGACCCGAACCATATTATTGAGTTAGAACCAGACGAGATAGCCAAAGATTTAACATACGAGGAGATACCCGTTAAGATCTTGGATAGGAAAGAAAGATGTCCTATTTACGAAGGTTGTACCACAAGTTAAGGTTTTTGTGGAGGAACCATACTATGAAGAAATGACACGGGAGTTGGAATCTAAATGAAAGCGAGGTACCCTCATTGCTCAAATACCAGTATCGCACGCCAATTTCGAGGACGAAATTTTATAAGGAGGGAGGTCAGAAGACCTCAACTTATTATAAATAAATTAAATTTTCCTCTATTCATTATTATAAATTAATTAGGGTTAATTTGATATAATGTTTTGGTTATGGGTGAAATGTGAAAATTTTATAAAATAAGCAAATGGTTACAAAATATTCTTTTTGTCGGGGAATATTCGTTTGGTCGTGGAATATTCTTTTTTGTTTCCGGAATCTCCGCATTTCTGACAAGTAGCGATCATTTATGGGCCCCATAACGGAAAAACAGTTGGATGAAAAAACGATAAAGATTGAGTTTTATAAATAACTGCGTAAATTATTACCATTAACATTGTTGGGTTATTCGGTGGTTAAAATATAAAAGAATACGAATGGGTTAGTTAAAGAAGCATTACCTGACAGTAGATAATATTGTTGAATTATTGATTAAATACGTAAGAAGGCATTACTCAATAATTGTTACTGTGAGTTATCTTGCTTAATATTTTATTTTATTGATTCAATAATTGCTTTGCGTTGTTAGTTTATATTATTATTGTTTCAATAATTGTCACTGCACAGTATTTTCTATTATCAGATCAATAATTCATATTATTTGAATAATATTATTAGATAACATTATTGGCAATGTCTAGAAAGTTCTGTCAAGGAGAGGTTTGGTCATCTAATTGCGCGCCAGTAAGGAGAAATCCTTATTGGAAAGCCCCCTCTTTCCTGGGAACGGCCTGGTTGTCATAATTGTGATTCTGTAATATTATTTGTGAATAATTAATTATTGATTTATATGATAATAAAATATTTATTTGATATAGATGATGGATATATTTATTTTATGTGAATATAATTGAAGGAATTAATGCTGAAGTGTTTTATCAGTATTTTGTCGGACTGGAAGTATTAAATATTATCCGTTTGTGGATTTCAGATATTTTATATTTGGAATTTGGAAAAACTCAAAGCTACAAAGTTGTAGAGAATTCGATTTCAGGCAGAATGGACATAAAATTTGTATTTTTCTGATAAACGGTCTATTTTCTATGAATTATTGAAGTTTCGAAAAATAAAATGATTTTTATTAATTTATGGATGGGACTCACTCTTGTTTGAACATGTGGGTTGCTGATTTTTGGGGTGGCTGGTCTTTGTTGGCAACTTAGGTTGCGTAAGAAGAAAAATAAAAATATTATATTTTATTATTTTGGTCTCCTATGGTGTTGTAACATATTCCTATAAATAGAGGGCTAAGTTAGAATTGAAAAACACACCAGAAACAAGTTTTCACTCTTTCTCTCTCTAAATTATCGAGCGTATCCTTGTGAGTATACTTTAAGTATTGCTATATCTGATGCATGGTTTCACAAAGACTATAACCAAATTCAAATGTAATACGGTTCTTTTGAGGTAAGGGATGTTATTTTCTTCTTAAATGATATTATTTTCTTCAATATCATTATATCGAAATATTGGTGAACTTTTTAATCAAATTTGGAACTTTTTGTGTCGGAGTTACTATTCACGATATCAAGACTATTCACGATACCAAGACTATTCACTTAATACGGCACTATTCATTTAGAAAAATGAAATTTCTTCTTTTGTCCAAGATGTCTATTTTGGTTACTATCTTTGATTGTATCCATGTTTTTGATCGTTATTTTGAATTTCGCTTCAAAATCGGTTATTATGAAGTATTATTGATCTTGGATAAACCGTTATACTTAATCCTAATATTTGTTCTTCTATCTCTCCGGATTCGTTTTATGTAAAATATATTTTCATCATCCTCGGTCCTAAATGATCTTTATTATCGAATATCTTTGGCTTCAGAAAGTGCAAAGATGAATGATTAACTGATGAATATCTTTGGCCCGTAATGCAAAGATGAACAGGTGTTGAGATGAATATGACCAACTGGTGAAATAAATGAATATTTTTGGCCTGTAGTGCAAAGATGAATATTTGATTAAAAGATGTATATTGATTGTTGTTACAGGGATAAAATATTGATGATGGACTCTTAAATATTAGAAGATAGTAGAATTCATCTTCTACGTGACTCTTCTAATGGATTGTTGTTTCCGTTGTATTTGTTGATCTAAAACTAGTTGTCAATTATATTCTATCAGATTTTTCCCTGTTGAAGACTAACGATAATTTGTTGTATATTATCTTACTCATAATATTGTTTACTAGGTTAGTTGAGCTCACCCTTTTCCTTTTTGTTCCATTTTTCTTCTCAGGAGGTGAGAACATAGCAGGATCGAGTCGGGGTATGGAGTGATGTTTCTAGAAAAATGTTTTAGTTGTCCTCACTATTTCTGTAAAATAGTGTTTGAATAATTGTAATGAGGACTTATTTGCGTGTAGATATTGTCTAGAAGATAATATTTGTAGGGAAATGTTAAATCCACAACACTTTTTGTTATTTCCACAACAAAAGTGTTGCTGTAGAGGATCTATAGCGACACTTTTGTTGTGGAAATAACATTTTCTGTTGTGGATTTAACAATTCCCTATTTGTATTTAAACTCACAGTATGTATTGTTGTATTTTACACGACATTTGTATTATTGAAGTTGTAGTTTGCTTTCTATACCATGTATTTTGGCGACTCAGAATGGGTATTGTATACCTATTTTGGGGGCGTCACACAAACCTAACATATGTTATATTATTTAATTATTTAAAATCTATTTAATTATTTTAACACAATCAAAATTTGTTAATTTTCTCTCAAAATGTAAAATATGACACTAGTTTACATACAATCCTTATATAATTTTTTCTTTATTCCATATTCCGTTGACTTTTATCCTAATTATGAAAATATATTTACTCACTTTATGATAAAAATGTTATTTCTCTTTTGTGGTTAATGAATTCATGGTAAAAATAAGAAAATAATTCTCTTATATAATGTGGTTAAATTTATATTAATTATTTGTACTTTTTATTAAATGCTTAAATATGAATTAATACCCTAAACTATAGTCCATATTCCACTTCGGTGATCCACCTTTCAATTTTGTCAATTAGATGATTAAACTATCAATTTTCCAAGTACAAATAATTGAACACGCCACGTCAGAACTGGATCCGCCCCACCCCCGCCTCCTTTTTCTCAACCACGGTGATTCGGACAACTCATCTCCGCCGCCTCCTCCCTCAATTGCCTACCTCATAACTGGATCCGCGGGTGACTCAGGTCGAATCCTCCACCTCATAACTTCATTGTTGAACGGTGGCCTCTGTACTTGCAGAATCAAATCCCAGTCCATCCCTATGAAGAAATCATGGCCCTTGATTTTGTAGGCTTATCAAAAACGAATAATGGGAGCATCATTTTTTAGGCTTTTTGAAAATTTTGATTTGAAAGAGCTAATCTCCGTCTAAAACAAGCTAAAGAAGATCTTTCATCCATGGCAGAGCATTCATATAGATACATATAGACGTACAAAATACACACAGATATATTAATCTATAGATAGAGGAAATAGTACTTAGACACGGTCTCTTTGTGGACCTGAAGGACATGAATGGACATGACACCGGCGGTGGAGAGTTTCTTGTGGCAAACGTGGCATTTGAAGTGCTTGGCTTTTTGGTGCTGAACCAATATCTTCTCGTCATCGAATTCTCTGTCGCAGTAATAGCACCATACTTTTGATGCTGCTCTCTTCTTCTTCTTCCCCATCTCAAATCAAATCTCCCCCTAATCCCTCTCTACTTTCTCCCGCTCTGAGAAATCGATTAGTCTATGATTCTAATCTGATGAAGAATCGATCAATGAAGGGGTTTACAAACGTCCGTCGAAGGTTAGGGTTTCTGCGTCTATTTTTATTTCGGTCAGGGAACGGCCATATCAAATCATCCGGCGATATACCAGACTTTGGTATAGATTTATTAGTTTTTTTAATGATTAAAAAATAGTTTTATTTTAATTAGAAATGTTAAATTAAGTTTTGACCATTTTGCCCATGATATAAAACGATTTGTTTATGTAATGATTAAAAAATAGTTTTTTTTGCCACATAAGCTTGTTAAGACCTTCAATTAATTAGCCACGCCGCTAATTTCTCGACGTGGCGTATTCAATTTTGGTGTAATTGAAAAAATTGATAGCTTAATCATCTAATTGAAAAAATTAAAAGGTGGATCACCGAAATGGAATATGGCTTATAGTTTAGAGTACTAATTCATATTTAAGTCTTTATTAAATATTTTGTACCAAAGCCCGCCCCCGCTAGACCTAAATCCTCGGTTCTTCCCAAATCTGCTATCAGAAGAAGGAACAAAAATTTGAGCAAAACTTTATTTCAAGATTGGTCTAAAAAATAAAAATTGAAACAAAAGGCAGAGCAACACTTTTGCATGATTTCTCAATGGTGGAGACTTGTTGTCTCGTCATTGCTACGAGAAACATGATCAAAGTGAATAAAGATTCGCTTTGATAAGAGAAAATTAAGTAAGAACCACTTTGATTCGTTGCGCAACTCAATTAGTATTCCATCTCATAGCTCAATTAGTACTCCACCAAAAAATGATTTTGGAGTCAACACTGTATGCAATTCGATATTTTATGTAGTGATTTTTAAGTCTAATTACTTTATGGACCAAATTATGAAAATGGTAAAATTGGGTGAAACATAAGTGTATTTAACTTTATTTATTATGACATTATTATTTCTGGTTTGACAGTCAACAAGCTTTATTTTAATATCAAATTTAACAATTAAAGTTGTCGTAAAAAAAGATTCTGATCGACTGAATCATATATATGCTAACCTTAACACTCTAATTAAAAGTCAAAATAAAAGGAGAATTAATATTATAGTATTTGCTATTATAGAGCTTACCTATTTATCTTCTTAATATGTATAAAAAAACTTTTTTAACTGTTTTTTCTCTGCTTCACAAAAATGTATATGATAAGGAAAACGCCATGCAAGAAAACAAGCACCATAAATCAATACATACATATATATATATATATATAGAGAGAGAGAGAGAGAGTCCGGTTCTAATCCGGACTCCCGCATTTTAGTACCGTCATTTAAGAAAATTTGAGATCCCTGATAGGATCCTGATTCTATATATATATATATATATATATATATATATATATATGATTCCATTCACATCAATCGGTTGTTGAAGAAATATTTTTTGGTCCAAATACTACAACCTATAGATGCATGATCAGTAGTGGTATGCCTAAAATGAATTGTTCCTCAACAATCTGGCCGCTTCTGAATGGAATCTCTATTATACCTATACTTTAGGTGCTTTTATTCACCAATGTTGTGACAGCAAAAGCTTGGGGTAAAGTTATGAAAATTACTTAATTGGGCGGCAGGATTAATTTCTTTTCTTTTCTTTTGTTTATGATAAGTGAGTTTTGGATATATCAAAAAGTTATGAAAATTATTTTTGCTTTATATATGACTTTTGGGTGGCATGAAAGACAATTGTTATTTTACAAGTAAATTTTAGATATTTTCGCAATTTTTATCTTGCATGGGTTTCGAATAAGTTATTTATGATTCATGTGAAAGATAAATAATTTAATTTATTCTTTTAAATTATTGTTTCTTAAATGTGTAAGTTTAAAAATAAAGATGAAGTATACTCTAAAAGTTAAGATATTAAAATTTGATTACAAATATTATTACAATTTTTTAATAGATAATAATACAAAAAAGGTAATGTTAGAGGTTTCAAATTTTGTCTCAAATAATGTGTCATCATTATATTACTCCCTCCGTTCCTTAACACTCTGTTTCTGAGTTTTAAAATGGACAGAAAAGAAAAGAAATGGACGGAAAATTTAAGTTTTCTTTCCAATTCTTATGTTTCTGAATTTTTTAATAAACGGAAAAGAAAAAAAAATGGATAGAAAACTTGGTCATTTTTCCTGCCAAAGTTTTTCGTCTTAAATTGGCCTGATTTGGACGGAAAAGAAATTGGAATAAGTAATATTTTTATAATTCCCATATTATCCTCAACTTTTAATATAATAAATTTTAAATTACAACTTATGTCCTCAATTTTAAATTTTCTATTCTTTTCTATTAAAAACTCAGAAACAACACAAAGGAAAACTTTAAGTTTTCTATTATTTTCTTTTCTGTTCTAATTTAAGTTTTTTATTCTTTTCTTTTCTGTTCAAAACTTATAAACAGAGTGTAATATAAGTCGTTTTAGAAAAATATTTTTGTTCCTTAATATAAATCGTTTGAGAATTTCAAGTAAGCATTAATTGCTTAGTTTTCAATATTACCCCAAGTATTAAATGTAACTTTGGTTCTCTCACTATTTTTTGTTCAATAAATAACAAACTCTTCTTTCAATACAAGGGTAATATAGAGAATTAATATTATAGTTAATGTTATACAATCATTACCTTAATACTTGTGCAGAACCTTAAAACGACCTATATTAAGGAACGGGGGGGAGTAATTGGGTAAACTGGTTGTATTATGTCATAAATTATCATTAAAGTATTTAATATCATATCATTTGATACCAAAATTTTGAGACTAACAATATCCATACAAAAAAGATTTGTTTTGAAATTATGACATTAATTATAGTGAAGAATTTAGAAAGAAAGGAATGGAGGGAACAACTCTTTCCTTTCCGTTAGTTCATGAAAGCTATTAATTCCCGCTTTTCCCCTTCCCCTCCCCAGGACGACAAGAGAAGACTGAAAGAGATGCCCCAAACCCCTCCGCCTCTCTTTGACTTAAAAGCTTTGAAAGAGAAGCGGTTTTGAAAAGCCTCTGAGTTAAAAGCTTTTAAAGAGAAGCCCTTTTGAAAGAAGCTATTCAGAAACAGACCAATATAGTATTCTTTTCGTTCTCAAAAGTATGAACAAATTATATTTTTAACACTACATATTAAGAAAAACAAAATAGAAAAAAGTAATTAAGTAAAAAAAAATAAAGTTTCAAATTTATTCTTGGTACCCCAGCTGATTACATGAAGTCTCATATTTTTAATTTTTTTATACTACTAAGTCCCACTAAATAACATATTTACTATTCACTTTATGTGAAAGAATCGTAGCTTCGTAGAGTCATAATAGAAAAAATAATCGAAAAACATGACACGGTAATCCCTGTCCTTAAGGTCTTTATTTCCCTCACCACGAATGATTTGCTATGAGTTACAGACGATATACCTCCAGAATATATGTCAAGTTTCATAATTGAACAATTTGTGATAGCAATTCACAAAAATTTCAGTCGAATATTTCTTTGTGATAGTTATATGTTTATAGAAAAAATTAAGTGAGAACAAAATTAATTTCATGTGCAAGTTTTCTTCTTCTCATGTAATTATTCTCTATTCCTCATATATGTATATCTCTTCATATATCTATATACACATATAGATACATATGTATACATATATAATAGTAACAACTATTATATATCTATTTTAATTACATATTATTATAGATATAATATTGTTGTAAGTTACACATTAGTCATAATGATGTAGGTTACAAATTATTAATAATAATGTAATTTAAATAGAAAAATTGAGAGTTTCTTTTGTTTCACATAATTAAATAAGAAGATTACACCTCTTATGATTATACTAAAGCAACTAGTAATCATTTATTAATCATAATAGAACTATGACAAACTAATTTTTACAAACAACTTGCACCTTATCAAATGTTTCACTTAAGTCATTGATAAACACAAGTCATATGATTCCAACTTGAATCAAATGAATTACTCTTATTCTCCACATATAGGACATTAAGTTACAACTTTTATACTTACTTAAATTACATCCACAAATGAGTTTTATCAAACTCAAATATGACAAATAATAAATCTCAAAAGTATAAAATAAGGTGCAATACATAAAAACCCCTCACTTGTTTGGAAAAACTAATTTTCTTTCAAACACTTTTTTATCAAACAACTTCAAGGCTTGTATGCATAAAAGAAGGTGTGCCGAACATTGAACCTTCCCTTAGTGTAAACAATTTAAATTCACATCGAAGTTGATGGTGTTTGTAGATTGAACATCTAATTCTATATAATATGACAAAAATTGTCACACACACAAAATCCTCCTACCACGGTGAATATTCTCAAAGCATTGCGCTATTATGGCCATGCGCAATATCCTGGTTCATGAACCTCTAAGAGAGTAAACCACAACTCTTTATAAGAAGCGACTCCACTTCTAGTTCATATAGGCAAAATCTTTCACATGTGTTTTTGTTGCTAAGAAAATAACAACTTTATTAAGAGTATAACTCAACCTCGGTCGTGCGTGCAACAGACGTTATTATCTTAGACTACATATGGAACCACATCGATAGTAGCACAGTCATCTACTGTGACTTGTTTTCCCATTGAACCTATAAACTAGGGGTAACCTTGGAATAGGTTGAGTTCCTATCACCCCTGACTCAAAGTGGTTTAAGTTCCATATCACAAGTAGTTAAACTTACAAAGCTCTCATCAAAGTTTTAGTAAAAAGATAAGTCAAGTCATCACTTGACTTACTCATAGATAAATATTATAATACATTCTTGTATCAATTATCTAACAAAAAATATGTCTATGACCAACATGTCAAGACTTACCATTAAAGGTAATCTCATATGCTCTATACAAAACAATTTCATTATCACATCATAATGAACTAAGCAATGGAAGTGGCCATAATTTGATGTTTTAACAACAAATTTCAATTTCATTTACTTTCTTCATCATATAAAGCAACAATATTACTTGCTACTCTAAGTAAATTATTCCCTCACTAAGGATAATAATATATCCACCTACTTGTAAAAATATATTTATATATTCACCTACTTGTGAATATTTTCATACTTATTCAAGATCACAACCAGTTATGAATCCAAGATTAATAATTTGTACTACATTAAAATTTTCACTAACACGGTATCGTGAAATAGAAGGCTTTAGACTAGGCTACAATCAATGTTTTAACAAACACCCTAATCCATTAAACTTTCCTCATAAAATAATAACATTAGATCCATATTGTGAAATGGAAAATACTCATTTGTTTCTTACTCATCTAAAAAACAAAATTCAAGATTGGGTGAAAATTCAATTACTTTTAAATTTATAATTTTCCTCACTAAAATATAAGTGACATTTATGTGATTTATTAAAACATTGAGAAATCTAACAAAAATTAATTTTAAATCATTGATATACTAAGTTTAAATCTGTAGAGAGTATCTGATCTCGTGCATTGCATATCAAACATAAGTACTCTCCCACTAGCGCATGTGTACATCAGATTTGCAATAGCAATATCAAAATTAACTTCCAGTGTACAACAACTATTAAAGAATTATTAAATTCTTCAATCTCAAGGTTATCAAGTATAGCCCCTCAATACAATAAAATTGGTTTAGTTTAAATCCTCAATATGTTTTCACATGATAATAAGATAATATTTATTTTACAAGTCTTTCAACATAAAGAAAAAAAAAAGATCTATCTTAAACTCGTTACGTTAACAATACTATGTAAAATGATCAACATATATCATCAAAATACACAAAAACTATCACATTATAGTTTATACAATTATATTGTTAGTGTAAACATACAAAAAAATCTATATATGATAGAATCTCAAGGTAAATATGCACATATTATCCTAATATGTATCCATTTTAATATTTATAACTTAGTTTCAATCTCACTATTGAATTAAATCACAATAAACATTTTGGATCATATTTAGGCTAATAATATAGGTATTTTATTTACCAAATTATTATATTAATTTCCTTCATCAAATCAATATTGTTCTTTCTAGGTTCAGTTTATAATTTTGTAGAACCTTAAATAATTAATTAAGTGAAATAAGTTCACACATCAATATTATTCAAAAGTTTGTGTTTTTAAAGACTTTCATTTCATAGGACTACAAAATCAAATTGAATTTCGCAACAAGAAATCCATAAGCTTTACTATTTCTTACATAAATAAAATTATTCTCCAAATAGTTCAAAGGCCAAATTGAGTCTATAAATAAAAATCTTAAAGAATGATCACCCTCACATTTTTAAATAATTGAAATCTCATTGAATAGTTCCACTTCACAATATTATGCTCACTACTTAAAATAAATTTTAGATTAATTGACATTTTATGTGACAATGTTCCTATAAATATTACTTCCACATGAGAATATTAAGGAACACTTCTCAAAACAAAAAACTAATTAGTTCTTGTACATTTTAGGTATTAGTTATAATTCATATAAAGATTGTTTCAACTTAAGAATCTTTTAGAACACCCCCACATAAGAAAATAAGTTCTTATTTTATAAATTACATAAAATCTCAAATCCAAAAATTAATTAATATAAGCACTTAAAATTATACATGTACAATTTTCAAGTATACCAATGTTGTGACGCCCCCAAAATAGGTATACATCACCCATCTTCAGTCGCCAAAATACATGGTACAAAATTCAAATACAACTTAATAATACAGCTGTCATGTAAAATACGACAAAATGTAAACTGAAAGTTTTAATAAGAATATTGTCATCTAGATAATATCCACACTCAAAAGAGTGCTCATTACATTTATTTTCACACTATTTAACAGAATAGTGAGGACTACTAATACTATCTTCTGGACCGTCATTCCGTTCCCCGACTAGTCCCGGCTACGTTCTCATTTCCTGAAGAGAGCAATGAAAGAAAGGGTGAGCTCAACTAGCCCAGTAAAAAATATTATGACTAAGATAATGCAGAATAAATTATCATTAGCCTTCAACAATGTTAAACTGATAAAATATAACAAACATCAAGTTTAACTACAGCGGAATAAGCAATCCATTAAAAGAGTCAAGTAGAGAATAAAATCTACTATCTTTTATGATTTAATCATCCCTGTACTACGGCCAAGGATATTCATTAGTATCACAACCACAAATTATCCATGCACTACGGCCAAGGATATTCGTGTATTCATCAATGGTCATGATCATGCCAACAACTGTTCATCAATGCACTACGGGCCAATGAGGACTTTTACCACATCATTTGTAATATTACGGTCATGATTACACCGAATAATCCCTGGTCATAATCATATCAAGTCCATCTATGCACTACAGGCCACAGATTACTTTTAATAAAATATAAACATGAGGATGATGACAATGATATAAGAATTCAATAAAACAAGTTCAAGAATTAATTTATCCAGAAACTAATAACGTCCAAATTGTCAACATGATACTTTTTTGTAGAGTAAAACTCAAGAATGTTCAGAAGAATATTTACATGAAAAAAAATACTGGATGAAGCGCAAATATCAAGGATATTCCACAAATTTCAAGGAGTATAGAAGTCAAAACTTTAACCAACTGAGTATAATAAAGAATGGAATAACAAAAGAAATCATCGGGCATGCGATAGACCGCAATGTGCATAAAAGTTATTCCAACAGAATAATAAATAATGGAACCAGTCATGCGAACGCATATGTGCATGTGATATTCCCAATGTAATAATAAATAATGGAACCAGTCATGCAGAACGCACAAATGAGGATATTCTAATGAATAATAAACAACGGAATTCGGTCACGCAGAAACGCACGCATGGATGTTCCAATAGAATAATAAAAACGGAATAACAAAAGAATTTCACCATGTATACGGTACTTCGCATAGACAGGTTATTCTAACATAATGATAAAGAATGGAATAATAGAAGAATTTCACTAAGTATAGGGTAGCCCACGTATATAGGTTATTCCAACAGAATAATAAAGAATGGAATAACAGAAGTTCTCTTCATAAATAAGAAATAATACCCTTTACCTTAGAAGAAACTGGATATAGGAAAAGAGAGGTAGCAGACTTCTCTTCTTCTTTCTCTCTATAATTTTCTCTCTCTAGAGTTTCAGTGAATTCGTAAAAAATAATGAAGGAATGAACTTCTATTTATAAGAGAATGAAAAGGCACTGTGTAAGGATTTCTTCATCGATGAAATAATGCAAAGACTCACGGATATCATACGCAACATTTGGTTGATTGAAATTCAATGACATTACCTAATACAAACAAAAACTAAAATAATATATATATATATATATATATATATATATATGATCGGATCACAGTCAGATACTTTATCATTATTAGTGCTCACCCCCTTTTTGATGGGATCGACGGTGACGGTTTGGTCATACAACCGTCGCTCATACTTTTTAATGACGCTATATGTTGTCCATCGTAAAAAAGTATAGGCGACGGTTGTATGGCCAAAAACCGTAAATCGTCGAGGTCCGTCGCTAAAGGGGGTGAGCACAGTGAGTAAGATAAAGGGTACGACTATGATCAAATCCTCTCTCTCTCTCTCTCTCTCTATATATATAAACATAAACACATTTTTATTTGAATTATTACTCCCACCCGTGAACACTTTCTAGATTCCTTTCTCCCAAATTCATTTTCTCCCACGTGGGCCCCACATGTTCCCCTCCCACCAACATGTCATACTCACAGGTGGGTCCCATTATATTATACTAAACAAATTTCTACCGCTTATTTTAAAAATGGGTAAATGGGAATCCAAATAATAAGCAAAACTTACAACAACAACTTCATAAAAATCCTCTCAATATTTTTAACAACATTTATTATCATTGTTATAATTCACAATATTAATCGACTGTGTCGTTGTGAGAAGAGGTCTTTCCAATAAGGATTTTTCCTTATGGTATGGCAAGCAATTAGGTGACCAAGCCTCTCCTCGATGTAACTTCAGACATCGTTAATATTGCAAATAATAATATTAATAACTTTGTCGTCTCAATTATTGATTTAATAATATATAAAATATTGACAATAATTGAATCAAATAACGTGAGATACTATGCAGTAATTACTGTAACAATAATTGAACAAAACTGAGTGACTTCTCACGTAAGTATCAATAATTAATACCGTGTGCTACTATACAACCACGCGTGTGAAACCCCAAATTTTATGAATAAAGAATTAATTTTTTCAAAATAATTTTTTAATATTATGGTGTGAATTTGAGATAATGTTATAGTTCAGGTAGTATTTATAAATTTTGCAAAAGTATGCAAGTTGTTATATTATATTCGATTGGTCGGGAATATTATTTTTGTGGTCGGAAAATATTTAAATACGATGGTAATAATCAATCGTTGATCCCACAATGTAATTATCATTTGATTGAGAAAATGACAAAAAATATTTTATTAAAAACAATGGCGGAAGTTTTACCGTTGACATTGTTGAACTACCGGTAGTAAAAGTATAGTAATACGCATGGGTCGCATAGCAAAGCAATACCGGTATTGATTATTGATATTTATGTGAGAAGTCGTTTCGGTTTGATTCAATTATTGTCGATTATTAATATGAATTATTATAGCGATAATGACGTGTTGTTTTATTTGTATTATTAACGTAATAAAACAGAAACATCTTTTTATATAAAATAGAATACTTTATTAAAGTTATTCTATAAATAGAATATATTATATTTTATTATGCATAGTGTTGCATAGTGTTGCATAGTGTTTTGCATAGTGTTTGCATAGTAAAAATCTTTTTATATAAATAGAATATATTATATTTTATTTAAAATATTTTTCTTTAAATATGGACCGTCAAATTAAAGTAAATCAATCTGGACCGTTCATGAGTTAGTTACTATGCATTCCATTTTCCTATAAATAGGAAGCTTAGTTAGAATTGAAATCACACCAGAAGTTCAGAAAATTCTCCTTCTATAATCTTGAGAGTATTTCTTTAGAGTTTAAGAAAGCTTTGAGCGTAGTATAAGTTTCCTTCGAGTATATCCTCGCCCTACCAATCGGAGTACTCTTCTTTCAAATGTAAGGATTATTTTTTTTTTATTCTGAAGAGAAATTATTTTTCATATTCATATGAATATTATTATCGTTCAATATTCATTATATTCGTTTAATATTCGTAAGGAATATTATTTTCGTTTAATATTCGTAAGGAATATTATTTTCGTTCAATATTCGTTAGGGGTATTATTATTATAGTAAGGAGTATTATTTCTTTCGTATTCATGAAGAGAGCTATTGTTATTCCATTCTTTATTATTATATTGGAATAACTTTGCCTACATAAATCGCATACATGGTGAAATTCTTTATTATTCCATTCTTTATTGTACTATTGGTTATTGGTTTTACAGTTGTATGTCTTTGGCATGTAGTGAAAAGATGATATGTTGTTGAATATCGTGCAAAGATGATCTGTTATTTGATAGCTTTGAATTCAGAGTGCAAAGATGGACAGTGTATGATATGATCATTACCACTTGGTGATCTTAACGAATATCCTCGCACGTAGTGCGTGGGATGATTCGATGATGTGGATTATTTATTTAGCTGAGTCTCAGCGATTGGTTTTATAGTTGAATATCTTTGGCACGTAGTACAAAGGTAGACCACTGATTGGTATGATCATTGTTATTACACTTGAATATCTTCAGCCTTTGGGGTAAGGATATTGAGTAAACGTTCTATTAAGCCTTGTGGCAAGAAGGAATTGTTAATTCATGTTATTATAAATATGAATTGTGAACTTAATTATAATCTTTAGTGGTTCAGGTGAATACAGGTGATAAAAGTTGATGAAAACACGATTATCTTTGGCCCGTAGTGCATGGATAATTCGTGGTCGTGATACTAAAGAATATCCTTGGCCTGTAGTGCAGGGATGATTTAATGATGTGGATTATTTATTAGAGTCTCAGCGATAAAAATGATAAAAAAACTTTTTAAATCATAAAAGATAGTAGATTCTATTCTTTACTTGACTCTTTTAATGGATTGCTTGTTCCGCTGCAGTTAAACTTGATGTCTATTGTATTTTATCAGTTTAACATTGTTGAAGGATAATGATAATTTAATCGCATTATCTTAGTCATAATATTTTTTCTTTTGGGCTAGTTGAGCTCACCCTTTCTTTCCTTTGTTCTTTAGGAAATGAGAACGAATGGGACAAGTCAGCAAATCTGGAGTGATGGTCCGAGATGGTGTCTTAGTAGTCCTCACTATTTTGTAAAATAGTGTGATAATAAATGTAATGAGAACTCCTTTGAGTTTGTATACTGTCTAGATGACAATATACGTATTAAAACTCTTAGATTATGTTTTGTCGTATTTTACACGACAGCTATATTATTAGGTTGTATTTTATATTTTTGTACCATGTATTTGGCGACTCAAGATGGGTGATGTATACCTAATTTTGGGGGCGTCACAACGCGTATTACTGTACTTTTACTACCGAGTAGTTCAACAGTTTTAACTGTAAAACTTCCGTCGTTATTTTCATAAAAATATTTTTGTCATTTTCTCAATCCAACAATAATTCCGTTGTGGGGTCCGCCAATGATTGTGCCATCGTACGAATATTCCCTGTTAAAACGAATATTCCTCGACCAATCGAATATTATATAACAACTTGCGTACTTTGCAAAATTTATAAATATTACCCACAACTATAACATTATATCAAATTCATTCCATAATTTTAAAAATAATATTTATAGAAAAATCATCTTTATTAAAAAGTTGGGGTCTTACAAATGTAACGCCCCCAAAATAGGTATACATCACTCATTCTGAGTCGCCAAATACATGGTACAGAAACAACTACAACTTTATTAATACAATTGTCGTGCAAAATATGATAACACATAAACTGTGAGTTTAAATACAAATATTGTCTTCTAGACAATATCCACACTCAAATAAGTTCTCATTACAATTATTGATATACTATTTTACAAAAATAGTGAGGACCACTAAAACAACTTTCTAGAACTCATTTCATACCCCGACTAGTACTCGCTACATTCTCGTCTCCTGAGAAAAAAAATAGAATAAAAAAGAAAAGGGTGAGCTCAACTAGCTAGCCCAGTAAAGAATATTATGACTAAGATAATATAGAAAAAATTATCGTTAGTCCTCAACAGGAAAAAATCTGATAGAATATAATAAACAACAAGTTTTAAATCAATATTTATAGCGAAAATAATAATTTATTTAGAAGAGTTAAGTAGAGAATGAAATCTACTATCATCCATGAATTTAAAAGTCTATCATCAATATTTTATCCCTGTAACATCAATCAATATTTATTTTGAATCAAATATTTATCTTTGCACTACAGGCCAAAGATATTCATTAGTTGGTCATTCATCTCAACACCTGTTCATCTTTGCACTACAGGCCAAAGATATTCAGTTATATCATCATTTAGGACTGAGGATGATGAAAAATATTTTAAAGAAAACGAATCCAGTGAGACAAAAGAACAAATATTAGGGATTCGTACTTCGGTTTATCCATGTTTAAAAATACCTCATAATATACTATGGTGGAGTAAAATTCAAGAATGAATATCAAAATATGGATACAATCAAAGATAGTAACACAAATAGACATCTGGGAAAAAGAACAAAAATTTAATTTTTCTGTGAGTAGTATCGTATTCGTGAATAGTGTCGTATACGTAAATAGTAAACCTAAAACAAAAAGACAAGAATTTCACAAGAAAAATCTTACCAATATTCTGGTATAATGATATTGAAAGAAATAATATCATTTTTTTAAAAATAACATCCCTTACCTCAAAAGAATAGTACTTCTAGCTGAAATATCAGATATAACGCTGAAGAAATCTTGCACCGTATAGCAATACTCAAAGTATCAAAATACTCACAAGAATACGCTCGATAATATAGAAAGAGAAAACTTCAGTTTCTGGTGTGATTTTTAATTCTATCTAAGCACCCTATTTATAGAAAAATGCTTAGAACACCAAAGCAGAAAATTTAATAAAATATTAATATTTTTAAAATAAATTCCTACGCACACCACACCAAACCAAAGCATCAGCCACAAGTGGGACCCACCTCACAAAAAATAAAAAAATGTTTTTCTTAATAAAAATATTTATAACTCCAAAAATCAATTATTCCGGAACTTCAATAATTCATAATAAGTAGCCATTTTATCAGAAAAATTCAAATCTTATATCCATTCCATAGGAAATTCAATTATCTACAACTTTGTAAGTTTAAGTTTTTCCAAATTCCAAGCAGAAATTGACTGAAATCCACATACGAATGATTTTGGAGGCTTTAATCAAATTTCAGTCAAAAATAGGGCCCACCAACATGTTTAACATGTTTTTAGCATTTATTGTAACAAAAATACTTTTCCTTATCATTTATTTATATATCACACATTCATTGTAAAAATATTACCATTATTATATTATTGAAATATAATAATATATTTAAATGAATTATTAATTTTATCAGAAAAGATAAAATATCAATTTTTAACAATTGTCACCTTTTTAAAAATTCCTCCATTTATATCCACATAAATAAATATGTTCCTTATCATATAAATAAATAATTAATTATTTACAAATAATATTACAGAATCACAATAATGATAACAGGCCGTTCCCAGGAAAGAGGAGGCTTTTCGATAAGGATTTCTCCTTACTGGCGCACAATTAGATGACCTAATCCCTTTCCTCGACAGAACTTTCTAGACATTGCCAATAATGCTATCTAATAATATTATTCAAATAATATGAATTATTGATCTGATAATAGAAAATAATGTGTAGTGATAATTTATTAAAACAACAATAATATAAAATATCAATATAACAATTATTGAATCACTAAAATATTGAATAATAATTACTGTAACAATTATTGAGTAGTGCCTTCTTATGTAAGAATCAATAATTGGTGCAATACTGGCAGTGCTACTTTTTGCAACACTTGCGTACATTGTGTTTTTAAAGACTGTATTCCAACAATGTTGTTAAAGAATAACTACACCGTTATTTATAAAAACTCATACTTGTCGTTTTCTTCATCCAATCGCTTTTCGTTATGGGGCCCACAAAAGGATGCGCCGTCATACGAATATTCCCCGACAGCAAGAATATTCCACGACCAAATGAATATTCCCCGATAAAAATGAATATTTTATAACCACTTGCTTATTTAAAATATTTGCGCATTTTATCCATAACTAATCACATTAATCAAATCAACCCTTACTATTTCAAAATAATAAATAGAGGAAATTCAATTTCATTTAAGTTGGAGTCTTGCAACCAACACGTAACACTTGACTCTATGTAAATAATATAAAATTCATTATATACAAATTATAGCACAACTCATCATACTGCACAAATTTATTTACATATAAATCATAAAATATAAAAAATTATATTTACTTTTTAAGAAATTAATTTATCATAAACAAAATTAATTTATGTAGAAAGCAAATAAAATTTACACACATGAATTAGTATATCCTCAAGTATTTTTTTTATCCCAACTTAAACATGAAATATCATAAACATTATATCTTTTAAAAATTATAAATATAGAATTCAAGACAATTATCATAATAATATGAAATACTTGAACTTCACTATATTAATAAAAAGTCAAAACATAAAATATTTATCTCAATTAGAATATACAAAATTCTTTTAATCACATTAAAATTTACTACTTCTTGGACAAAAAGTACACATAAAAATAAATCAACATATACCAATTATGATTATCCCAAAAACACTACGAATATCATTTCTAAGTATTTTCTCAACATCAAAATCATAATGTATACAA
Source organism: Panax ginseng (assembly GCA_020205605.1). Taxonomy (NCBI): domain Eukaryota; kingdom Viridiplantae; phylum Streptophyta; class Magnoliopsida; order Apiales; family Araliaceae; genus Panax; species Panax ginseng. The sequence continues at coordinate 1,353,401 of CM035129.1, read as the reverse complement.
GATTTACTCAACCTAATTTACTTCTACAATATCTCTTTTAACTATTAGTTGATAATTAATTTATTATCCATAAACAAAGTAATCTATCTCAAAATTCATGCATACAAATACCAAGTAATATTACACACTAAATATTATCTCAAATTTTATATGCATAGTTTTGTTCAAGAAGAACATAAATTTACCTTATTTTTAAAATAAATTAATTTACAACTAATTTGCTATACATAGAGAAGAGTAAATTTCACAACTTTAACTACAAACACTAATAATAAATTAATTTCAATTAGTTTATAAGAATAATTTTCTTAAAACTCATGCATATATATACACATTTAGCAATATTATCTACTCAAAATATTACTAGTCAATATATATATACGCACAAGTTAAAGTTTGTTCCACCATAAACAATTATTAAATTATTTCCAAATCAAATAAAACTAATCAAATTAATTTATTATATAAGATCATAAGTAAAACAATACTCACACATGCAAATATCATCAACACATGATATAATACATCACATATATACCATTCATGTATATATACTTATAAAATGATAAACAAATATCATTCTCGAAAATAAAGAAAAAAAATCATGACATGCCTTTTTGGATAAAATTCGAAGAACATTGTATCAACTTTGGTGTTTTCCATGATGACTATTCATCTCTTCCACATCAATTTGCAAACTTGTAAATTGTAACAACTCTTTCACTTCTATTTCTATAATTTCATTTTCTACCAATGATTTGTCAACAAAATAATTAGTAAAATATCTCAAAATATAACTAATTATAATGATAATTTTATTGGTGAAATAGAAATAATAAAAATATCAATTATATTTGAAAACCGTGTTGTCTTCTATCTCACCAAAATCACGACTCCAACAAATACAATAAAGACCTTAAGATTGTTAGAACCGTAACTTCGTAGAGTCATAATCGAAAAAATAATCAGAAAACATGACACGAGTAATTTCTGTCCTTAAGGTATTTATCACCCTCACCACGAATGGTTTGCTATGAGTTAGAGATAATATATGTTCAGAATATATGTCAAGTTTCAGAGTTGAATAATTTTGTAATAGCAATTCACAAAAATTTCAGTCAAATATTTCTTTGTGATAATTATATATATGTTTATAAAAAAAATTAAGTAAGAGAAGAGAATTTCATGTATAAATTTTCATATAGTAAGAAAAATAAAAATAGAAAAAATAGGGTAAATAAAGTTTAAAATTTCTCTTTTGTAATCCCATAAAATTCATAAAATAATAAGTAATTTAGTTTTTTTGTACTAATAAACCTCTCTAACTGATATAATTATCTTTTGCTAACTATACTTTGTCTCATTATTTTAAAGATAAAAATAGTTATACATGTAGTTATGAGGATGGAGGAAGTATTTGATTATGAAAACTAATATTTTCATATTAAAAACTAACATTTGATATTTTTCACATATGACTCATATTAGTCAATAAAAATTTGACACATCAACTAATATGTTATACGTGTAAAAATATTAAGAATTCTTTTAGGCGAACATAATTATATTTGAATTTTACCTATTTATATTTTTATGTTAATTTTTAAAATATTAAATATTAATATAAAAAATATCAAATTCCTTTAATTATTTGTGCTTGGCTTTGGATGCTGTTTGTGAGTGTGAAATAGGGAAATTGACAGTACGTACGTAGCAAGTAATGATAATCCCGCGTAATACGGACGTACAAAGCATGCAGCTGCCTGATGACTTGCAGTGTCTCGCCACCAAGCTAACCTACCTATATGCCTAAACCTACCCTCTTCTTTCTTTGGGAAGTTAATTAATATTTCCAGCTCATTCTTTTTATTTACAACCTAAATGTATAATTATTGATCGACATTAGTGTATAGGGGAAGTGGTTAGTATGAAATTTATTTTTATATAAGTTGGTCAATTCGTTAATATAGTACTGATACGCAGGCGAGGTTTTATATGTGTCAGTATTTTATTAATCAATTTACCAACTTATCAAAAAATAAACTTCATACTAACCAGATTATTGCGTGAAAACATGAAACTAATGAGTTGAAAAATAGGTTCTCTTCTTTTGATCGTAATAGTTCTCTCACTGTATTTTAATATATGTGGTTTTAAATGATTTTATTTTTTAATTATTTATTATTTTATATAATATAGAAAAATTAATTATAATTTTTTTAAAATTATTCTTCATAAAAAAATATTATAGATGAGAGATAGTATGAGATAAGTATAATAATTATGAGAATTTAAGAGTATTATAAATAATTAATATTATATTTAATGTTATATAATTATTTCATTAATTCTTGTGCACAACTCTAAAACGACATATATCAAGGGACATGTGAAGTATAGTTGTGTCAAAGTTGATACTCCCTCCATTTCCAAATATGTGACGTTTAAAGTTTTTGTACATGGATTAATGAAGATAAAAGAGAGTATTAACATGATTGTTAGATTTTAAATTTAATATAAAGCACAATTATATAAAAAAATTATATGAAGAATAAAAAATAAAGAATGCGCATTATTTTTTTAAATTATAGTTAGTTCTTTAAGCTTAATGAATTCATTAAAATATTTCGTACACAACAATTATTCACACGAAATAACAATTTATATAAAAATTAATTTTAATTGTTATAATAATATGAGTTCAAATTGAGACCTAAATCACTAGACGAACTTGAAATCAATCTTAATAATAATAAAAGAATTTAAAACAAATTAATTATTTTATTTTATGACAATTAGTATGTCGGTACGTATGTATCTATATGTATTAGTACTACGTAGTTTGTAGGACAGAGCAAAATCTTCTCCCCACATAATCCAGAATCAAAATCAAAATCAAAATCAAAATCAAAATCAAAATTAAAATCAGAATCAGAATATTTGTTTCCATCAGAATCAGCTTTAATATTCTGGAGTACTACGTATATATATATATATATATATATATATATATATATATATATATATATATATATGTGTGTGTGTGTGTGTGTGTGTGGCTAGAGATGATTGTGGACTATCAGTTGATCAATCTCATCCTCTACCGCTCATTCTTAAATTTTAAGAAAATTATCGTACACACTATTGTATTGTATTGTATTATACTCTTTTTGTCCCAAATTAATTGTTCAGTTTTGATTTTTTTAAGTTAAATTGACTATTTTTAGAATTAATAATTAGGCATATATAAATATATTTCTAAAATTATAAAAATTGGGGTTAATAATAAATTGTATATACTTTCTTTTAATTATAATCTCTTCACCTATATTTTAGCAAAAATAGTAAAAAGATTAGTTTTAAAAATAATCAATTTGACTTTAAAAAAATTAAAACTAAATAATCAATTTGGGACGGAGGAAGTATTATACAGTGGGTAGAGAAAATTTTCATATGACCATTATGGTTCATACATAATTTTTTCGTGCCACCATTATGATTCATACGATTTTCTATGCACTATATATTTGTCGGATTAGCATGAAGTTAATTTTGATTAATTGATTAATACAATGTTATCATGCAGGTCGAGAAGTGATCTCTCTTTATGTCATGAGTACTGTATTAATTAATTTACCAATTTATCATAAAGTTAACCAGATTCATCATTGTCATTTTATTAATTAAAATTAAATTGTGTAGTTTGGTCACAGTTGGTTGGAATCCATAAATCAAATATCATTTTATTACTTTAAATTAAATTTTTTATAATTATGTGACAAATAATAATATTTGTGTTCAAATAATAAAAAATATTTAACTAAAAATATATTAACATGTGATAATATCATATTATCACCTATTTTTTTTGGTCATTTAAATATTTATCTTAAGCAAGAATGTTGACACATTACCAAGTACATTATATTACAGAGAATATAATAAGGGAAGTGATATTTCCACATGATTATCTCTCAAATGAGTTTTTCGTGAAAATAGTAATCTCCTATAACAAGCATGATTTATAAAAGTAATAGATACACATGTAACAGAGAGCAGATCCTCTGTTCTCATTTTCTCTGTCCCTTTGTGTTCCTTCACTTAAATGTTGACACCTACCCTCTTACTTAACATTAATTAATTTTAAAATTAAAAAAAAATACTAAGTATCAACATTTAACTGGGGGGACACAAAGGGGACAGGGGATCTGCTCTCCATGTAACAACCCTCCACCCCCCACACCCACACCCACACACACACCCAATTATCTTTTCATTTTATTTTAGGGAATTGTTATTTTTACAAATAAGAATTGATATTTGTACAAGTAAAGTCTCTCTCACAAGCAGATCATCTGTTTTCAATTTTTTTGTCCCCTTGTGTCTCTCTACTAAAATTTTGACACTTAGTCTCTTACTTAACACTAATTAACTCTAAAATTAAATAAAAAGACATGTGTCAAAATTTAAGTGAAAAGACACAAAGAGAACTAAGAATTTGGGGACATGGGATTTGCTCTCCTCTCATATAAGTGTGAGACTCAATTTATTATTAATGTGGGAGAGACCTTATAAAACTATTACTTTTATTTGTAGAAAAATTGATTCTCTTATTTTATCTTACATGATATTTAAAGGCACACAATAAATTGTAATTTAATTTAGTTTTAATTAATTTTGTCCATATATAAATAATTTTTGATATATACATATGTAGGCTATGTATATAGATGATGGACATGGTGTATGAAAACGTACGAAGGGTAAAAAGTTATGATGAGGCGGCAGCAGAAGCACATTGCTTGCTGTGAACGGCGCGTCAGAAAGATGGACTCATTAACCTTTCCTTCTTTTATTTATTATATTATGTGTACTCAAATTTAGCCTGTGATCGTGATTATGAAAAAGAGGAGAGAGATAATTCAGTCAGCTTTAAAGGGAAAGGGAAAGGGGATCTAATTAGTATGATATTTATTTTTACCTAAGTTAATTAATTGGCGAATAAAATATTACTCCCTCTGTTCCTAAAAAATTATCGTTTTAAAAAAAAAATTATTCTAAAAAATTTGTCGTTTAATTTAAAATATTGTAGTGCAGGGATGATTTAATGATGTGGATTATTTATTGAGCTGAGTTTCAGCGATAAAAATGATGAAATTTTTTTTTAAATCATAAAAGATAGTAGATTCTATTCTCTACTTGACTCTTTTTAATGGATTGTTGTTCATTATGATTAAACTTGATGTCATTGTATTTTATCGGTTTAACATTGTTGAAGGCTAATGATAATTTATTCTCGCATTATCTTAGTCATAATATTTCTTCTTTGAAATTTAGTTGAGCTCACCCTTTCTTTCTCTTTATTTCTCTCTGGGAAATGAGAACGAATTTGGGACTAGTCGGTAATTGGAGTGATGGTCGAGATGGTGTCTTAGTAGTCCCTCACTATTCCGTAAAAAATAGTGTGATAATAAATGTAATGAGAACTCCTTTGAGTTTCAGATAACCGCTCAGATGACAATATACGTATTAAAACTATTAGATTATGTTTTGTCGTATTTTTTACCTACGCCTATATTATTAGGTTGTATTTTATATTTTTGTACCATGTATTTGGCACTCAGAGATGGGTGATGTATACCTAATTTTGGGGCGCCACAACGCCAGACATCAGATTTTTACTAAAGAGTAGTTCAACAGTTTTAAGCTGTAAAACTTCCGCCGTTATTTTCATAAAAATATTTTTGTCATTTTCTCAATCGACAATAATTTCATTGTAGGGTCTCGCTTAATGATTTCTGTGAGTTGCACGAATATTCCCCTGTTAAAACGAATATTCCTCAACCAATCGAATATTATATAACAACTTGCGTACTTTTGCAAAATTTATAAATATTACCCACAACTATAACATTATATCAAATTCATTCCATAATTTTAAAAATGATATTTATAGAAAAATCATCTTTATTAAAAAGTTGGGGTTTTACAAATGTGACGCCCCCAAAATAGGTATACATCACTCATTCTGAGTCGCCAAATACATGGTACAGAAATAACTACAACTTTATTAATACAATTATCGTGCAAAATACGATAACACATAAACTGTGAGTTTAAATACAAATATTATCTTCTAGACAATATCCACACTCAAATAAGTTCTCATTACAATTATTGATATACTATTTTACAAAAATAGTGAGGACCACTAAAACAACTTTCTAGAACTCATTTCATAATTTCGACTAAGACTTCGCTTACATTCTAAATCCCGAGAAAAAAATAGAATAAAAAAAAGGTGAGGCTCAATTTCAACTACTAAATTTAAAGAATATTATGACTAAGATAATATAGAAAAAATTATCATTAGTCCTCAACAGGGAAAAATCTGATAGAATATAATAAACAACAAGTTTTAAATCAATATTTATAGCGAAAATAATAATTTATTTAGAAGAGTTAATTAGAGAATAAAATCTACTATCATCCATGAATTTAAAAGTCTATCATCAATATTTTATCCCTGTAACATCAATCAATTTTTATTTTGAATCAAATATTTATCTTTGCACTACAGGCCACAGATATTCATCAGTTGGTCATTCATCTCAACACCTGTTCATCTTTGCACTACGGGCCAAAGATGTTCATCCAGAAATCATTCATCTTTGCACTACAGACCAAAGATATTCAGTTATATCATTATTTAGGACTGAGGATGATGAAAAATATTTTTAAAAAAACGAATCCAGTGAGATAAAAGAACAAATATTAGGGATTCGTACTTCGGTTTATCCATGTTTAAAAATACCTCATAATATACTATGGTGGAGTAAAATTCAAGAATGAATATCAAAATATGGATACAATCAAAGATAGTAACACAAATAGACATCTGGAAAAAAGAGTACTGCAAATATTTTAAATTAATATTTAAAAATCATGTTTTGATTGATTGAGGACACGCAAAGAACGTGGTAGTAATGTTAGTGTTGTGTTTCTCGGAAAGTTCAAACAACAAACAACTAATTCTGTAAACCAGCAAGGCGGCGCCGTAACGGCCTCCCCAATGCTTCTCCGCAGGCTTTTCTTGCTTGCTAGTAGTTGCTTAATTACCATTTACTCCCCACCACTCTTATTTAGTTCTCTCACTTTCTCTATGTGGATAGAGAAAGAGGAGGGCAGCATGCTTGAACCCACGTGATAAGAGTACTGCAATACAATTTATGGATACCACGTGGCCAAAAAGTGTAGGAGTGCTTTTACGCGCGGTGGGTTTTGGTCAGAAAAATTGGACCGATAAAATAAAATTAATTTATTCTCGTAAATAATTGAACAGTATAATTAATTTTTTTACGGAAATAAATTTATTTTATTTTTTTATTCAATTTTTCTGTTTAAAATTCCTGTCCGCATATATTTATTATTGAAAGTGTAGCTTTGAGTTTCTCTTTTATTTTTTTTATAGAATGTTTAAAAGAAAAGTGATATTTTTATATAAAAAATTAATATTTATTATATGATCTCTCTCACACGTATGAACTCTTTTATGCGGACAGGAAAATTGATTAAGGATAAAAATATAAATATGTGAAATTCAATACACTCGGGTCTAATTTTTCTGTCTAATTTTTACGTCCATATAGAATTTTTGCACAATTTCACTTATATGTGAGAGACACGTCATTTGAGATATTTTTTAAAACTAAAAATTTAATATCCCTAACATCACCTTTATTATTTATCCTTAGAAAAATTATCTCAAAAATCAATATTATTTTTAAAATAAAATATGAGTTTTGTTGATAAAGAATTAATCTCACATGTAAAATTGACACAGAATATACAAATGCATAAAAGCACAAATAACGATTAAGAAATTGTATATGTTATGGGCCACATAAATAAGGGACAACTCCAATGGCCATGGCTTGAAATGAATCTTAAACAATTCCAAAATAAAAGAGATGTCAATTTTTATGAAGTTGAAATCTATTCTAGTAAACTGTTTGTTCAAATTTATCGGACTCGATTTAAGATCGTATTCGACACAGTAGCTGAATGAATTTCAATTAAATCTTATTTCACACCCGATAAATTTTGTGAATCAAATCTAAACAATTCAATACTTGGCTCGAATCGTCTCAAACCAGTTAATTTACACCTTTAATTCTATCAATTTTGAAAAGTTGATGGCAATAAATAAGTTGTCTAGTGTTATGTTTTATTTTTATTTTCTTAATTTTTTTAAATAATTGTTTTATTTGAAGAAATAAATTTTTTATTAGTAGTCAAGAATTAGTATTTAAGTGTTAAGGAATTCACTTGGAAACCAAAAATTGTACTACATTGAAAAATAATAAACTACATATTCCAAATTAAAGTGAATATTTTGCACTACATATGTTTGTTTTTGTTTTTTTTGATTGTTAATATATTCTTACCACCACTAGATTGTATTTTTTATTTAAAAAAAATAATTTGCATTCTCTAGACAAGGTTCATGCCATATTTATGAGTAAGAGTGTAAACGAATCGAGTCGGACCGAATATTGAATTGCTTAGATTTGGTTCACAAAATTTATTGAGTATAAAATAATGTTTGATTGCGGTTCGTTTAGATACCGAGTCGAGCACGATCTTGAATCGAACCCAAACAATTTGAATATTTTGAACGAATATGATCCGAGTATCAATAAAAAATTATAATTTGAGAAGATTCGGATAACTTATCAAAATTTAAAATTTATCATTTCAAGTGGAACTCGAACCAATTTTTTGATCGATCAAATACAAATTAAACCCGAAATATTTATTTATTTTACACTTTTATATATAAGTCATACATATTATGAGTATTTATTCATTTTTAAGTTAATAATCTTTTTAGGGAATCATTAAAATCCTTAAATCCTAAAATTGGACCTACATCCCTTCTCACCAACTACTGTCGTAAGTTTGCACCGATATAAAAATATACCTCTTGATAACAAAACAAGTTGCCTAAAGTGCCAACTTGGCAGTCAGTGGCAGAATCGTTAATTTCACTGAAAAAGGTGCTCATATATCAAAGTTGATTCTCAACAAGATAAACAATTGACAAAAGTACAAAAATCCCCACTTTCCCCAGGGGCAAATTCGTCAAAAAAACAACAACCCAGATTTTGGAACAATATCCATCTTAGCTTAACCACGGTAAAAATTTCATAAATTAACCACGGTTAAAACTTTTTTCACCGTACTCCTCCCAGGCTCTAACCTAACCTCTATTTAACCGCTCGCTCACACTCTTCATCTCCTCACTCTCTCTCTCTCTCTCTCTCTCTCTCTCTCTTTCCTCCTGAATTTTCTCTCAACTAAAAACCCTTCCATTTTCCTCCCATTTTCAAACTGTCCAAAATCTCAAATCCTGTAAAAATGTCATCTGATCAATATTTTCTTTTCTTTCCACGAAATGGGTTTTCCTCCCAATCAGGGAATTTCGAAATTTTCCTTTGTTTGGTACTTTTTCTTTCTTTTTTTGCCTTCTGGCTTTCCCCTGGTGGTCTTGCTTGGGCTATTTCCAAGGCTAAAACCAGAGCAAAAACCGCCATTCCCGGCCCATCTGGGCTCCCTCTTCTGGGTTCGGTTTTTACTTTCACTGGCTCTTTAACTCACAGAGTTTTGGCTCATCTTGCTCATAGCTTCAAGGCTGTACCTTTAATGGCGTTTTCAGTTGGGTTTACCCGTTTTGTAATTTCGAGCCAACCCGAGTCCGCAAAAGAGATTCTTAACAGCTCTGCTTTTGCTGACCGACCCGTTAAGGAGTCTGCGTATGAGCTTTTGTTCCACAGGGCAATGGGTTTTGCACCGTACGGAGAGTACTGGAGGAACTTGAGGAGAATTTCGGCGACCCATTTGTTTAGTCCCAAAAGGGTCGCCCATTTTGGAGAGTTTAGGAGAGAGATTGGGGTGAAAATGGTGGGTGAAATCAAGGGTTTGATGGTTGAAAATGGGGACGTTGAGGTGAAAAGAGTGCTTCATTTTGGGTCTTTAAACAATGTGATGATGACTGTGTTTGGGAAAAAGTATGAGTTTGGTGAAAATGGTGATGGGTTTGAGCTGGAGGAGTTGGTAAAAGAAGGGTATGAGTTACTTGGGGTGTTTAACTGGAGTGACCATTTTCCTGGTTTGGGTTGGCTGGATTTCCAAGGAGTGAGAAAGAGGTGCAGGGACTTGGTGGGTAAAGTGAATGTTTTTGTGGGAAAGATAATAAAAGAACACAAACTTAGGAGGACTGATAATAATATTAAAGGAGTTGATGAGAGCTGTGGGGATTTTGTTGATGTTTTGCTTGATTTGGAGAAAGAGAACAAGCTCAGTGACTCTGATATGATTGCTGTACTATGGGTATTTTTCCTCTTTAATCTTCTCATATGTTAATTTTGGGTTAAATCTTTTCTTCTTTGAAATTTGTTACATGTCTCTTTTATACGACTCTTCTTAGTGGTTATATATATGTAGGCATCTTTATTATTCGGCTTTAATTTCATTGCATTTACTTGGCATTCAATGATTTGTCATGACTTTATTTTTCAGTTATTCATGATAATTAGTAGTATATGCATATTGCATATTTATGGATAGAGTAATTTGTATATGGCTTTGAATTGGTTACTTGCATGTGTTGTCATTTACTTGATGGGTATTTTTCTTCTGTAAAGTTTAAAACTTTTCATCCTCAAAAGCAGGTTGATGATGTTAGTATGCTCCTTCATTTTTTCCCCTACTAAATTAGTTGGTGGTTACATGAATGCATCTTTTTTGCTAGGTTGAGTATTTACTCTGAATAAAAGATATTTTTCGGTTTTGATTACTTGTCATTTATTTAATTTATGGGGTTTCGAAACTGTTCAATGGGTTGATAAAGTGTATTTTTAATGCTTTTATTTATTTATTCTTGCTTTCATTATATATGTTCTCTGTTGGTTTTTACCTGGTACTGTTGTATAATTCTTCATGGATGTGTATCTTTCGACATTCTCTTTTAGGGGCGTTCCAAGATATGGAGAATCTGAAATTTTTTTTCACCCTTTAGCTTAAGCATAGGAGACTGATGTTACTTTTTCTTATTCTCTTCTGTTTAATATCTTGTTCCAAGTTAATTATATATTTTATTTGGCCACTTCATAATGGGAATATTTAATTTCATTTGATTTTTTTTTTTCAGGAAATGATCTTTAGAGGAACTGATACAGTGGCCATCCTCCTAGAGTGGATTCTTGCAAGAATGGTTCTGCACCCAGAAATTCAGGCGAAAGCCCAATCCGAAATTGACAATGTTGTGGGGAAAACCCAAATGGTATCCAATTCTGACCTCCCAAACCTTCCTTACCTCAATGCAATAGTGAAAGAAACCCTCCGAGTCCACCCGCCCGGCCCGCTCCTTTCGTGGGCACGGCTCGCCATCCATGACACCCATGTCGGCGAGCACTTTATTCCGGCCGGCACGACGGCAATGGTGAACATGTGGGCCATCACGCATTCGGAACAATTCTGGCCGGAGCCGGATAAATTCAGGCCAGAGAGGTTCTTGGAGGAAGATGTGGCCATTATGGGATCTGATCTTAGGCTGGCCCCATTTGGTGCTGGAAGGAGGGTTTGCCCTGGTAAGGCTATAGGCCTAGCCACAGTCCAGCTATGGTTAGCCCAGTTACTTCAAAGCTTCAAATGGTCTGTTGCTGATAATGGTGTGGATTTGTCTGAAATCTTGAAACTTTCACTGGAAATGAAACAACCATTGGTGTGCAAAGCTGCTGCTAGGGTTTCTTGAAGCTCATGATATATATATATATATATATATATATATATATATATATTGTGATGAATCTAATCCATGATTTTGGAAGCTTTACATGGGTAGATAGATCAAACATGTTAGTGTTTAATTAAGTATGCTACTATTTTATCTTAGGTTCTGTTTGGTAGGAAAATAAAAAAGTATTAAGCTAGAATTGTTGGGATTTTGGGAAAGGCTTTGGTGATTGTGTAAGGACATGTTTGGCTGTGGTGTGGTTAGAAAGTTGGTTTTCATGGCAACATGTACACAGCTTTTGTTGGATATTATTATATGATATTCCCCGCTGCATGGTAGTTTGAATGTTGCTGCAGTTTTTAGTTTCATTTGTTACTCAAGTGTCCATCAAATTTTAAAATGCTATATATATATATATTATATATAGTGATGTTGAGGGGAGCTCTCTTTAAAGTTCAATGGAAATCTTTTTTTTTTTTTTAAATTTTCACTTGAATAAAGCTTGTACTATGTTTCATGCATATATTATAATAGTCCCATTTTTATCCAGTCTTGAGAGAGACTGTGTAAATGGTGCTTCACTACAAGAAAACCAATCAAATGACAAGACATGTATTGCAGATGGAATAGAATTGGTTGGGAGGGCCAATATTTTGATTAAATCTTAGAATTAATTAAAGATTAATTTAGTTGTAAAGGGAACACTAAATTCAAGCTTTAAAGAAAATTAACAAGGCAAATGAAAATTGAACAAGACTCACTATTTCACATTATGCATGCTTAATATTCTCAAATGTGATAACCCATCCCCATTTGGGAATCATTTGGCAATTTAATTAAACGACCCCATCAATTAAATTAACAAACCAAACCAAATCAAATGCAGAAGTAACTAAAAGACTTCTGCTTCAATTAATTCTCTTGTTAATTTGGTTGCAATCATATGCAGTGATCTTTCATTCTCCCTAGCTTCTTTTACACTTATTCCCTCATGCTTTCTCCTTTATCCCATTGTCTAGCCTTTTGCAAATGAAATATAAATGGGTTACAAAAGCCAACTAAGATTCTTTAGCTTAAGGGCTGAGACATGAATGATCTTTCTATAAGATATGATCATTAAGTTTTGAGAAACTAAAAGAAATGATTAATTGAGGAATAAGAACCTAAGCCCCAACAAATCATTACATATATGCATGGTTCTTTTGTGGGGATCCAAATCCTTCTTCAAGAATATGTTGTGAAGAAGAAGCTTTGCCAGTAAAAAGCTTTTCTACTTTTTTCCCTCCTGTAAAGAAAAGATGCATTGGCCATTTGAATATCCAAATAAACTCACTACACACACAAACAAACACACACACACACACACACACACACACACACACACACACACACACACACATATATATATATATATATATATATATATATATATATATATATATATATATATATATAAACATCTATATTTATTTATCCTAATTATGCAAGTTGCTTTGGTCCTGATCTTTCCTTTGATTCTCAGCCATGCACATCCACTCTATATATATTCCTTTGCTTTGCTCTTTACCACCTAAAGCTTAAATAGGCATACTCCATTTTTTGTGTGTCGTAGCTGTTAGTCCATGCATGTATATATACATGCTTTTTTTTATATATATATATATATATATATATATATATATATATATATATTTAGGATATATATCGTCAAAATACATAATCACGCGTAAATAAATAATAATAATTAATTTATATGAAATAATTCATATATTTTCAGCGTGATCGGGTCCAACATCAAAAATATTTGCAAAAGAGCATATTTCCGTACACAAAGGATCCGGTTAGCATGAAGTTAATTTTTGGGTAAGTTGGTCAATTGATCAATAGAATGCTGATACATATAGAGTTTCGCCTGCGTGTCCGCACTCTATTGGCCAATTGATCAACTTATTCAAAAATGAACTTTATGCTAACCACTTCCGTACACAAATTGTGTACACATTGGTGATATTATCTGGCTATGCATTACCAAACGTAACTTCATGGGTGTTTTGGGGGTGTTATTCATTGTGATTCCCAACTTGATACTACCAGCTAGCCAGCTATATGTTTCTACTATGCACGTGTAAAGTTGTGATATAGATGAATCATATCTTTTCTACATGAAATAACAAAATCATCCAATATATGTTTGATCTTTTATATATATATATATATATATATATATATATATATATATATATATATATATATGAAAGTAAGTAAGCTATATATGATGAAGAGAAGAGAAGGGAATTTTTTTAATCGGGTAATGGGCGTCACCTGTATATATATTCTCCATGGATTATTTTTGATGAATTGCAAAGGGAATGTAAGTTCTTGTCTTTGGTACGTGCATCAAAAGAGAAAACGATTCTTTGACTGCCAATATATTTTGTCCATTTGATTCCACCTTCCTTTTTATAAGGCTTTAATTTTCTTGGTTGATTTCGAATATATATCATCAATTGTAAATATATATATATATCCTTGGGTAGCTTGTGTATGGAACATATATTTGTGGCTATTTAATTAGGAACTACTACTCTTTTATAGATCTTACGTATGATTTGTTCATTTGCCTGCCATATAATTAAATTTCTCTTCGGATTCTTTCACGGCTGCTGCTAATTTTTTCTTAATTTAATTTATAGGAATCACTAGTCTTATTAATATTTGAACTATATATATATATATATATATATTTTCTTTTGGACTAAACAAATTAAATAATTTTTGAGTGCATGCATGGCCCAGCTCCAGTTGATTGTAAAATAATCTCCAAGATGATTTAAAGGCCTAAAATATACATACAAGGTAAGAAGATTAATTAATTAGGAGATCCCACAGTTTTGGCCTTTGGAAAATTAGATAGCCATAACAGTACAAGTTTAGGAAAACCAAAAGTTTAGGAAGATTTGGTGGGTGCTTTTTATATATAGTATTCTTCAAATGATGATTTGTTTCACTATTTATAAACAAATAAATCTGATATATATTCGTTAATTGCGACAAGAGCTAGCGCCACCTTCTGCACCATCATATATAGTAAATTCTTTTTAATTTAATTATGATCGTCATTATATTAGATTAATTTAATTATCTGTAATGAGGGGACCAAAATATTCACCATGTTCCTTTAATTGTCTTATAGTACTCTAACGTAAACAAGGTTTCATAATTAGTGGAATTCCTCCGGACAATAAAACAGGACATACATTTTTTATAATAATATGAAATCCATATCCCTCCTAGCTAGATACTCACTTTCAAACCAATTAAAACGAGAGAATAAGTTCATCATATATATAAGCATAATTTTAAAGTGAGCTTCCTTTTGGTTATTAAAAGGGCAGTTCAAACTTTTTGGGGGCTCAAGCCAAATTATAAATTTCAGTTTCGGAAAAAAAAAAGAATAAATTAATACACCAAAAATTAGGCAGTAGATGCTATTTAATGCTAGTGACCAAACAAACCTAACACATGACTTGTGTATAGACTATAGAGCTATAATTTTGATTGGTAAGCTGCAATATATATAATGAATAACCAACACTATAATAGCCTCTAATTAATGTTTAAAGGAAGAGACTAGTCCCTAGTTAGCTAACTAGGATTAGAAAGAACAACTAGTTAGCTAATTAAGTTTAAGTTAGAGGTGAGCATGGTTGTGACGCCCCCAAAATAGGTATACATCACCTATTTTGAGTCACTAAATACATAGTACAAAATTTAAATACAAACTAATAATACAACAGTCGTGTAAAATACGACAAAACATATGCTGTAAGTTTAAATACAAATATTATCTTCTAGACAATATCCACTCTCGTAATAAGTTCTCATTATATTTATTGTCACACTATTTAATGTAATAGTGAGGACTACTACTAGCTAATATCATCCAGGACCATCACTCCATTCCCCGACTCGTCCCATTTACATTCTCATTTCACGAAGAAACAGGTGAAAGAAAGGGTGAGCTCAACTAGCCCAATGAAGAAATATTATGACTAAGATAATGTAGAATAAATTATTATTAGTCCTCAACAATGTTAAAGCGATAATATACAATAGACATCAAGTTTAATCTAGAATGAATATCAATCCATTAAAAGAGTCAAGTAGAAATAAAAAGTCTACTATCTTTTATGATTTAAAAAGTTTTTCATCACTTTTATCGCTGAGAATCAGCTTATTAAATAATTCACATCATCCCTGCACTACGGCCAAGGATATTCATTAGGGTCACGACCACAAATTCCATGCACTACGGGCCAATGACATTTGTGTATTCATCAATGGTCATGATCATGCCAACAACTGTCCATCAATGCACTACGGGCCAATGAGGACTTTTACCACATCATTTGTAATATTACGGTCATGATTACACCGAATAATCCATGGTCATAATCATACCAAGTCCATCCATGCACTACAGGTCACATATGACTTTCAAAAAATATAAACATGAGGATGATGACAATGATATAAGAATTCAATAAAAACAAGTTCACGAATTAAATTATCCAGGAACTAATAACGTTCAAATTGTCAACATGATACTTCTTTGTAGAATAAAATTCAAGAATGCTCAGAAGAATATTTCCATGAAAAGATACTGGATGAAGCACAAATATCAAGAATATTCCACTAATTTCATGGAGTATAGAAGTTAAAACTTTAATCAACTGAGTATAATAAAGAATGGAATAACAAAGATATCACCATGCATGCGGTACTTCACATAGACAGGTTATTCCAACAGAATAATAATTAACGAAACCAGGTCAGGTGAAATTCACACCGACAGGATGTTCCAACAGAATAATAATGACAGAATAATAAATGATGGAACCAGTCGTGGTGAAATTCATGCAAGCGAGGATATTCTCGAAGCGAATAATAAAGACGGAATAATAAAAGATGGAACCCAGTCCGCCAGTATAGAAAGACATGATATTTCTACGAGAATAATAAATGATGGAACCAGATCCGACGTATAGCACAGACAGGATATTCCGACAGAATAATAAAGACGGAATAATAAATGATGGAACCAGGTTTGGCGTATAGCACAGACAGGATATTCCAACAGAATAATAAAGACGGAATATAAAAGGATTTCACCAAGTATAGGGTATCAGCGTATCTGAGTTATTCCAATGAATAATAAAGATGGAATAACAGAAGTTCTCTTCTTGAATATAAAAGAAATAACACCCCTTACGGTGCAACAAATAACATCCCTTACCGTTTTAAATAATACTTGATATTAGAGTAGTGAAGTAACAGAAAACTCTTCTTCTTTCTCTCTATAATTTCTCTCTCTAGAGTTCAGTGAATTCGTAAGAAAATAATGAAGGAATGAGCTTCTATTTATAGAAAAATGGAATGCATAGTAACTAACTCATGAACGGTCCAAATTGATTTACTTTAATCTGATTTTTATCCATATTTAAAGCAAAATCTTTTAAATAAAATATAATATATTCTATTTTATATAAAAAAAATTTACTATACAAATACTATGCAGACACTATGCAAACACTATGCATAATAAAATATAATATATTCTATTTATAGAATAACTTTAATAAAGTATTACATTTTATATAAAAAGTTTTACTATGCAAAATACTATGCATAATAGAATATAATATATTCTATTTATAGAATAACTTTAATAAAGTATTCTGTTTTATATAAAAAGATGTTTCTGTTTTATTACGTTAATAATACAAATAAAACAAAACTTCATCATCATATAAAATATCGACAATAATTGAATCAAACTGGGTGACTTCTCACATAAGCATCAATAATCAATACCGTGTGCTACTATGCAACCACACGTATTACTGTACTTTTACTACCGAGTAGTTCAACAGTATCAACGGTAAAACTTCCGCCGTTATTTTAATAAAATATTTTTGTCGTTTTCTCAATCCGACAATAATTACATTTAATAGGGTCCACTGATGATTGTCTTGTCAAACGAATATTTCTGTTTAAAAGCGAATATTCCCGACCAATCGAATATTATATAACAACTTGCGATTTTGCAAAATTTATAATTATTACCCACAACTATAACATTATATCATAATATTCAAAAATGATAATTATAGAAAATTCATCTTTATTCAAAAGTTGGGTTTTACAATCTCCCTTCTTATGAAATTTAGCCCTCGAAATTAGAATAAATGCACTGGTATGTCAAGAGGTAAGGATACTTTGATTTCATTTGATTCTAACTCCCGGTCATTTCCTCAACATCGTGGTTCCTCCATAACACTTTGACTTGAGGTATAACCTTGGAGCATAGAATATGTTCCTTCTTATCCAAGATTTGAACAGAACCTCTTATATACGTTAAATCTTCCGCTATTTCGTCCGGTTCTAACTCAATAATATGGTTCGGGTCTTTCACATATTTACGTAACATGGATATATGAAAAATGTTATGAACACGAGATATACTTGGCGGTAAAGCGAGTCTATAGGCTACAGTCCCTACTCGTTCGAAGATTAAAAATGGGCCAATGAATCGAGGATTAAACTTTCCTCTCTTTCCAAATCTCGTAACTCCTTTCCATGAAGCAACACGTAACAACACATGATCTCCAATATCGAATTCCACGTCCTTTCGATGAAGATCAGCATAACTCTTTTGTCGGTCTTGTGAGGTTTTTATACATTGTCAGATCGTTTGAATCTTTTTTGTAGTCATACGTACCAATTTCGGTCCCAACAACGTTGCTTCACCCACCTCATCCCAGCATACTGGAGAACGACACTTTCTTCCATACAACGCCTCGAATGGAGCCATGCCAATACTTGCTTGATAACTGTTGTTGTATGAAAACTCCACCAATGGCAAGAACTTGTCCTAACTTTCCTTGAAGTTAAAGACACAAAGTCTTAATAAATCTTCCAGAGTTTGAATAGTCCTCTCACGATTGTCAAAATGCATTCGAGGATGATATCTTTGAACTAAATCGTAAATCTGTGCCCATAGCTTTTTGCAAACTAACCCAAAATTGTGAAGTGAATCTTGGGTCTCGATCGAAACTATGGATCTTTGGCATACCATGCGGTTTACAATCTCGTTTATGTACATCTGAGCAAAGGCGTTCAAGTGTATAAGTTTCTCGTATTGATAAGAAGTGAGCGAGACTTGGTCAATCTATCAACAATGACCCAAATTGCATCAATGCCTTGAGAAACTTTGGGAAGACCGATGTGAAATCCATGGTAATGTGCTCCCACTTCCATTCGGAATTTCAAGTGGTTGCAATGGACCTTTTGGTACTTGATGCTCGCCTTGACTCGTTGACAAGTTAGACACCTTGAGATAAGCAGTATTGCTATCTCTCTCTTCATATTGCTCCACCAAAATGTATGGCGTAGATCACGATACATTTTGGTACTCCCGAGATGGATTGCAAGCGGTGTGTTATGCGCCTCCATCATGATTTTATACTTTAAATCGGGGTCGTTAGGAACACAAAGTCCGGAGTTGACTCAAAGTATTCCTTCTTCATCGATTCTTGCTTTGGCGTAGAACCTTCTTGCACTTTCTTCCTCATACGCATCACTCCGTGTCCGTAGCTTGGCGACTTTAACTTTATCAATTAAAGTCGGTTCTACTCGTATATTCGCCATCATCACATGGGTCCCTGGAGTCTTTATCTCTATCTCCATCCTTTGTAAGTCATACAAAATGGGCCTTTGTGTTGACAATATCGCCCTCGTACCCGCATATGATCTTCTACTCAATGCGTCAGCTACCACGTTTGCTTTTTCAGGATGGTATTGGATGGTATGATCATAATCTTTCAACAGTTCAAGCCAACGTCGCTGTCGCATGTTGAGTTCCTTTTGAGTGAAGAAATATTTGAGGCTTTTATGATCCTTAAAGATCTCCACTTTCTCCCCATACAAGTAATTCCTCCAAATCTTTAGTGATGAAGACAATTTTGCCAACTCTAGATCATGAGTAGGATAATTCCTCTAATATTCTTTTGAGTTGTCGTGAGGCATAAAGCTATGACTTTCCCATGTTGCATGAGAACACAACCTAATTCTTTGCCGAAGCATCATTGTGAGATGACAAATCCCTCCGAGCCAGATGGTATTGTCAGAACAAGTGCTGAAATAAGTCTCCTCTTGAGTTCTTGAAAACTCTTCTCACATTCTTCACTCCAACCGAACTTTGTATCTTTTCGAGTCAGCTGAGTTAGTGGAGTAGCGATTCGAGAAAATCCTTCTACGAATCTCCGATAATAACCAGCTAAACCGAGAAAGCTACGTCTTGATCCATCGATTTAGGTTGCTCCAAACTTTGAATAGCTTCAATCTTTGCTGGGTCAACAGATATTCCATGACTTGATACCACGTGCCCAAGGAATGCTACTTCCTCCAGCCAGAACTCGCATTTCTTCAACTTGGCATAAAGCTTATATTCACGAAGCTTTTGGAGTATCAGCCTCAAGTGTTGTTCATGATCTTCACGACTTTTGGAATAAATAAGGATGTCATCAATAAAGACGACAACAAAGTGATCCAAATATTCTTTGAATACTCGGTTCATCATATCCATGAAGGCAACATGAGCATTAGTCAACCCAAAAGACATGACTAGGAATTCATAATGCCCGTACCGAGTTCTGAAAGCTGTCTTTGGAATGTCATCGGTTCTAATCTTCAATTGGTGATATCCGGAATGAAGATCAATCTTTGAAAAGAATTTGGCGCCTTGCAACTGGTCAAACAAGTCATCAATACGTGGCAATGGGTACCTATTTTTGATGGTGACATGATTCAACTCCCGATAATCAATACAAAGTCGCATACTCCCATCTTTCTTCTTCACGAATAGAACAGGAGCACCCAAGGAGAAGTACTAGGACGAATAAAGCCAATGTTTAACAATTCCTGCAGTTGGGTCTTTAACTCACGAAGTTCAATAGAGCTTATTCGATATGGGGCTTTGAAATTGGTTTTTTGTCACCGGAGTTCAAGGTCGATACAAAATTCAATTTCACGCCTACGGGGTAGGTGGGAAGTTCTTCTTGGGGAATACGTCGGAAAATTTATTAACAATAGGAATATCATTCAAAACTAACGTATTTTTGTTTAGATCCGTGACATGAGCTAAGAAAGCTTGACATCTGCTTTTTCAATAAACGAATAGCTTTATGGCTTGAGATGCGGTGATTGATTTTAATGGTTTTGTTGCTTGAATTTGCATAATAAAGGTGATTAGGAATATGAAAGCTAACAACCTTACGAAAATAATCAATTTTTGCATGATGAGTAGTTAACCAATCAATCCCTAGAATTACGCCAAACGCAAGTATATTTTAATGAAATAAGGTCGATGTAATGTGTGGGTACCGATTTGAACCAAACAAGACTTATAAACAGTGGATGTGATGAAGGTTTCTCCCAACGGAGTTTTAACAGATAAGTCAAAGTCTAATTTTTCCAGAGTCAAATTTAAACGTTGAACGCAAGTAGGAGAAAGAAAAGAATGGGTAGAACCGGTATCAAATAAGGTATAAACTTCGTTAGAGTTTATGATAAGCTTACTCGTGATGACCTCATTCGGGTTCCTTGCTTTCTGGGAGGTTACCACAAACGCTCTCTCTTGCACTACCGGCTTTGACTTTTCTGGGACGGCCTTTGATGCCTCCATCCCAGCTGGACTTGTCTTCGGTGCATGACAAAATCGGGCCAGGTGACCTTCTCTTCCACAGTTGTAACATGCTTTGGGCGGCATCGCACAGTTGGGATTGATGTGTCCCTCTCCTCCACACTTGAAGCATATGATAGGTAGTCGTTCTCCTTCCTTAACGACAGGTGCTGATGCTGACGTCTTTCCATCATTGTTGAATCTCCTCTTCTTGAAATGTCCATTCTTATTATTTTGGCCATGATTACCACCGAGGTGGTTACCATTTTTGGCATGTTGATTCCCTCCACGCTTATTGTCACCGCTTCGATGACTGTTATCACTGGTATTATCATTTTGCCGACTGCTCTCCTTTGGTTGGTTTAACTCATTATCACGCTCCAATAACTGAGCCCTATTAACAACACCTGAATACAAACACAGTTTATGAGAGATAAGATATTGACGTATCCCAGGTTTCAAACCTCTTAAAAATATTCACGTCATTCTCTCTTCATTATCAACCAAATGGGACGCAAACCGGGACAACTCGGCAAACTTGGCTTCGTATTACGATACGGTCATGCTGTTTTGTTCCATCTTGATGAACTCAACCTCTTTTATGTGACGAATACTTTTGGGAAAGTACTTGTCGTTGAACAGTTTCTGGAACTTCTCCCAAGACATCTTGATGCGGCGGAGTTGGAGTGCGTTTCTGATTCCCACCAAGAATCGCCTCTCAAGACGCATAACATAAAGGTGTCAAAGGGAACCTTTTGCTCCTTGGAGCATCCTAAGACATCAAATATCTTGTTGATATATTTAATCCACGACTCCGCCTTAAGTGGTTTTGACTCTCCAAAAAACTCTGGTGGTCCTAGTTCTTTAAACTGCTTCGCGGTGACCGTCCGGGAGTTGCCAGTGTTTCCACCTGCATTTTGGACAAGAGCCGCTCTCGCCTGATGTTGCATGCATTGCATGAAGCCTCGGAACATTCCATCGTTCATCATTTGGCCTTCCTGATGAACATTATCCTGGTTATTGATCTGTGGAGACTCAACGGTCTCCTGTGCTCCATTGATGTTCTCAACATTCTCGGATACCATTTTCAAACACTGCCACAAAACAAGGGTTAAATAACATATCAAATATTATCCTTATACTCTGACCGACCAATTAAATATCAAATAGACTTAGGTAGGTTATACTAGCGAAGGAATTCCCCGTCTCTCCCCTCCTAGTTCTTATCTCACATCTCAGCCAGGGATCATATCCCTAAGCTTTGATACCAACTGTGACGCCCCCAAAATAGGTATATGTGACGCCCCCAAAATTAGGTATACATCACCCATCTTGAGTCGCCAAATACATGGTACAAAATTCAAATACAAACTAATAATACATGTAAGTGTAAAATACTGACGTACATATCTTTGTGAGTTTAAATACAAATACTGTCTTCTAGACAATATCCATTCCCAATTGAGTCCTCCTAGACAGTATACAAACTTAAATTCAGTCCTCGATACATTTATTATCACACTATTTAACAGAATAGTGAGGACTACTAATACTATCATCTGGACCGTCACTCCATTCCCCGACTAGTCCTGGCTACGTTCTCATTTCCTGAAGAGAACAGTGAAAGAAAGGGTGAGCTCAACTAGCCCAGTAAGAAATATTATGACTAAGATAATGCAGAATAAATTATCGTTAGCCTTCAACAATGTTAAACTGATAAAATACAATAGACATCAAGTTTAACTGCAGCGGATCAAGCAATCCATTAAAAGAGTCAAGTAGAGAATAGAATCTACTATCTTTTATGATTTAAAAAGTTTTTCATCACTTTTATCGCTGAGACTAAGCTCAATAAATAATCCACATCATTAAATCATCCCTACACTACAGGCCAAGGATATTCTTTAGTATCACGACCACGAATTATCCATGCACTACGGGCCAAAGATAATCGTGTTTTCATCAACGGTCCTGATCATGCCATAAAACAATTCATCTTTGCTCCCTTGGCCGAAGAGAATCCATAGCCATAATCATACCAAAAACTGCCCATCAATGCACTACGGGCCAATGAGGACTTTTAATTTTCACATCATTTGTAACATTACGGTCATGATTACACCGAATAATCCTCGGTCATAATCATATCAAGTCCATCCATGCTCTATGAGCCATAGATGACTTTCAATAAATATAAACATGAGGATGATGACAATGATATAAGAATTCAATAAAACAAGTTCAAGAATTAAGTTATTAGGGAACTAATAACGCCCAAATTGTCAACATGATACTTCTTTATAAAGTAAAATTCAAGAATGCTCAGAAGAATATTTCCATGAAAAATCTTTGGATGAAGCGCAACTATCGAGGATATTCCACTAATTTCATGGAGTATAGAAGTCAAAATTTTAATCAATCGAGTATAATACCGATTGGAATAACAAAAGATATCACCGTGCATGCGATAGAGACCCATGCAGGCATAAAGTTATTCCAGCAATGAATAATAATAACGGAACCGTGTCGGGTGAAATTACATTCACATGATATTCCAACATAATAATAAATGCGGAATAATAAATGATGGAACCGGGTCCGGCGTATAGCACAGAAAGGATATTCCGACAGAAATATAAAACGGAATAGTAAAATAGAACCAGGTCCCAGATATAGCATGCACAGGATATTAAACGAAATATAAAAGACGGAATAATAAAAGAATGTCACCAAGTATAGGGTATTCCGTGTATCTGAGTTATTCTAAGAATAAATAAGAATGGAATAACATAAGGATTTCACCAAGTATAGGGGTACGCTGCCAGATATGTGGTCATGTATAGGGTATGCCACTTTTACAAGTTATTCCAACGAGAATAATAAAGAATGGAATAATGAAGTTCTCTTCATGAATAAGAAAGAATAATATCCTTCTTAGTAAAAGAGGCTGGATATAAGAGTAGTGAAGTAGCAGAAAACTTTTCTTTCTATCTCTATAGTTTCTCTCTCAGAGTTCAAAGTGAATTCGTAAAGAAAATAATGAAGGAATGAGCTTCTATTTATAGGAAAATGGAATGCATAGTAACTAACTCTGAAGCGGTCCGGATCGATTTATTTTAATCGACGGTCCATATTTAAAGAAAAATCTTTTAAATAAAATATAATATATTCTATTTATATAAAAGATTTTTTACTATGCAACACTATGCAAAACACTATGCAATACTATGCATAATAAAATATAATATATTCTATTTATAGAATAACTTTAATAAAGTATACATTTTATATAAAAGATGTTTCATTTTATTACGTTAATAATCTGAATAAAACAAAACTTCATTATCGCTATAATAATTCATATTATTAATTGACAATAATTGAATCAAACCGGTGACTTCTCACATAAATATCAATAATCAATACTGGTGTCTTTACTATGCAACAACGCCAGACATTGTACTTTACTACCTAGTAGTTCAACGAAGATCAACGGTACAACTTCCTATAGTTATTTTCAATAAATATTTTTGTCGTTTTCTCAATCCGACAATAATTCCGTTATAGGGTCCCATTAATGATTGTCTTGGTCGCATGCGAATATTTCTGTTAAAGCGAATATTCCCTTGAACCAATCGAATATAATATAACAACTTGCATACTTTACAAAATTTATAAATATTACCCACAACTATAATATTATATCAAATCCACACCATAATAATAAAAAAATATTTTGAGAAATTTATATCTTTATCCATAAAATCTGGGATTTTACAATCTCCCCTCCTTATGAAATTTCGCCCTCGAAATTTACGTACGTACCTAATATGCCGAACAGATGAAGACACTTCGTCAAATTCTAACTCTTGAGGTATAACCTTTAAGCGTAGAATATATTCTAGAATTTTAACAGGTACATCTTCATACGTTAAATTATCCGCTGTCTCATCCGGTTCTAAATTAATAATGTGGTTCGGGTCGTCCACATATTTACGTAACATCGATACGTTAAAAACGTTATGAACACGCAACATATTTGGCGGTAAAATGAGTCTATAAGCCACAGTTCCTACTCAATCGAGGATTTCAAATGGGCCAATTAAATCGAGGATTGAGATTTCAGCAACTCTTGCTATTTAAAATAACGCCCTCTTGAACCTTCTTCTTCACATACATCAGATTCGGGTGTGTAGCTTGAGCGACTTTAACTTTATTGATTAAAGTCGATTCTACTCGTATATTTGTTATCTTCATGTGGGTCCCTAGAGTCTTTAACTCTATCTTCATCATTTGTAAATTATACGAAATGAGTCTTTGTGTTAGCAACATCGCACTCGTAAACGCATATGATCTTCTCCTCAACACGTCAGCTACCACGTTCGCTCTTCCACGATGATATTGAATAGTACGATCGTAATCTTCAACAGCTCGAGTCATCGTCTTTGGCGCATTATACGTTCGTTTAAAGTAAAGAAATATTTGAGGGTTTAAGAAATGGATTTTTGTACTGGGGTCAATACAAAATTCGATTTCACGCTCTAGGGTAGGCTAAGAAGTCTTCAGGAATACATCAAGAGATTTATTAACGATAGAAATATCATTCAAAACTGTTACTCTTATCCAAGACTTGGATAGTACGTCACATTGATATCAACTGTGACTTCTATCCCTTAACCTGGATAGCACCTCACAATGATACCTATCAACTTGCCATCTTCATTCACGACGTCGCCTACAGAAAGTCTGGCTTCGGTGCATTCCACACAAGGAAGTCAACAACGAAAGGATCGGGGCTCTTTACTTATGGCTTGATATGACAATGATTGACCTTAGTGGTCTGGTTACTTTGAATTCGCATAACATGTTGGTTAGGAGTATGAAAGCTAACATCCTTACGAAAAGCATGATGAGTAGTTAACCAATCGATTTTTAAAATCACATCAAAGGCAAATATTTTCAAAGAGATAAGATCGACAGGTAACGTGAAAATGTCGATTTGAATCAACAAGATTTATAAATGGTGGAGGTAACGAAGGTTTCTCCCAACTGAGTTTCAACAGATATATCAGAGTCTATTCTCTGGAGTTAGGTGCAAACATTGAACACAACTAGGTGAAATAAAAGAGTGAGTAGAACCGGTATCTAACACGGTATAGCCTTCGCAAGAGTTTATGATTAACTTACCCGTGATAATTTTATTCAGGTTCCTCGTCACGACAAAAAAAACGTTCTCTCTTAAACTATCGGCTTTGGCTTGTCTAGGACATCTTTTGACATCACTATCCCAGCTGGACTTGACTTCACCGTACGACAAAATCGAGCTAGGTGACCTTCTCTTCCGCAATTAAAACACGCTTTGGATTTCTGCGTACAATTTGGACGGATGTGTCCCTCCTGTCCGCATTTGAAACATACGACCGGTGGTCGTTCTTCATCTTTTGAAACGGGTGCTGGTGCCGATGTGTTCACGTCATTGTTGAACCTTCTCTTCTTGAAATTTCCACTTCTATTATCTTAG
Organism: Panax ginseng; assembly: GCA_020205605.1. Classification (NCBI taxonomy): domain Eukaryota; kingdom Viridiplantae; phylum Streptophyta; class Magnoliopsida; order Apiales; family Araliaceae; genus Panax; species Panax ginseng. The sequence goes on along the minus strand of CM035129.1, from coordinate 1,326,341 downwards.
CCATGATTACCACCGAAGTGGTTACCATTTTTGGCATGTTGATTCCCTCCACGATGGTTATCGTTGTTCCGATGACCGTTGTCATCGGTATGATTATTATCGTGTTGTTGGTCGTTGCTTTTTGGTTGTGTTGACTCATTATCGCGCTCCAATAACTGAGCCCTATTCACAACATCTGAATATAAACAAAGTTTGTGAGAAATGAGGTATTGACGTATATTGGGTTTCAAACCTCGTAGAAACATTCGCGTCATTCTCTCCTCATTATCGACCAAATAGGATGCAAACCGGGATAACTCCGCAAACATAGCCTCGTATTGCGACACAGTCATATTGTTTTGCTCTAACTTGATAAATTCCACCTCCTTCATGTGACGAATGCTTTCGGGAAAGTACTTGTCATTGAATAGCTCTTGGAACTTCTCCCAAGACATTTTGAGTGCGTCAGGCTGGGTACGTTTTACAGATTCCCACCAGTAATCCGCCTCTCCTCGCAACATGAAGGTGGCAAAGGGAACCTTTTGCTCCTCGGAGTATCCCAAGACATCAAATATCTTGGTGATTTTCTTTAACCACGTCTCTACCTTAAGTGGTTCTGGCTCTCCCAAAAACTCCGGTGGTCCTAGCTCCTTGTTGTTGTATGAATTGCATAAAGCCTCTAACCATCCCATCATTCACCATTTCTCGTGGGTTGCCATTGTTTCCACCTGTATTATAGACAGGAGCTGCCTTCGCTCGTTGTTGCATGAATTACTCCTTAAACTGCTTAGCGGTGATCATCTGAGAGTTATCAGTGTTTCTACCTGCATTTTGGATAGGAACTGCCTTCGCCTGTTGTTGTATGAATTGCATAAAGCCTCTGACCATCCCATCATTCACCATTTCATCGGTGTTATTGTTTTGATGAGGATTATTGTCCTCTGGTTGCACATTATCTTGATTATTGATCTGTGGAGACTCAACGGTCTCCTGTGCTCCATTGCTATTCTCAACATTCTCGGATGCCATTTTCAAATACTGCCACAAAATGAGGGTTAATAACATATCACATATTATCCTTATACTCTGACCGACCAATTAAATATCAAATAAACTTAGGTAGGTCATACTAGCGAAGGAATTCCCCGTCTCTCCCCTCCTAGTTCTTATCTCACATCTCAGCCAGGGATCATATCCCTAAGCTTTGATACCAACTGTGACACCCCCAAAATAGGTATATGTGACGCCCCCAAAATTAGGTATACATCACCCATCTTGAGTCGCCAAATACATGGTACAAAATTCAAATACAAACTAATAATACAGCAGTCGTGTAAAATACGACAGAACATATGCTATGAGTTTAAATATAAATACTGTCTTCTAGACAATATCCATTCCCAATTGAGTCCTCCTAGACAGTATACAAACTCAAATTCAGTCCTCGATACATTTATTATCACACTATTTAATAGAATAGTGAGGACTACTAATATTATCATCTGGACCGTCACTCCATTCCCCGACTAGTCTTGGCTACGTTCTCATTTCCTGAAGAGAACAGTGAAAGAAAGGGTGAGCTCAACTAGCCCAGTAAAAAATATTATGACTAAGATAATGCAGAATAAATTATCGTTAGCCTTCAACAATGTTAAACTGATAAAATACAATAGACATCAAGTTTAACTGCAGCGGATCAAGCAATCCATTAAAAGAGTCAAGTAGAGAATAGAATCTACTATCTTTTATGATTTAAAAAGTTTTTCATCACATTTATCGCGGAGACTCAGTTCAATAAATAATCCACATCATTAAATCATCCCTGCACTACAGGCTAATGATATTCTTTAGTATCACAACCACGAATTATCCATGCACTACGGGCCAAAGATAATCGTGTTTTCATCAACGGTCCTGATCATGCCATAAAACAATTCATCTTTGCTCCCTTGGTCAAGAGAATTCATAGCCATAATCATACCAAAAAGCGCCCATCAATGCACTACGGCCAATGAGGACTTTTAATTTTCACATCATTTGTAACATTACGGTCATGATTACATAAGAATAATCCACGGTCATAATCATACCAAGTCCATCCATGCTCTATGAGGCCATAGATGACTTTCAATAAATATAAACATGAGGATGATGACAATGATATAAGAATTCAATAAAACAAGTTCAAGAATTAAGTTATTCAGGAACTAATAACGTCCAAATTGTCAACATGATACTTCTTTATAAAGTAAAATTCAAGAATGCTCAGAAGAATATTTCCATGGAAAATACTGGATGAAGCGCAAATATCAAGGATATTCCACTAATTTCATGGAGTATAGAAGTTCAAATTTTAATCAACTGAGTATAATACCGAATGAAATAACAAAATATATCACCATGCATGCGATAGAGACAAAGACACGCAGATAAAGTTATTCCAATGTAATAATAACGGAACCAGTCGTCAAAGGTGAAATTCACACGCAAGCGGGATGTTCCAATGTAATAATAAATGCGGAATAATAAATGATGGAACCAGTCCCACAGATAAGATATGCAGCAGACGAGGATATTAAGCGAAATATAAAAGCGGAATAGTAAAATGAAACCGAGTTTAGTATAAAGCAGATGAGGATATTAGAGAAAAATATAAAGGCGGAATAATAAAAGAATGTCACCAAGTATAGGGTATTCAGCATTATCTGAGTTATTCCAATGTAATAAATAAGAATGGAATAACATAAGGATTTCACCAAGTATAGGGTATGCCGCGTATACAGGTCATGTATAGGGTATGCCACTTTTACAAGTTATTCCAACAGAATAATAAAGAATGGAATAACATAAGTTCTCTTCATGAATAAGAAAGAATAATATCTCTTACCGTAAAAGAACTGGATATAAGAGTAGTGAAGTAGCAGAAAACTTTTCTTCTATCTCTCTATAGTCTCTCTCTATAGTTTCTTTCTCTAGAGTTCAGTGAATTCGTAAGAAAATAATGAAGGAATGAGCATCTATTTATAGGAAAATGGAATGCATAGTAACTAACTCCTGAACGGTTCAGATCGATTTACTTTAATCTGACGGTCCATAGTTAAATAAAAATCTTTTAAATAAAATATAATATATTCTATTTATATAAAAAGATTTTTAGTATGCAAACACTATGCAACACTATGCAAAGCACTATGCAATACTATGCATAATAAAATATAATATATTCTATTTATAGAATAACTTTAATAAAGTATTCTGTTTTATATAAAAAGATGTTTCTGTTTTATTACGTTAATAATACGAATAAAACAAAACTTCATTATCGCTATAATAATTCATATTATTAATTGACAATAATTGAATCAAACTGAGTGACTTCTCACATAAATATCAATAATCAATACTGTGTACTTACTTGCAATAACGATATTATCGTATTGTACTTTTACTACAAGAGTAGTTCAACAGTATCAACGGTAAAACTTCCGCCGTTATTTTCAATAAATATTTTTGTCGTTTTCTCAATCCGAGAATAATTCCGTTGTGGAGTCCACCAATGATTGTGCCGTCGTACGAATATTCCCTGTTAAAACGAATATTCCCCGACCAATCGAATATAATATAACAACTTGCATACTTTGTAAAATTTATAAATACTACCCACAACTATAACATTATATCAAATCCACACCATAATAATAAAAAAATATTTCGAGAAATTTAAATCTTTATCCATAAAATCTGGGATTTTACAATATACATCACCTATTCTGAGTCACCAAATACATGGTACAAAATTCAAATACAAACTAATAATACAGCAGTCGTGTAAAATACGACAAAACATATGCTGTGAGTTTAAATACAAATATTGTCTTCTAGACAATATCCACTCTTAGAATAAGTTCTAATTACTTTTATTGTCACACTATTTAACAGAATAGTGAGGACTACTAGCTAATACTATCATCCGGACCATCACTCCATTCCCCGACTCGTCCCAGCTACATTTTCATTTCCTGAAGAGAACAGTGAAAGAAAGGGTGAGCTCAACTAGCCCAGCAAGAAATATTATGACTAAGATAATGTAGAATAAATTATCATTAGTCCTCAACAATGTTAAACTGATAATATACAATAGACATCAAGTTTAACTGCAGTGGAATATGCAATCCATTAAAAGAGTCAAGTAGAGAAATAAAGTCTACTATCTTTTATGATTTAAAAACTTTTTCATCACTTTTATCGCTGAGACTCAGCTTATTAAATAATTCACGTTATCCATGCACTACGGCCAAGGATATTCGTTAGGGTCACGACCAAAAATTCCATGCACTACGGGCCAAGGACATTTGTGTATTCATCAATGGTCATGATCATGCCAACAATTGTCCATCAATGCACTACGGGCCAATGAGGACTTTTATCACATCATTTGTAACATTACGGTCATGATTACAATCGAATAATCCTCGGTCATAATCATACCAAGTCCATCCATACACTTCTGAGTGCCACGAGATGACTTTCAAAAAATATAAACATGAGGATGATGACAATGATATAAGAATTCAATAAAACAAGTTCACGAATTAAATTATCCAGGAACTAATAACGTTCAAATTGTCAACATGATACTTCTTTGTAGAATAAAATTCAAGAATGCTCAGAAGAATATTTCCATGAGAAGATACTGGATGAAGCACAAATATCAAGAATATTCCACTAATTTCATGGAGTATAGAAGTTAAAACTTTAATCAACTGAGTATAATAAAGAATGGAATAACAAAGATATCACCATGCATGCGGTACTTCACATAGACAGGTTATTCCAACAGAATAATAATTAACGGAACCAGGTCAGGTAAAATTCACACCGACAGGATGTTCCAACAGAATAATAAATGATGGAACCAGGTCAGGTGAAATTCACACCGACAGGATATTTCGACAGAATAATAAAGATGGAATAATAAAAGATGGAACCCGAATTAGTATAGATAAAGATGATGGAGGATAAATGCGAGAATAATAAATGATGGAACCAGTCCCACAGATAAGACAAAAAGTGGATATTACGACGAGAATAATAAAGACGGAATAATAAATGATGGAACCAGTCCGACGATATATATGAGCATGTGATATTCCAACGAGTAATAATAAAGACGGAATATAAAAGGATTTCACCAAGTATAGGGTATACCGCGTATACAGGTTATTTAACCAGAATAATAAAGATGGAATAACAGAAGTTCTCTTCTTGAATACAAAAGAAATAACACCCTTACGGTGCAACAAATAACATCTCTTACCGTTTTAAATAATACTTGATATTAGAGTAGTGAAGTAACAGAAAACTCTTCTTCTTTCTCTCTATAATTTCTCTCTCTAGAGTTTAGTGAATTCGTAAGAAAATAATGAAGGAATGAACTTCTATTTATAGAAAAATGGAATGCATAGTAACTAACTAATGAACGGTCCAGATTGATTTACTTTAATCTGACAGTCCATATTTAAAGCAAAATCTTTTAAATAAAATATAATATATTCTATTTTAGATAAAAAGATTTTTACTATACAAATACTATGCAGACACTATGCATAATAAAATATAATATATTCTATTTATAGAATAACTTTAATAAGGTATTCTGTTTTATATAAAAAAATTTTACTATGCAAAACACTATGCATAATAGAATATAATACACTACCAAAAATCTGGGCATCTGAGACGGACAAAATTCGTCTCAAATATAGCAAAATCCGTCTCAAAATCGATTTTGAGACGGATTTTGAGACGGAAGTTAGCCGTGTCAGTTGGTCGCGTCGCTAATTATGCCCGTCTCAAAATCCGTCTCAGGAAATTAGATACGAAAAATTGTCGTCTCAAATCCGACTCAAACCATCTGAGACGGACATAATCCGTTTCAAATCCGTCTCAGAGCTAACCCATTGGGAGCTGAATTTTGAAACCGATTTTGTCGGTTTCAGATTTGGCGGGCAGATTTGGCACTTTATTTTAGTTCACGTAAGTTGAGATAGAAAAAATCATTTCAAATCCGTCTAAAAATAGACAGCAACTATTTATTTTACACATTTTGAGACAGATACCATCCGTCTCAATCCCGTTTCAACTGTGACACCAATATCTTTTTAGTGCGCATATTTTGAGACAGACTACAACCGTCTCAAAATTCGTGTCAACTTTGACGCCAACATCACAAATTATAAATATTTTCATAATTTAATTTCAAAATCTAAAAATAAATATGTTCAAAATAATAATGATAATTATTAAACTGTTATTTATAGACAATACTAGACAAGACATCTATCAATGAGTACTATTACAAATATCAACGTACTACAAGTCTCACCAAATATAACAAAAGTAACTTCTAAAAATTACTGCTTTAAAGCTCAAAAATATGCATAATCACACCATCATATCCCATCCTCGATGGTAAATAAAAGTAATTTATAATCACGAGTCTCCATCCTCGTTACTATCGCCTGAATCTTCATCATGCTCATCCTCGACATCAGCATCCTACAAGTAGTAGTACATGAAATGCATGTCAAATATATGAAATGAATGCATGCATTCTAAACATAAGACTAAGAAAACTGATTACATAAGGAAACCTCAAAATAAGCAAGTTCTACAACACAAATATATACCACAAGTTAAAAAATAAATAAAAATTAATCTTTTAACAACAAGAAGGAAATTCACTTCACTTTTCTAAAGTTATAATTTTAAGAAAGTAAGACAAAACGGCTTTCACTCAAAAACTTCCACAGTAACTCGTAATTTCCAGAAATTCCCTTAAAGCTGATTAAAAGATTAACTTCAAATTGGATAAATGAAAATTGTGTCCAAATGAAGATAATAGCATTATAATTGAAAACACTACCCAGTTTAGAAAACTTTTAAAAAAAATCATATCTTAATTCTCAACCAAGTAAACAAAAATTACAGAATGCCAAGTTGAGAAAAGAGGCAAATAAAGAACAAGTGAACTGCAATTCTCACTTGTATTGTATGTGGAGCATCAAATCATCAAAATAAGAAAACCCAAACCCAAGAATAGTTAACTGACTAGGTTTTATGTTCTGTTTCAGATTTCAATATCCATTGGGGAACTGAATATCCTTTTCATAAAAATCGGTACAGGGTAAAACTACCATAAATTCATCCAACTGAACCCAAGTATAAAAATCTTGAGTTACACCCTTTATTTTAGAAAACCAGGAAACCATAGATTCCTTGCGGTTTTACTTTATCCCAGCCTTTACATTGTTGAATCTTTAAAAATCTAAACTATAGATGAAACAATGTTAAAATTATAGACCTATGTCAGTGTTGCATCTGCAATGAGTGAACACGAGTGTTTTTGTATAAGAGAGCAAGGGGATGTAAAAATACCCTTTGGCAGGAAGCATATGATTCATGCACCAAGGATGCCATATCAACACATTCAAAGCAATAGTCTGCACCCCCATCAGTCATCTCTATTATCACCTGAAAAATAGGGAAAGAAAAATGAATCAAATAGTTGAAACGATAATTGGTCATTTGTTGTAACAACAATATGACATAATTATTTTTCCACCCCCGACAACTTTTGCAGTATACACAAACATATTCATTCCCTCTTCCTACCCCCGTCCTCCCAAAAAAATAAAAACTAACAAGGAAAAGAATTAGAAAGGTGAGATAAGCCAAAAACACTGCGAATCTTTTTTCCGAAATAAAACTTTCAAGCTTCATTGCGACTCTTTTTTACTGCTTCCTCAAACATCTTGTCAAATGGTTACATAGCTTTCAAAAGAATGCAATTAATATGTTTGAAAATATAAAGGCATCAGTTTGAGGCACAAGCTCAAACTACGAAATACAAATTTACTTCCTATGTGGTTTGTATTTTATCTCTAGAGTCAAGGTCTACATAATACGGAATGACAAAACTCCACATATGTATGGTTAATGTACCTGGCTCACAGTTTTATCCCCACATATACGAGAGTTGATAAAATCGGTGACACCAAATTTTTTCCCTGTGTCAAAAATAATAGGACAACATCATACAAGTTAGTGAGGACATACAAAATTCCATTACTTATATTTTACCTCTGATGTCCTGATATCAATGGTGAAATATCTGATAGGAGCATATGCTTATCATAGAAGACAACAGGTCCCTATTATTTCACTAGATGAAGACTAAAAACGAAATATCAAAAGAATGCATTACCTATTTCGAATTTGTCTTCATTCAAATCCACACCAATAATTCTTTTAGCTCCACGTAGCCTTGCTCCTTCTGAAACCTATGACATTACATCTCAAATCCTTATACTCTCTCCCAACAAAACCATGATATATCAATGCCTATTTTTGTTATTGAATTAAGAATTGGAAACCATGTAGAAGCATACTGCCATTCCAATTGCTCCAAGCCCAAAGATAGCAACAGTTGATCCAGCTTCCACATTGACTTTTCTCTAAATATGTTGCAAGCAAAAACAAGATGAATTAGTGCCATCTAATTAGGAAGGTTAACCTGCTTAGTGCCATGGATGGCAGTAACTTTTTCTCTAGCACTAATAGATTCTTGAGAGAAGGTTAACCTGCTTATGTTGCTTCTGCTACACTACTTCTGTTGCTGCGACACACTTCTTGCTGGTGTTTGCAGCGAAGTGCTGCTGCCAAACATTTCTAAACTGTTATAACATTTATAAACACAATAATCATTGTCATATTACACAATAATATGATAAGTCAAGAGTACATTATACACAATAATCATTGTCATATTCTACTAAAAGCCAGTCAAAAATAGACTCAACACACCATATAACTTAAACAAAAATTAGTTACTTTGAGGGACAGGTTCTACTTATTTTTCCAAGAAAAATTCAACCCATTATTCATGTCACTAACCATTCGATAGCAATTATTACTTATTAGGAACAAAAGACCAATAATAAATGGAACTAACCTTGATGCCCAAAGAATGCCATTTTTCAACAGCTTCAGGTACGTCATCAAAAACTACACCTTCTATTTCAGAAAGTGATAACTAAAGATATATTTGAATTTAAGAAAGTGAAAGAAAAAATAATCATACCAATCTACTAAGTTTGTGGTTGAATTGTTGTTGGTTGGATTGTTGATAACAATTGCCCTTTTTAGTGGTTTGAGCTAGCTTACTTTGATTCTGTAAGTCTGATCCTTTCTTTGATTTATAAGTCTGACTGATCGGTAAAAGAATGCCATCCGGAGTGCTTTTTAACTTTATGTCTGAGCCTGGTTGCACAAGGATTTTCTCAAATGATGGCTTTATTAGTGAACCATAGGCAGTAAACAAATGTCCGCAGGCAGGTTTTGCAATGACTTGTAATTTTGCAGCAAATATAGTAGGTACAACACCCTTGTTCTTTAAAAGAACTCCGTCTGTAGGGGATACAGAGATCTTTGTGGGTTTGGAATCACGCAATTTATCAATGTTCTCTCCGTACCAAAAATTACAGACCCCCATTTCTGAAATTGCCAAAACACATAGACCTTCATCATCTGTATCTCCAGTGAAAGTGCACCTGCTATCTAGAAACACAGCAGGGTGATCCATTGCAAGAACACAGCAGGATGATTTCTTTTTGCTACCATCTATTCTCCAAACTGCAACATATCTTTCAATTACAGCAGAAGAGATGATGTACTTTCCATCTTCAGAGAAGATCATACAGCGAACAGACCCTTATTAATTAAGAACAGAACAAAAGAAAAAAGGGAAAAGATTGCTTGTATTAATGAATACGATATAAAGTGAGAGAAGAAACGAGTATTACACTCAAACAAATACAAAGGCAGCACAATAACTTACAGGATGGCCTGAAAATCTTTGAATCTTTTTGTGGTCTGCACAATTAAATACCTTTAGCTGAGCTGCTGCAGTAGCTAATAGTTTCCCATCTGTGAAAAGATAACCACCCAAGTAGCAGTACTTTAGTAGAAAAATATAGGAATTTTCTAATCAAAACTAAAAGATAGAATTAAAAGAAAAACATGATTTAAACTAGGAAAATAAAAGGAATGTAGAGATGATACATGCTTAGAACAGATGCCAGCAATCTGTTACAGAATCTGTTACCATCCGTCAAACCACTTGAAATATGGGAAATTACCAGCAAGATGCAATAACATGTTCAATCAAATGTATTCGTTATATTATGCAAGCTTACCTAAGCTGGCAAAATTAATTAGTGCTTATCATGAAGCATCCTTGAGCTTAACTGTCCATTCATTAACAAATGTAAATAAAAACCCAATCAGAATTGTGTAAAGAATAAAATGTTCAACACACACAGAGGATGTACTACAAATATCCGCATGAGTGTGTTGTAGAGAGAGAGAGAGAGCATACGCGAAGCTGGGTCTAAACAATTTCCTCAATCCTTCAAAAAACAAACAGAGTTCGGTATAACCATGTGAGTAAGGCAACAGCTCCTCCACCTCAATCATAGAGGTTGAACAACTCGTGGTTTTCCTCAACTGGTTATTCTCTGACTCAACCTTGGCCCAAAATATATTGTAAACAGGTCTATGATTAGAGAACCTAGATTCAAAAAAAAAAATTCGTATTTTATATAAAGACAGCATAAATCCTTCCAGCTTTAAGCTCAACTCTATTGTCAAATTCAAAAGGTAAACAATGTCTATTCTAATCACTACAGGAAGAATGACATCCATTATACTCTATTCCACCTCTATCGCTTCTAACAATTCTCCAAAATTACACAAGAGACCAACAAGGATACAAATTCTTGCAGGAAAAAATTCTCAAAATAACATATAAAGTATGAAATTGCAAAGCACCAATAATAACGCTAATAATATTAGTATAGAAGCACTAAAGATTTCAGATCAAGCTCTAAACCTACTCAACCAATAAACATATTGATACATAAAACTAAAAGAAGCAATAAAGTTCATTTTGCAAATCCTATTGGAAAACTAATCCAAATACTTCTACTGTGATTTTCATATGAATCCTCTCAATATCAAATCAATAGAATATAAATTAACAGTAGAATAAAGGAATGTACACTGGACCTTCGATTTTGGAATAACTTTAACAGCCACATCCTGCCCCTTCAAACTCCCTTTCTTCCCCTTAGCTGAACATGTTTACCCAAAATGCCCACGGCCCACCTCTTCACCAAGCTCATAATGGGTTAACAATTGCTTTGAACACCCAAAACTCTTATCCAAACCAATCTCAAGCTCATTTCCTTCTGGAATTGAGGCCTCATTAGGCTTAATTGACTCATGCCTTCGCGCAAGCAACAAAGTAGATTAATATTAAACATTAATTGCAACTTGTAATATTTTAAATTTAAATACATTAAGATCAACAAAGTGGGGATAAAAAATAGAGTTAATAGAGAGATAAATAAAGAATGAAATTAAAGTAATCAGTGATAACATATAAACCGATAAATATCTGTGTGAAGAATCTAAAAGGTAAAGGAAAGAAGAAAGAAGCAAATACATCAAACTTTTCTAGGAAATCTAATTCAAACACAAACCCAAAAAAAACACAAGAATAAGATCTGTATAAAATTTTACACTTGAACAGCATAAAATCTGAGATGCTTTTTACTAAAAGGACATAAAATTTTATGAACCCGTAAAGTATAACTCATAGAGCACTCAAGAAATATATAGAACTAAATTCTAACTTAAGTAATGTTTTACCTGTCAGGGATGAGACTCAAGCCCAAACCGCCAGCTCCTAGACATTCCACCAATTCTTTCTCTCCTAGACTTTGTCTTGATTACCGTCGGGAGGGATGACCACGCTGCTAAGGAGGTGCGTGATTGTTTTCGTCTTCGGCCAGTCGCCCGAGTTTTCCTTTAGCCCTAAACTAAGATCCACAAGACGCACAGTTGATTGAGAAGTAAGATCGGGAATTCATGGTTGCATTTGAGAAGAGATGGGCTTTGGGATGGAAATTGAGAAGCAAAATCGGGAGGTATGGTTGCAATTGAGAAGATGGATTTTGGGGATTTTCATTCTGATAGAAAGAACGAACAGGGATGCAACGATTTTGGGGATTTTATTTGTTTTAAAATCAATTTAGTCTTATTTCTTTTCTTCTTTTTTTGTTGATATAGTTGGAGGGAGTTTTTGGTGGGAAACTAAAATACTGAGACAGACTATATTCGTCTCGAATCCGTCTCTAACAATAAGAAGTGAATTAGAAACTAATATTTGGAGAGAAAATAAAAGTCAGAGACGGACATTTCGGTCTCGAATTCATTTCAAACATAAATATTTATTTCTTTTTTTAATTATTAATCTGAGATGAGTACAGTTGGTCTCAAATCTGTTTCAAAAACGAGTTTATAATTTTCTAAAAAATACTTACTTTTGAGACGGTTAAATCCGTCTCTAATCCCGTTTCTAAAATTTGAGACGATGCTTTTGGTTTCAGAATCTGTCTCGATTTTTTACTTCCAAATCATGTCGAGACATAGCAAAATTTCGATTTCTAAGTTCGTCTCAAATTACTAGAATTAGAGACGGAACTTAATCTGTCTCTAAAAATTGATTTCAGTTGCCTAGTATTCTAGTAGTGATATATTATATTTATAGAATAACTTTAATAAAGTATTCTGTTTTATATAAAAAGATGTTTCTGTTTTATTACGTTAATAATACGAATAAAACAAAATTTTATCATCATATAAAATATCGACAATAATTGAATCAAACTAGGTGACTTCTCACATAAGCATCAATAATCAATACTGTGTGCTACTATGCAACCACACGTATTACTATACTTTTACTACCGAGTAGTTCAACAGTATCAACGGTAAAACTTCCGTCGTTATTTCAATAAAATATTTTTATCGTTTTCTCAATCTGACAATAATTCTGTTGTGGGGTTCACCAATGATTGTGCCGTCGTACGAATATTTCCTGTTTAAAACGAATATTCCCCGACCAATCGAATATTATATAACAACTTGCGTACTTTGCAAAATTTATAATTATTACCCACAACTATAACATTATATTATAATATTCAAAAATGATAATTATAGAAAATTCATCTTTATTCAAAAAGTTGGAGTTTTACAATGGTGCAGTTTGGTACGATTTGAAGTTCAAACTGCACCTGAAATCGCTTGAGTACGGTTTGACAAATTTAAAACTGTACATAAAACCGCTTGTGATTAGTGCGGAGCAATTTTGAATTGTGCGGTGCGATTTTATTTGGTATGATTTCGGTTCCAAAACTAATTGAAACAACAAAATTTTATACAATTTAGCATCACTACTCTAATTTTGTGACCATATTTGAAAAGTATTTATCTCTTAAGCCGATTATTTTTTTGGTGCGAACTTCTAGTGTAATTATTTTTTTAGACCAACTCTATGGTCATCCACTACTTACAGACTTCCCTTCCAGTTCAATTAGTAGTGACTTGAATAAGTCATTTTTCTAATAAGGTCTAAGATTTTAATAGATTTTTTTTCCACCTTAATCAAATGAACAATCATTTGAAACCATTAATTGTGCGATCCATAATTTTTAAAATGCTTGATTTCATTACGGTCATACATTTAGAGACATCAAGATCATGCATTTGAGTTTCCCCAAAAGGTCAACCTAGATTTTTATTTTTTCTTTGCAAAGGAGGACAATATATATATTGTCTACATAATAGGCTCCTATATAACACTTCTCTCCACCATTTATACAAATAGCTAGTTAGAAACATTATAGGCTACTCTACCAACATGGTGCAGTTTCGGTTTTATGCGTACAATTTTGACTAGTAACCAAACTGAAATCGTAAATTTGATTTTTGAACCCACCTAAATCCGTCACATATGCCAGAACCGTTGATGCAGTTTTAATTGATGCGATTTGTACGATTTTTGGTACAATTTTAATTTCAATTTAATTCTTTGTTTTGCCCTAGTTTAGCCACATTTAATCAAATCATCACTAGCATAAATTAATAGCTCCTTTTTGGCTTTGGAATTTATTAATACTATAGTACTTTGGGAAGCTTACTAGAGTCGTGGTTGATTAGATAATTATGTGCCTAATTCGATCATCATATTCCTTTCTCATTGCTTCTTCTAACATATATATATAGAGTCCGGATTTAGTCTGAACTTTCGCATTTTGTTAAAATTTAGACCTTTTTTTTTTAGAACTAAAAAAACAAAAATATATGGAACTAGAATTTTTACATAATATAGTGTTTTGGGTGTGATTTGAATACATATAACAAAACATGTATGTACAGACATGTACAGTCTGTACAGTCAAAACTGTACATGTCTGTATCCAAATCACATCCAAAACACTGCATTATGTAAAAATTTTAATTTTATAATTTATTTATTTTTTTAGTTATAAAAAAAGCAAAATAAAAATAAAAAATTAATGATCCGGATTTTGGTCCTATCCGAGAGTCCGGACAGGATCCATTTCCTATATATATATATATATATTTTGTAAAAAAAATGTTATTACAAATTTTGTTTAAATTAAATTTTAATGTTTTGTTTTATCTAAGGATTATACTTGAATAAAGGGCTTACTGCAGCATGGTGGGTCGATCGACCGTTCCTTCGCAGCCATGCATGCCTATTTCAATAATAATTAATTACGACAATCATGCCTATTTCGATCGACACTTCCTTCGCAAAGTATATATACAATATCAAATGTCTTGTAAATATAAGAATATGAACAATTAGTACCAATGCATCATATCCTAACCTCTAATGCATATATATATATATATATATATATATATATATATATATATATATATATATAGAGGTCTAAGCAGCATTTGATCATATCGTCACTAGCATAAAAAAGTCCTTTAATTTTTGGGTTTTAATTTTGTAAAGTATATGAACATAATATATACCAAGGAATTTAAGATGTGCCAATAACAATAATTGTTCCCAAAGTTTACATACGCATCCAACCAGAGTATTCATGGTTGCCAACATCATATTGCTTTGTTGGGTGCTTTTCCAACATGTTATTTAAGATATGCATGCTAGCCTCTAATGCATAAAGAAAAAGCTTTTATTAAAACTACGTCGTTTTGAAGTCTTTTAAAAGAGAGTGGTCCCATTTACTTTCTTTTTATTTACAAAAATACCACTCACGGCCCCACTTGTTTTTTAAAAAAAACTCCAAAACGACGTAGTTTTAATAACGAAATGCTATTTAAGGAAGAATGCTACTTAAGGGGAATGTTCTTGATCCTTGCTCTATATATATATAATTAGGTCTAATCAAGAATCAACTTCTGGTTGATAATGAACTATTTTTTGCTGAGAAAATAAAAAATAAAAAATCACTTGATCAAATTATCACTAACATAAACAAGTCCTTTTTTCGTTTTATATATTACGGGGTGTTAACGCCAAATTTTGTACGCCTGACGAAATCACCAAAACAACAGGACAAAATCGCGCTAACGGTTGATTGTATTGTTGAATACACATAAGCATAAATAAAGGAATATAAAGTGTGAACACAAGATTTACGTGGAAACCCAATTGGGAAAAAACCACGGAGAGAGAAAGAAATCCACTATAATAATATTGGGAGTACAAGTTGTGTATTTGTGTTGTATCTCTTATGTTTTGTCCTCAAATCCTAGCTTGTAACCGTATATATAGAAGTCACCTTCATCCGTATCCAACTAGGAGAAGGACTCCTTTGTAGAATCACCTTATAACTCCACGAATCCAATTAGAGTAGGAGTCCTAATTAAACCTCCTTATCCCACCAAATAAGAAAATACAATCCTATTTTAATAAGGACTCTCCAAATAATCACATCCCAACATTGCCCCCAGTCTCTTATTTATAAAGAACTTATAATAAGAGAGTATACAATTTTGTCACACCCAAACACCATCATAAACAAAACTTGTGACTCTCAATATTTTCGCCCCAACTCTCAATTCATTTCTAAGATATACATAAAGATCCCATGACACACACTCATGTGCCACGTGTCACGAGCCACGAACCACAAGCCACGACTTTGAGACACGAGCCACGTGCTTTGAGCTATGAACCACGAAAGCAACGCAGCCAAGTGCTTCAAGCCACGAGCCGTGCTTTGAGCTCTGAGCCACGTCTTTGAGCCACGAGCCACGAAAGCAACGAGCCAAGTGCTTGAGCCATGAGCTTCGTGCTTTGAGTCACAAACCTCGTGCTTTTAGCCATGAAAGCTACATGCTTTGAGTCACATGACACGAGCCACGAGGGTTTAAAACATGTCTTGGCTAGATCTTCTCCGTTTCAATTTCCCTTTTTCTTCTTGTAAGATCTCGACTTTTTTCAGAATGCTTAGAATCTTCGATTGCTTTCAAGTTAAGATCGCTTCTTTCAGGAGAAATACGTCCTTTGCTCGACTAATTTCAAGCTGCAGTCTCCCACCTTCGGCATGCAATACTCCACTTTCCTGTTGTTCACTTCTTAATTCTGGCTAAGTCAAAGACTTTAGACCTGACATCATGCACAGTTGTTTATCATTACTCCATATGTATAATAATTGACAAAAAGTCATATATTCCACTACTATTCTTTTTCATGGGTTGAGACTTGAGCAGATCCGTATATAATAATTGACGAAAAAATAATGAATTTGTTGGCATATATATATATAATATTTATTTCATAAATAAAAAAGAATCACTTATCTTCTTCGGTGACTCGGTGATTTTAAATCGACACTAGAACAAGTGTTTTAGTTCCCACAGTATGGCCGCCAATATTAACGCTAAATTTTATACCGCTGGATTTAAATCACCAAAACAACGAGGCCAAAATCGTATTAACGGTTGATTGTATTGTTGAATACACTCACATAAGCATAAATAAAGGAATATAAAGTGTGAACACAAGATTTACGTGAAAACCCAATTGGGAAAAAACCACGGAGAGAGAGAGAAATCCACTATAATAATATTGGGAGTACAAGTTGTGTATTTGTGTTGTATCTCTTATGTCTTGTCCTCAAATCCTAGCTTGTAACCGTATATATAGAAGTCACCTCCATCCGTATCCAACTAGGAGAAGGACTCATTTTGTAGAATCACCTTATAACTCCTGAATCCAATTAGGAGTAGGAGTCCTAATTAAACCTCCTTATCCCACCAAATAAGAAAATACAATCCTATTTTAATAAGGACTCTCCAAATAATCACATCCCAACACGGGGTACCCTGAACAAATAAAGTACGTACATATTGTCTACTATATCTCATTAATTTGGTTTTGAGGCGAATTAGTACAACACATGTTGGCATAGAAACAAAATAAAATAGAACCTCTATAAATTAATACAGTTGAGATTGGAAAATTTTATTAATTTAGAGAATTATTAATTAATCGATAAATTAATAATTTATTAATTTAAATTAAGAGTATTTTTCTATTCGATGAACATAAATTTAATTACATTAAAATTATTGCATTTTATTTATGTTTATATCATACTTTTTTGATGATGAATGTATCATACTTATTAAATTAATGTAATAATAGAATTCATTGTAAGTGATATTAATTATTTTTAATAATTAAATAATGTTCATTGTATCCACTTTTCAAATTACATTCACATTTTATTTAATTTCAAAAAAAATTATATTCACATTAAGTTTAATTAATTTATATATATAAGTTCATTGTACTAGAATTTAATACATTCCATGTATGATGACAAAGAGAACTACTATATAAACATCAACAAAAATTCGTCAAATCATACTCAACAATGGCTTCTCATCTAAAAGGTGTTTATAAATCCACCATGATAGATCAAATACGCAAGGAATTATGCGAGTATAAGAGAGATCACCCTACATGTACTCAGAAAGATTCAGGGACGGAGCTATGTATGTTTTGCAGGGGGCCATGGCCCCTGTAAGACCCTAAATTTTATGAAATAAAAGTATTCAATTTTCTTATAATTATTCTATTTAGTAAATGGTTAAATTGATAAAAGGTTAAAGTTAAGGGTGATACGTGAAAATTTTTCAAAGTAGACAAGTTGTCATAAAATACCCAGTTATTATTCACTCTAGTATTATTCACTCGGGTATTTGAGGCACTTTTTGTATTAGAGTACTATTCACGAGTTACTATTCACGAGTTACTATTCACCCGAACAATATATTTATTTTCAGTCCAAATTATTTTTAGGTACAATATTATTCCATGAAGAGATGTCTTAATTTTTTAGAATAGTTGGTTGAAATTATAATGAGAAAAGCTTTTTATATAAAGCAGAATACTTTTATAAAGTTATTCTATAAATAGAATATATTATATTCTATTATGCATAGTATTTTTTATAGTAAAATTTTTTATATAAAATAAAATACTTTTTAAAGTTATTCTATAAATAGAATATATTATATTTTATTATGCATAGTATTTGCATAGTGCTGCATAGTATTTTGCATAGTAAAATCTTTTTATATAAAAAGCAGAATACTTTATTAAAGTTATTCTATAAATAGAATATATTATATTTTATTTAAAAGATTTTGCTTTAAATATGAACCGGTCCTGGATTTAAAGTAAATCAATGCTGGACCGTTCATGGATTAATTCTTATTCATTCCATTCTTCATAAATAGAAGCTCATTCCTTCATTATTTCTTACTTAATTCTTTGAAACTCTAGAGAGAAAACTATAGAGAGAGTTCTTCTTCTATAATCTTGAGCGTATTTCTTTAGAGTTTAAGAAAGCTTTGAGCGTAGTACAAGTTTTCTTCGAGTGTATCCTCGCCCTACCAGTAGGAATACTCTTTTTTTTAAGGTAATAAGAGTGTAGCTGGGTCGAGCGGGGATAACAGGGAAATAGTGTGATGGTCCGAGACTGTCGAAGTTTCTCAATACATTATAAAAGCGGCATGGCGTACAATGAGATAATTGTATTGAGGACCTAAGATGTGTGTGTCGGATTTTATACGTCACTTAATAATTGATTTTGGCAAACAACAATAGGGTGATGAGAACCTGACTTTGAAAGCGTCAAAAGTGCACCTCATTAGAATAAACAAGATAGTAATCTTCTCGTTCTTCTTTGGGGTCTTGAAATATTTGTTGGTGTATTTTATATGGCATTGTAATAAATTGAGTTTGGATACAGTCTACGAGATAATATTGTATTAAAACTCACAGTTAACTGTTGTCGTACTCTACACGACAGTTCAACAGTTGTATAAATGAAGTTTGTATTTGATTTTTATAGTGTGATATTTGGCGATTCAAAATGGGTCGTGTGGACCTATTTTGGGGGCGTCACAATTGGTATCAGAGCTTAGGGATATGGTCGCTTGCGGAGATATGAGTCTAGAACTAGGAGGGAGAGCGAAGTAATACAATTATTAGTGTGTGACTTACTAAGCCAGAAATTTTACTTAATAAATTGACAAAATGTGATATGTCAATTAAACTTTATTTGAAGGTATATTTTAGAATGATATCAAAATATAGGAGATAAGCAATGGAAAAATTATGATCTGAGAGGAAATAGCAAGGAAGGTACAATCCAGAAAAGAAAGCAAGGTATTCTCATCTATTCAAAATGCGTATGCGACGTAAATTTCGAGGCGAAATTTCATAAGGAGGGAGATTGTGAGACCCCAAATTTTATGAAATAAAAGTATTCAATTTTCTTATAATTATTCTATTTAGTAAATGGTTAAATTGATAAAAGGTTAAAGTTAAGGGTGATACGTGAAAATTTTTCAAAGTAGACAAGTTGTCATAAAATACCCAGTTACTATTCACTCTAGTATTATTCACTCGGGTATTTGGGGCACTTTTTGTATTAGAGTACTATTCACGAGTTACTATTCACGAGTTACTATTCACCCGAACAATATATTTATTTTCGGTCCAAATTATTTTTAGGTACAATATTATTCCATGAAGAGATGTACTAATTTTTCATACAGTTGGTTGAAATTATAACAGAAAAGCTTTTTATATAAAACAGAATACTTTTATAAAGTTATTCTATAAATAAAATATATTATATTCTATTATGCATAGTATTTTTGCATAGTAAAATCTTTTATATAAAAAATGAATACTTTTATAAAGTTATTACATAAATAGAATATATTATATTCTATTATGTATAATGTTTTGCATAGTAAAATCTTTTTATATAAAACAAAATACTTTATTAAAGTTATTCTATAAATAGAATATATTATATTTTATTATGCATAGTATTTGCATAGTGCTTGCATAGTGTTATGCATAATAAAATCTTTTTATATAAAACAGAATACTTTATTAAAATTATTCTATAAATAGAATATATTATATTTTATTTAAAAGATTTAGCTTTAAATATGAACCGTCCGATTAAAGTAAATCAATCTGGACCGTTCATGGATTGATTACTATTCATTCCATTCTTCTATAAATAGAAGCTCATTCCTTCATTATTTCTTACGAATTCACTGAAACTCTAGAGAGAAAACTATAGAGAGAGTTCTTCTTCTACAATCTTGAGCGTATTTCTTTAAAGTTTAAGAAAGCTTTGAGCGTAGTACAAGTTTTCTTCAAGTGTATCCTCGCCCTACCAGTAGGAATACTCTTTTTTTTAAGGTAATAAGAGTGTAGCTTGGGTCGGCGGGGATAACAAGGAAATAGTGTGATGGTCCGAGACTGTCGAAGTTTCTCAATACATTATAAAACGGCATGACATGCAACAGATAATTGTATTGAGGACCTAAGATGTGTGTGTCGTATTTTATACGTCACTTAATAATTGATTTTGGCAAACAACAATAGGGTGATGAGAACCCGACTTTGAAAGCGTCAAAAGTGCACCTCATTAGAATAAACAAGATAGTAATCTTCCGTTCTTCTTTGGGGTCTTGAAATATTCTTTCTTTGTATTATATATGGCATTGTAATAAATTGAGTTTGGATACAGTCTACGAGATAATATTGTATTAAAACTCACGATTAAGCTCATTAATAAATGCATACCGACAGTTCAACAGTTGTATAAATGAAGTTTGTATTTGATTTTTATAGTGTGATATTTGGCGATTCAAAATGGGTCGTGTGGACTTATTTTGGGGGCGTCACAATTGGTATCAGAGCTTAGGGATATGGTCGCTTGCGGAGATATGAGTCTAGAACTAGGAGGGGAGAGACGAGTAATATACTTCGCTAGTGTGTGATTTACCTAAGCCGAAATTTTTACTTGATAAATTGACAAAATGTGATATGTCAATTAAACTTTTTTTTGAAGGTATATTTTAGAATGATATCTGAAATATAGGAGATAAGCAATGGAAAAATTATGATACAGAGAAAATAACCGGGAAGGTAGGTACAATCCGAAAAGAAAGCAAGGTATTCTCATCTATTCAAAATGCCAGGTACGTACTTAAATTTCGAGGGCGAAATTTCATAAGGAGGGGAGATTGTGAGACCCCAAATTTATGAAATAAAAGTATTCAATTTTCTTATAATTATTCTATTTAGTAAATGGTTAAATTGATAAAAGGTTAAAGTTAAGGGTGATACGTGAAAATTTTTCAAAGTAGACAAGTTGTCATAAAATCTTGATTCTTATTCACTCTAGTATTATTCACTCGGGTATTTGGGGCACTTTTTGTATTAGAGTACTATTCACGAGTTACTATTCATGAGTTACTATTCACGAGTTACTATTTACAAGTTACTATTCATGAGTTACTATTCACGAGTTACTATTTATGAGTTACTATTCACGAGTTATTATTCACCCAAACAATATATTTATTTTCGGTCCAAATCATATTTAGGTACAATATTATTCCATGAAGAGATGTCTTTATTTTTTGATCAGTTGGTTGAAATTATAATGAGAAAAGCTTTTTATATAAAAGAATACTTTTATAAAGTTATTCTATAAATAGAATATATTATATTCAATTATGCATAGTGTTTTGCATAGTAAAATCTTTTTATATAAAACAAAATACTTTTTAAAGTTATTCTATAAATAGAATATATTATATTTTATTATGCATAGTATTTGCATAGTGCCTGCGATAGTTTTTTTTGCATAGTAAAATCTTTTTATATAAAAAGCAGAATACTTTATTAAAGTTATTCTATAAATAGAATATATTATATTTTATTTAAAAGATTTTGCTTTAAATATGGACCGTCCGATTAAAGTAAATCAACTGGACCGATTCATGGATTCGTTCTTATTCATTCCATTCTTACATAAATAGAAGCTCATTCCTTCATTATTTCTTACAATTCTTTGAAACTCAGAGAGAGAAAACTATAGAGAGTTCTTCTTCTATAATCTTGGCGTATTTCTTTAGAGTTTAAGAAAGCTTTGGCGTAGTACAAGTTTTCTTGAGTGTATCCTCGCCTACCGGTAGGAATACTCTTTTTTAAGGTAATAAGAGTGTATGGGGGTGGGCGGGGATAACAAGGAAATAGTGTGATGGTCCGAGGCGTCGAAGTTTCTCAATACATTATAAAAGCGGCATGACACGCAATGATAATTGTATTGAGGACCTAAGATGTGTGTCGATTTTTATCGTCACTTAATAATTGATTTTGGCAAACAACAATAGGGTGGTGATGAGAACCCGACTTTGAAAGCGTCAAAAGTGCACTTCATTAGAATAAACAAGATAGTAATCTTCTCGTTCTTCTTTGGGGTCTTGAAATATTTGCTGCTGTATTTTATATGGCATTGTAATAAATTGAGTTTGGATCTGCTCTACGAGATAATATTGTATTAAAACTCATAGTTAATCATTCATTGTCGTCTTGTACCGACAGATTCAACGATTAATATAAATGAAGTTTGTATTTGATTTTTATAGTGTGATATTTGGCGATTCAAAATGGGTCGTGTGGACCTATTTTGGGGCGTCCTAATTAAGTATCGAGCTTAGGGATATGGTCACTTGCGGAGATATGAGTCTAGAACTAGGAGGGGAGAGACGAGTAATATACTTCGCTAGTGTGTGACTTACCTAAGCCGAAATTTTTACTTGATAAATTGACAAAATGTGATATGTCAATTAAACTTTGTTTTGAAGGTATATTTTAGAATAATATCTGAAATATAGGAGATAAGCAATGGAAAAATTATGATACAGAGAAAATAACCGGGAAGGTACAATCCGAAAAGAAAGCAAGGTATTCTCATCTATTCAAAATGCCAGGTACGTACGTAAATTTCGAGGGCAAAATTTCATAAGGAGGGGAGATTGTGAGACCCCAAATTTTATGAAATAAAAGTATTCAATTTTCTTATAATTATTCTATTTAGTAAATGGTTAAATTGATAAAAGGTTAAAGTTAAGGGTGATACGTGAAAATTTTTCAAAGTAGACAAGTTGTCATAAAATACCCAGTTACTATTCACTCTAGTATTATTCACTCGGGTATTTGGGGCACTTTTTGTATTAGAGTACTATTCACGAGTTACTATTCATGAGTTACTATTCACGCGTTACTATTTACGAGTTACTATTCATGAGTTACTATTCACGAGTTACTATTTATGAGTTACTATTCACGTGTTATTATGCACCCGAACAATATATTTATTTTCAGTCCAAATCATTTTTAGGTACAATATTATTCCATGAAGAGATGTACTAATTTTTCAGACCGTTGGTTGAAATTATAACAGAAAAGCTTTTTATATAAAACAGAATACTTTTATAAAGTTATTCTATAAATAGAATATATTATATTCAATTATGCATAGTGTTTTGCATAGTAAAATCTTTTTATATAAAACAAAATACTTTTTAAAGTTATTCTATAAATAGAATAGAATATATTTTATTATGCATAGTATTTGCATAGTGCCTGTATAGTGTTTTGCATAGTAAAATCTTTTTATATAAAATAGAATACTTTATTAAAGTTATTCTATAAATAGAATATATTATATTTTATTTAAAAGATTTTGCTTTAAATATGGAATTTGTCAGATTAAAAGTAAATCAATCTGGACCGTTCATGGATTCAATTCTTATTCATTCCATTCTTCTATAAATAGAAGCTCATTCCTTCATTATTTCTTACGAATTCACTTTGAAACTCTAGAGAAAACTATAAAGAGAGTTCTTCTTCTATAATCTTGAGCGTATTTCTTTAGAGTTTAAGAAAACTTTGAGCGTAGTACAAGTTTTCTTCGAGTGTATCCTCGCCCTACCAGTAGGAATACTCTTTTTTTTAAGGTAATAAGAGTGTAGCTGGGTCGAGCGGGGATAACAAGGAAATAGTGTGATGGTCAAGGGAGGCGTCGAAGTTTCTCAATACATTATAAAAGCGGCATGACATGCAATGAGATAATTGTATTGAGGACCTAAGATGTGTGTGTCGTATTTTATACGTCACTTAATAATTGATTTTGGCAAACAACAATAGGGTGATGAGAACCCGACTTTGAAAGCGTCAAAAGTGCACTTCATTAGAATAAACAAGATAGTAATCTTCTCGTTCTTCTTTGGGGTCTTGAAATATTTGCTGCTGTATTTTATATGGCATTGTAATAAATTGAGTTTGGATACAGTCTATGAGACAATATTGTATTGAAACTCACAGTTAACTGTTGTGACGCCCACAAAATAGGTATACATCACCCATCTTGAGTCCCCAAATACACGGTACAAAATTCAAATACAACTTAATAATACAGCAGTCGTGTAAAATACGATAATACATATGCTGTGAGTTTAAATACAAATATTATCATCTAGACAATATCCATTCTCAATTGAGTTCTCATAAACAGTATACATACTCAAATTCAGTCCTCATTACATTTATTATCACACTATTTAACAGAATAGTGAGGACTACTAATATTCTTATCTGACCCGTCACTCCATTCCCCGATTAGTCATTGCGCCACGTTCTCATTTCCTGAAGAGAACGGTGAAAGAAAGGGTGAGCTCAACTAGCCCAGTAAGAAATATTATGACTAAGATAATGCAAAATAAATTATTGTTAGCCTTCAACAATGTTAAACTGATAAATACAATAGACATCAAGTTTAACTGCAGCGAAATAAGCAATCCATTAAAAGAGTCAAGTAGAGAATAAAGTCTACTATCTTTTATGATTTAAAAAGTTTTTCATTACTTTTATCGCTGAGACAACTTAATAAATAATCCACATCATCAAATCATCCCTGCACTTCAGGCCAAAGATATTATTTAGTATCACGACCACGAATTATCCATGCACTACGGGCCAAAGATAACCGTGTTTTCATCAACGGTCCTGATCATGCCATAAAAAAATTCATCTTTGCTCCCTTGACCGAAGAGAATTCATAGCCATAATCATACCAAAAACTTTCCATTAATGCACTACGGGCCAATGAGGACTTTTTCCACATCATTTGTAACATTACGGTCATGATTATACCGAATAATCCCTGGTCATAATCATACCAAGTCCATCTATGCAATACAGGCCACAGATGACTTTCAACATAATATAAACATGAGGATGATGATAATGATATACGAATTCAATAAAACAAGTTCACGAATTAAATTATCTAGGAATTAATAACGTCCAATTGTCAACATGATACTTCTTTGCAGAATAAAATTCAAGAATGCTCAAAAGAATATTTTCATGAAAAGATACCGGATGAAGCGTAATATCAAAGATATTCCACTAATTTCATGGAGTATAGAAGTCAAAACCTTAACCAACTGAGTATAATAAAGAATGGAATAACAAAAGAAATCACCATGCATGCGGTACTTGCATGGTGAGTTATTCAACAGAATAATAAATAACGGAACCAGTCGAGGTGAAACTCATACCCAAGCGAGGATGTTCCAAACAGAATAATAAGGAATGGAATAACTACGAAATCACCGTGCATGCGATTGCTCAGCATGAGCGAGTTATTCCAACGAATAATAAATAACGGAAGCGAATTGGTCGGTGAAATTCACAAGCATGATGTTCTAACAGAATAATAAAGAAGCGGAATAATAAAGAGCGGAACCGAAGTCAAGCATATAACCTGAGCAGTTTATTTCAACAGAATAATAAAGAAGCGGAATAATAAAGAGCGGAACGAAGTCGGCAGTATAACCTGAACGAGGATATTCCAGCGAGAATAATAAAGAATGGAATCTGAGAAGAATTTCACCAAGTATAGGGTAGCCCTCAGTATACGGAGTTATTCCAATGAGAATAATAAAGATGGAATAATGAAGTTCTCTTCATGAATACAAAAGAAATAATACCCCTTACGGCACAACAAATAATATCCCTCACAAGTATAAAGAAGGCTGAATAAAGAAGTAGTGAAGTAGCGAGAATACTTTTCTTCTTTCTCTCTATAGTTTCTCTCTCTAGAGTTTCAATGAATTCGTAAGATATAATGAAGGAATGAGCTTCTATTTATAGAAGAATGGAATGCATAGTAACTAATTCATGAATGGTCCAGATTGATTTACTTTAATCGGACGGTCCATATTTAAAGCAAAATATTTTAAATAAAATATAATATGTTCTATTTTATATAAAAAGATTTTTACTATACAAATACTATGCAGACACTATGCAAATACTATGCATAATAAAATATAATATATTATATATAGAATAACTTTAATAAAGTTTTTTGTTTTATATAAAAATATTTTACTATACAAAATACTATGCATAATAGAATATAATATATTCTATTTATAGAATAACTTTAATAAATTATTGGTTTTATATAAAAGTTTTTCTATTTTATTACGTTAATAATCTGAATAAAACAAAAGCGGTGAGTGACTTATCACATAAGCATTAATAATCAATACAGGTAATACTCTTATGCATTACACGTATTATTGTACTTTTACTACCGAAGTAGTTCAACATGATATCAATGGTAAAACTTCCGGCCGTTATTTTCAATAAAATATTTTGTCGTTTTCTTAATCAAAGCCAATAATTACATTATGGGGTCCACGATGATTGTCTTGGTCGCATACGAATATTTCCCGAAACACAAAGAATATTTCCGACCAATCGAATATAATATAACAACTTGCATACTTTGCAAAATTTATAAATACTACCCACAACTATAACATTATATTAAATCCACGGGATAATATTAAAAAAATATTTCGAGAAAATTAAATCTTTATTAAGTAAAATTTGGGATTTTACAATCTCCCTCCTTATGAAATTTTCGCCCTTGAAATTTACGTACGTTACTGGTATCTTAGAAAGCGAGATGAGGACACTTCCGTCGATTCTAACTCTTGAGGTATAACCTCTGAGTGTTGAATACATTCCAGGATTTTAACAGGTACATCTTCATACGTTAAATTATCCGCTATCTCGTCCGGACCTAAATTAATAATGTGGTTCGGGTCATCCACATATTTACGTAACATCATTACGTGATAAACGTTATGAACACGCAACATATTTGGTGGTAAAACGAGTCTATAGGCCACAGTTTCTACTCGATCGAGGATTTCAAATGGGCCAATTAAATTGAGGGTTGAGATTTCCTCTCTTCATCGATTTTTGCTTCTAGAATAACGCCCTCTTGAACCTTCTTCTTCACATTCATCAGCATCTGAGTATGTAGCTTGAGCGGCTTTAACTTTATCGATTAAAGTCGATTCTACTTGTATATTTATTATCTTTACGTGGGTTCGTATATTCGCACTCGTAAATGCAAATGATCTTCTACTCAACGCATCAGCTACCACGTTCGTTTTTCCACAATGGTATTGAATGGTACGATCGTACTCTTCAACAGCTCGAGCCGACACCTTTGGCACATTATACGATCGTTTTAGGTGAAGAAAATATTTGAGGGTTTAAGAAATGGGGTTTTGTACTGGGGTCAGTACAAAATTTGATTTCACGTTCTAGGGTAGGCCAAGAAGTCTTCAAGAATATGTCAGGAAATTTATTAACAATAGAAAAAAAACTGTGACCCTTATCCAAGACTTGGATAGCACGTCATATTGATACCTATCAACTTACCACCATCATTCGCGGCTTCCCCTACAGAAAGTTTGGCTTCGGTGCATTACACACAAAAAAGTCAACAATGAAAGGACCAGGGCTCTTTACTTATGGCTTGATATGACAATGATTGACTTTAGTGGTTTGATTACTTGAATTCGCATAACAGGTTGGTTAGAAGTATGAAAGCTAACAACCTTACAAAATCATGACGAGTAGTTAACCAATCGATTGCTAAAATTATAAAACCCCAACTTTTTGAATAAAGATGAATTTTCTATAATTATCATTTTTGAATATTATGATATAATGTTATAGTTGTGGGTAATAATTATAAATTTTGTAAAGTAAGCAAGTTGTTATATAATATTGATTGGTGGGAATATTCGTTTTAAGCAGGAAATATTAAATGACGACGGCACAATCATTAGTGGACCCCTGTGTAATTATTGCCGGATTGAAAGCGACAAAAATATTTTATTGAAATAACGGCGGAAGTTTTACTGGTTGATCTTGTTGAACTACTCGGTAGTAAAAATACAGGAATACGTGTGGTTGCATAGTAGCACACGGTATTGATTATTGATGCTTATGTGAGAAGTCACCCAGTTTGATTCAATTATTGTCGATATTTTATATGATGATGAAGTTTTGTTTTATTCGTATTATTAACGTAATAAAACAGAAACATCTTTTTATATAAAACATAATAATTTATAAAAGTTATTCTATAAATAGAATATATTATATTTTATAATGCATAGTGTTTGCATAGTGTTTGCATAGTAAAAATCTTTTTATATAAAATAAAATATATTATATTTTATTTAAAAGATTTTGCTTTAAGTATGGACCGTCAGATTAAAATAAATCAATCTGGACCATTCATGAGTTAGTTACTATGCATTCCATTTTTCTATAAATAGAAGCTCATTCCTTCATTATTTTCTTACGAATTCACTGAACTCTAGAGAGAGAAATTATAGAGAGAAAGAAGAAGAGTTTTCTGTTACTTCACTACTCTAATATCAAGTATTATTTAAAATGGTAAGGGGTGTTATTTCTTTTGTATTCAAGAAGAAAACTTCTGTTATTCCATCTTTATAATTCTGTTGGAATAACCTGTATACGCGGTGTCAGGAATAAGCATGTGAATGTTATTCCTAGTTATATATGATTTGATTATGATATATATATATGAATGAAAATGCAAGTATGCTTGCATTGAGAAAAGCTGTAAAGTCCTGTGATAGACAATAGAAATATATGTACAAGGACTTAGAATGAATTGATCAAATATGTTAGGTTGATCCTATATAAAGTAAAACAGCTTTGTAAAGTCCTTAAAAAGAAATGATGTACAAGGACTATAAATATAGAAAGATCAAGCTTGTTAGGTTGATCTTATGATGTAATAGATAGACTTGTCTGATCGTCGAACCAATCGCACAGAAGTCGTAATGCATCGGGAGAGTCAAAGTTAACTCGGGAGCTATCGAGTCAGAATAGGAGTATGCAAGATAGTGAGATCTCGGAGTTCGTAGACTTCCAGGGGAAACGAAGAAGGATCATAGTGTGTTGAGAAGAGCTTCCTCGAGATCGTAGTGTGCTGAGGAAGTCATGTTCAGAATCGTAGAGACAGCCTGCCTATGAGCCAAACGATCGTCTGCCGGAACAAAGTCTGAAACGTAGACTACATTTGGAGTCGTAGAGTCTAGTGATGCCGAAGCCAAGTCAAGGATCGTAGATTACACTCGAGTTCGCGAGAGTTCATTAAGTGAAAGCGAGAGATCGTAGTCGGACAAGATCGGATGAAATGATAAGCACAAAGCGCGGAAATCGTAAAGTGTCAAATCGATCTCGGGATCGTAGTGTGCACACTTTGCCAAAAAAGTGAATCGTAGAGTGCAGAACTATGACTCCAATGAAGTGCTCACTGACCAAAGTCGAATCGTAGAAGCGAATCACGGTTCTCAATGAATGAGCACTCCCGAATATCCAAAGATATGAAACCTACGGTTAGCCTTTGCAAAGATGCATTCCACGAAGAAGAGAACGAGAGAGCACTCAACGAATGGCATGCAGGCTAACAGAAGATATCAGTACAAACCCAATCAGCATTAAGATTGAGGTGTAAGGCCATTCGTGATGAAGTCTTCCATAAGGAGATCGAAAAAAGACTTCAGAAGCTGACTAAGGAAAGTCAGCTTATGCGGTAGCTATCAAGTGCATAGAAGACAATGATCTTGGAAGCAACCAAGATCGTAGTGTTTGCCAAACAAAGAAGGAGGCGATGGAAGGTGAACCAGAGATCTTGGTGTCACGAAGAGCAAGGCTAAAGTGATTAAGTGCAGGGTCAGTTCATTGATGATAAATGAGCGGAAGATCACCAGGAGAAAGCAAGCTGGACGCGCCATAAATCTGATTTGTTTTGATATTCAGAAGGGGAACAGAGCAAGGAGTTAGGCCATCAGTATCTGAGAACAGTCGAACCAAATAGAAGTATTTAAGCACTGCACAATACAAGGAAGATGTATTCTATATTGAAGATCCAATCAACACTCTTCAAGATCGTAGTGTTAACTCTTCTAGTCAACGAGCAACAATCAACAAGACACTACGATCAGGTCCTTGAAGACATGCATCAGAATCGTAGAGTTCGAATAACTGAAGACTGAAACATTGGCAACGGTTCAATCTGAAGGGTAACATTCGGACAAGTGCTTATTGAGAGCATCGATGCAAAAGGACAACCTCTGATCAAGAAATCAGAAGAAATAAAGTCTTCAACCTGCCCAAGACATGAAAGTGACATATGTGATGGGGCAGGTAAAACAGTAGACTGCAGTGTTAGAAAGTCAGAAAAAGGTGTCATGTCACATCTGCAGTCTGCTCCAAATAACTCGAGATCTACGAAGCAATTTGAATAGCTTTCAACGGCTACTTTCCAACGGGAAGATTGGGAAGCAGTATAAATCAACAAAGCTTCAAAGATCAAAAAGTGCTGATGATTGTATTGTTGTAGAACCGTTGAGTTGGTGAATGCTATAGTTGACTCTACGAGTTCCACCAAAGATCAACAGAACAAGTCTTAGTGGCAGTAAGACTACCAAGGTGGAAGTGAAGCAGCTTTGAAGAAGAAATCAAACAGATCAAAGCTTCACTCAACAAATATGAGAATGCCACTGAGGATGGCAGCTAAGCTTAGAGCCGAGAAGGCCAAAAAGATAGCATTCAGAAAAGTGGCTGAGTACAAAGAAGATCAGGAGAACCACTCTACGAATCACCATGAACTTAAAGTCGAAACTGAACAAGTGCAGAACCATGTCTGCAAAACATTCAAGAAGGGTTCAGGGATTGCTAAGTGCCAGACAAAGACTAATAAAAGCACTGAGACTTAGCAAATCCAGATGGTGATGGTGCCAAGCTGATACCAGATAAGAACGAGCAGAAAAGAATGAAGATCATCTGCACCAAAGAAGGTGTGGTCCAAACCTAAACCAGAATGCAAAGAGGACCACACCAAGCTGCTAAGTACAGAAGATGTTCAGAGCCTAATGACATCTTAGTAGCCCTGCTTCAACAATAACAACAACTACAACCACAACAAGCCAGGGCCTGAGGGGTCCTTGTCCGGAGGGACTAAATGAAGTTCCAAGCCTGCTGAGCTTGAAGAGTTCCTAGGGAACTAGAGAAGTTCCAAGGCTAATGGCCTTGAAGAGTTCTTAGTGAACTAAAATACCAAGGCTGCTGGCCTTGAAGGAATCTTAGTGATTCAGGGTGCTGCCCTTCCTTAGTGGAAAACCTGCTAGTTGAAAGCAGAAGAGTGGATTAGGAGCTTGAGTCTCCAAACCACTTAAAACCCCTTGTGTCTTTTACTTTATGTCATTTACATTATGTACATTAACTGCTATAACTGCTATGTATGTTTTAACTGCTTACCATTGAACTAACTCTACGAACAATGTATGTATGATTATGAGTATACCAATGGAGGGGATCTTTTACTTATTCCGCTGTGCTTGAAAAAAGATTCTTATGTTTGTCATATGCTAATTTATGAGCAATGCAAAATAAACGAGAAAAGAATTTAAAATTCAAAGGATCTATTCAACCGCCCCCCCTTCTAGATCTATTGTGCCTATTGGGAACTAATAATTGGTATCAGAGCATGGTTCTCATGCTATTCAAAAGCTAATCGCTTTGAGTCTGATCCTAGGCACAAACATTTTTCTAGACTTAGTTTAGTAGTAAGTCACTTGTTATATGCAGATGAGCTCACTCGTTGAAAATATTGTGTACAGGTAAATGTGCTTATACACCTGAAGCTGCTCAGATTGGTTCATATCCTTGATTATCATATCAACAAGACCAATCCTTGCTCAATGTCAATCTTGTTGTTTGAAGACCAGGCTAGAAAGCTCAAGAGATGTCAACAGGAAAGATTCAAGCATCCACCAGCCTGAAAAGATAAATAGGCCATACATACTAAGCAATGCTTATTCAGAGAAGAAAGAAGAACTTCTCAACCATATGCTTGGTCAAACCGTAGCTGGATGAAAATCCTATGAACTCAAGGATGTAAAGAATTAGAGATTCTGACACTCTCTTAGCTTACATCTTCAAGACCACGATTGATTGATTGAAAGTCAACTAGAGCAATAAGCTATCAGGAGTAAATGAGAAACTATGCACATCAATGCCTAACCTCAGTATGTCAAAGTTAAATGACTGTTAAGGAACTAACAGTAGAAAGGTACGGTTCTTCTCTAGCATAACGTTGTACATCATGTTGCACACCCTTATGATCTATAACAGTATTATTTCAAGAAATCATACTCTACCTAAAAAGGTGAATAGAGAAAGTGCACTAAGGATAGAAACTCAACTGCCTATAAACTTTCTCTCCATCCAAGTTTAGGTTGAAGATGACATCGTGAAAGAAATCTGAAATGGGTCATAAGAGCATCACATGTTAACTTAATTTTATGTGGAGTAATCTTTGCTGATGGGTTAGTATGCATGTACTACCCATGTTCTAAGTGTTTACTAACTCATAGAGTATAATCAGTTCTACAAAAGCATCTTGAAGATTCATAGAAACTGATCACCTCCACGAATCAACCAGATACAAATAAATCGTAGAGTTGATTCTCACTCTGTGAATATTTAAACCCTGTGAACATAACCTAGCAAATGATGAAACCATCAAAGAAAAAGAGTGTTTTATTAAAATAGCAAATCTCACACACTCTCACCATCATGCATCTCAAAATGTTTTATCTAAATTAGTTACTTGCATGAATATGACTGTTAGTGATCAATATGATGACTATCCAAATATACGAGGAACAGGGGTTTAGAAAACTAACCTAGCAGGAACCATTTAACCATGGGTACCAAAAATAGAAATTTATAACCTGCAGGTACCTGGTCCATCTGACCACACTAAGGAATGCTGAAGCAAAAGACTTCAATCAAGAAAGAATCAGCCAGCAGAAGGCTTTAGATTGCTCAGATATGATTTTGATAAAACTCTTATATATCAAAGCCTGTCCTTGAAGACTCGCTGAGCTAACCTGAATAAAGCTCGCATGGCTGCTAATCTATATATGGAAGCAGGTTGTTCAACCAAAGATAAAAAGGGCCTTATATGCTCAAATTAGGCAAGGCATACTATATGAGAGGAATCCTCAAGGAAGCTAATAACAGAAGATCATCGAGCATCAATCAAGAAGAATTCATTACGGAAGCAGAACTTCACAAACACAAGACTATCAAAGAAGACTACGTTCGCAGTGCTGACTAATAATCGTAGAGTGATCAGTCCTGAAGATATTCATGCCTACGATATAAGGAAATCTAATTGATAATGGTGATTCTAGTCAGAAGGAGATATGCAAGGTTGTCTTCTAATACACACAAAGAAAATGGAATCTCATCTATCTAAGAAGACAACATCAACCATGGGAATCAGTGATTTGTTAAGAAACAACAGCTCTGAGATATACTATAAAGCAGTGTACCAGCTACAGAGTCCCAAAACTTTGTGACTGATGAACCAAATGAAGATCCATAGTCAGTAGGAACGTTTCAAAATGTACTACTGATAACCTTTCAGCCACCCAACTCAAAATTGTGGAGTACCTACGATCAAACATCTGATTGTAGTGTAAGAGCAGGAAGACACCACAATTGCAGCCAGTGCAGATGTCTAAAGTTGGAAGAGGGACTCACCACCAGAAAAGGTCAAATGAGATATCAGTGCAAATCACTTTTTAAAGTATTTCATCTGGAAAGTGCCTCAGGGACAAACCTAACCCTTAGCTCACTCTAAGAGGTTGGCCCTTCCTGAGTTACCTTAACCCAGAAGAATTACTTAATCAAGTTCATCTAAGGACCAAGTCAGTCAACGATTTTAGAGTAGAGGTTGAAGAGAACTCTATGATTGTAGTACAACCTCAGCAATCATAGAAGCAGACTCGACGATCGCAGTCCTACCAGAGGATACTCTAGCTCATGAGGACCTCTGAAGAATTGGACAATTTCCCAACCACTCAAATTGTTAGGAGATACGTTCGAATGCTGGTTGAAACGTTGTCCTGCTAAAGAAAAGTGCCCAAGCCTTCATAAAGTACATCAGTGGTTGAGCTATGCAGTTTCAACATGAGGAGAAATGTCAAAACCATCCACTGTAGCATCTCTCAAAAGATGATCGTTGAGTTAACATAGAAAAACGTAGAGTCCATAGCTGCCTTATCATGCTAC
The DNA here is from genome assembly GCA_020205605.1 of Panax ginseng. NCBI lineage: Eukaryota > Viridiplantae > Streptophyta > Magnoliopsida > Apiales > Araliaceae > Panax > Panax ginseng. The sequence continues at coordinate 1,291,489 of CM035129.1, read as the reverse complement.
TCTACGAACCAAAAAGGTCAATGGTCAAATCCATGACAATCAAACATCTACTCTTCTAAAAGAGACAAATTAGCCCGACAAGTTAATGGGAGATTCTGACTAAATTCATTGGGCATCGTGCAACCAATATCCAGTTAACACGTCACAGCATATGCAGTGTAAAAAGGGACCGTCATAAACAAATTCAAAATCTGCAACCAGTTACCAAAATCCATCAAACCTCTCTCTCTCCCATTTTCAAACCCTAGAATTCTTTTCGAAGCCAACTCACAGAAACTTCCAGATTTCAAGTCACAATCAGCCATACCTCATAAGTCTCCCTAAATCAATAACCATATCCCTCGAATCATTCAAATGGAAGATTGGCGAGTAATCACTGGCATTCAACTCGGAACCAAGTCATTTGAGAAATCCGAAAAGAAGTTCAGAGACATTCTTGAACTCGTAAAGAAAGCTGGATTCTCAGAATGTCTTGAGGCAAGCACTCGAGTATACACTGAACTGGTTAAGGAATTTTACTCAAATGTATCCATAAATGCCGGAACTCTTTCAACCAAGGTTAAAGGTCAGTCTCTAAAACTGAAGTCATCCAATATCAATCAATGCCTAGATCTTCCTGACCGAAATCTGAAAAGCTTGGAAGAGATCGACACAGAAAAAGGCAAGAAGATTATACAGTACAAAAGAAACCCTAGTTACAAGGATATGAAGAAAAAGGAGTTTCCTGAAGAATTTGAGTTTCTTGCGGAAATAGTAGGAAAATGTATCTTATGCAAAGACACTGTACATGATACTGTGATTAACCAACAGCTAAAGATCATGTCTGCTATAGTCTTGAAGGAACACATCAACCTTGGAGATGTCCTGCTCGATCATATGTCTAAGTGGCTGGATAAGAAAAGAACGACTGAGAAACCGCTCACAAAGGTTTTTCATGGGAGATTCTTAAGTATCATCCTGAAGAAAAAGTTGAAGAATAAAATTAAGGATGATGATGGTGAAATCCTTAATGTTCATAAGATAATGTCTCCACAATTGTTCTTGAACTGGAAGAAGAATCCCAAGGAAAACAGGAGGCTAACTACTGGGAGCAGCAACAAGGCCTCTGCAAATAAAAGGAAGACAAGAGAGGTAGAAAGCTCTAAGTCTAAAGTGACTCGAATCGTAGAAATCACACCGACCGGAAAAGAAATCTAGAGGTGTGAAGAAATCCAAGGCCCTACCAAGCAGTCTTTCTACCAAAGACAAGGATGAAGAAGAACAAGTCCTGACTGCTGTGACCACAAAGCGAAGAAGCAACAGGCTGCTTCAAGGGCCATCCAGCAAGAAAGCTAAGATGGTAAATATTCCAGTTCTCCAAAAAAGTTCTTCTAACAAAGAAAACCATGAAGAGGAGAAGGGAACTGAAAGTTCAAAGATTGAACCCTCAAGGAACAAGTTCAACAATGAAGAAGTTAATGATGAAGAAAAAGAATATGCAAGTCCTGCGAGCAACTCTCAAAGCTCTCACTCTGATAATGAGGAAAAGCTGCAAGATGACTCAAATGCATGTCCAAATTCAAATGCTCCAACAAGCCTAAATGATAGGACAAATGATGTTGATTCTGAAGTTGAAGAACATGTCCCTACTACTACTGAACATCAAGCCAGCCTGTCTGGTAATGAAAATGAAGAAAATTCTGAAGAAGAAGGACATGCCCCTGTCAATGATGGAAATCAAGAAATCACACCCAATGACTCAAAGGCCTCAGAGTCTGAATTGTCTATAGCTGAACCTCCAAAAAGAAGAAAGAGCCACATACTATTAGCTCAATTTGCCTTCAAAAGGAGAAGTGATCGCTCTAACACTATCATTAAGTTAAGTGACAATGAATCTAAGTCACAGGAAGAAAGTGCTGTAGATGAATCAAGTAATGAAGAAAATGTATCCATGGAAGATCTAGTTAAAGAAGATTCTGGAAATGAAATTCAGCAAGAAGAATTCACTGATGAACCTGAGGAAAGGAGTCAACAAGATTCGGACTTAAAAAGAGAAGAAATAGAGAAGGATTCTGACTCTGTACATCAGCAGACAGAAAAATCAGAAGATCATCTTACCATCTCCTCGGCCAGGAGTAGAAGAAGAATAGAAGAGGAAGCTTTGAATGAACCACCAGAAGCATTTCCAGAAACCCCAAGACTAGAACTGGTGGCTCAGAACTTCTCTAAGGTAAAAAGTGATACAACAATGATGATCAAAGACAAGCCCCACTACAAAGTTTACAGACATGCTGGCAACCTTTATATTCCTTATGATCGTAGAGTCGACTTAGAAGGAAGGAGGATCATGACTGAAGGGATAATCGTAGAGTCTGATTACTCTACCATTGATGATATTCAAATCCAAATTGAGAAGCCTTCATCTGTCCAAACTCAGATATCAAACATCCCTTCATCTTCCAATATCGATTGGTACTCAACGATTCCTCAGATTGTCAACACTTTCCAAAATTTATTCAAGGATGCAAATCGTAGAGCTCAATCTGGTGATCAACAAGAGGATGCCCAAGCAAATAATCAGCTACCTATGGAGAAAGAACTAATGAGAAATTCTGATGATCTAATTGAGAAGATATCTCAAATCACAGAAGAGTCTAAAAGGCTGACAGTAACAGCAGATGATTCAGTTCAAGACAATCTTCAAGCAACTATGGGTGATATATCTCTCAAAATTAAAGAGAGAGATAATATCTACCTGAAAGCCATATATGATCTGAAGGCTGAGGCTCTACAAGCGCAAAAGTCAAATGAAGAAAAACTTCAAGTCTTCTCTGACAAGATTGACAATATGAATCAAACCTTCTCTGTGCAACTTGAGTTAAGTCAACAAGAACTCAAGAATAAAGTTGGTAACTCCTCTTATCTGATGGAGCAGCTGATGACCAACATGGAGCAGCTCTTTCAAGTGATTAATGACAAAAAGGGGGAGAAAAAGAGACATAGAAAGAGGCAGAATAAGAGGCATTCCAGAAAGAACAAGGTGAGCAGAAGGAAACAAAACAAGAAAGAAGCAAAGAAGAAGACCTCAAAAAAAGAAGCTGGGTCATCATCTAAGGGGGAGCCAAAGAATGATGAACCTGTATTTGCAAAAGCTGAGGGGGAGTCAGAAGAAGAACATACATCTGAGGCGGAGCAGACAAAAGAAATATAGTCAATATCCCACAGTGAGCAAATGCAAGAAGATCAAACAGATGATTAGCACATAAACAGACATCCTGAAAGCATACATGGAGCCAAAAAGGTACATCTCTAACCAGTTAGGTATGTTCTGGATCCAGGATGTATAATGTCAGTATATTAAAATTCCACATCATTATAAATGACATTCATGATTATCTGTTTTAGAAATACAGTTGCTCACTGTATATAAGATTCATTCATAACATGCATATGCACTTATTGTTTTTGTCATAATCAAATAGGGGGAGATTGTCAGGAATAAGCATGTGAATGTTATTCCTAGTTATATATGATTTGATTATGATATATATATGAATGAAAATGCAAGTATGCTTGCATTGAGAAAAGCTGTAAAGTCCTGTGATAGACAATAGAAATATTGTACAAGGACTTAGAATGAATTGATCAAATATGTTAGGTTGATCCTACATAAAGTAAAATAGCTTTGTAAAGTCCTTAAAAAGAAATGATGTACAAGGACTATAAATATAGAAAGATCAAGCTTGTTAGGTTGATCTTATGATGTAATAGATAGGCTTCATCGATCGTCGAGCATCGCACTGTAAGTCGTAGTCGTCGGGAGAGTCAAAGTTAACTTCGGAGCTATCGAAAGAGAATAGGAGTATGCAAGATAGTGAGATCTCGGAGTTCGTAGACTTCCAGGGGAAACGAAGAAGGATCATAGTGTGTTGAGAAGAGCTTCCTCGGGATCGTAGTGTGCTGAGGAAGTCATGTTCAGAATCGTAGAGACAGCCTGGCTATGAGTCAAACGATCGTCTGCCGGAACAAAGTCTGAAACGTAGACTACACTTGGAGTCGTAGAGTCTAGTGATGTCGAAGCCAAGTCAAGGATCGTAGATTACACTCTGAGTTCGCAGAGTTCATTAAGTGAAGGCAGAGATCGTAGTCGGACAAGATCAGATGAAGACAATAAGCACAAGGCAGAAATCGTAAAGTGTCAAGATCTGATCTCGGGATCGTAGTGTCTGCACAGCCAAAGCTGAATCGTAGAGTGCAGAACTATGACTCCAATGAAGTGCTCCTCATGACCAAAGTCGTAATCAGAAGCGGAGATCACGGTTCTCAACGAATGAGCACTCCCGAGAATATCCAAAGATACGAAGCCTCGGTTAATCTGCAAAGATGCATTCCACGAAGAAGAACGAGAGAGAGCACTCAACGAATGGCATTCAAAGCTAATGAGAAGATCTCAAAGACAAACCCAATCAAAGATTAAGATTGAGGTGTAAGGCCATTCGTGATGAAGTCTTCCATAAGGAGATCGAAAGAAGACTTCAGAAGCTGATTAAGGAAAGTCAGTTTATGCAGTAGCTATCAAGTGCATAGAAGACAATGATCTTGGAAGCAACCAAGATCGCAGTGTTTGCCAAACAAAGAAGGAACTGATGGAAGGTGAATCGAGATACTGGTCAGCTTCTGAAGAGCAAGGCTAAAGTGATTAAGTGCAGGGTCAGTTCATTGATGATAAATGAGCGGAAGATCACCAGGAGAAAGCAAGCTGGATGCGCCACAAATCTGATGTGTCTTGATATTCAGAAGGGGAACAGAGCAAGGAGTTAGGCCATCAATATCTGAGAACAATCGAAGCAAATAGAAGTATTTAAGCACTGCACCATATTGAAGATCCAATCAACACTCTTCAAGATCGTAGTGTTAACTTTTCTATTCAACGAGCAACAATCAACAAGACACTACGATCAGGTCCTTGAAGACATGCATCAGAATCGTAGAGTTCGAATAACTAAAGACTGAAACATTGGCAACGGTTCAATCTGAAGGGTAACATTCGGACAAGTGCTTATTGAGAGCATCGATGCAAAAGGACAACCTCTGATCAAGAAATCAGAAGAAATAAAGTCTTCAACCTGCCCAAGACATGAAAGTGACATATGTGATGGGGCAGGTAAAACAGTAGACTGCAGTGTTAGAAAGTCAGAAAAAGGTGTCATGTCACATCTGCAGTCTGCTCCAAATAACTCGAGATCTACGAAGCAATTTGAATAGCTTTCAACGGCTACTTTCCAACGGGAAGATTGGGAAGCAGTATAAATCAACAAAGCTTCAAAGATCAAAAAGTGCTGATGATTGTATTGTTGTAGAACCGTTGAGTTGGTGAATGCTATAGTTGACTCTACGAGTTCCACCAAAGATCAACAGAACAAGTCTTAGTGGCAGTAAGACTACCAAGGTGGAAGTGAAGCAGCTTTGAAGAAGAACTCAAACAGATCAAAGCTTCACTCAATAAATATGAGAATGCCACTGAGGATGGCAGCTAAGCTTAGAGTCGAGAAGGCCAAAAAGATAGCATTCAGAAAAGTGGCTGAGTACAAAGAAGATCAGGAGAACCACTCTACGAATCACCATGAACTTAAAGTCGAAACTGAACAAGTGCAGAACCATGTCTGCAAAACATTCAAGAAGGGTTCAAGGATTGCTAAGTGCCAGACAAAGACTAATAAAAGCACTGAGACTTAGCAAATCCAGATGGTGATGGTGCCAAGCTGATACCAGATAAGAACGAGCAGAAAAGAATGAAGATCATCTGCACCAAAGAAGGTGTGGTCCAAACCTAAACCAGAATGCAAAGAGGACCACACCAAAGTACAGAAGATGTTCAGAGCCTAATGACATCTTAGTAGCCTCCGCTTCAACAATAACAACAACTACAACCACAACAAGCCGTAGGCCCGAGGGTCCCTTGTGGGAGGGACTAAATGAAGTTCCAAAGCTCTTTGAGCTTGAAGAGTTCCTAGGGAACTAGAGAAGTTCCAAGGCTGATGGACTTGAAGAGTTCTTAGTGAACTAAAATACCAAGGCTTTGGCCTTGAAGGAATCTTAGTGATTGAGGTGCCGCCTTCCTTAGTGGAAAACCCGCTAGTTGAAAAGTAGAAGAGTGGATTAGGAGCTTGAGTCTCCGAACCACTTAAAACCCCTTGTGTCTTTTACTTTATGTCATTTACATTATGTACATTAACCGCTTAAACTGCTATGTATGTTTTAACTGTTTACCATTGAACTAACTCTACGAACAATGTATGTATGATTATAAGTATACCAATGAAGGGGATCTTTTACTTATTCCGCTGTGTTTGAAAAAAATTCTTATGTTTGTCATATGTTAATTTATTAGTAATGCAAAATAAACGAGAAAAGAATTTAAAATTCAAAGGATCTATTCAACCCCCCCTTCTAGATCTATTGTGCCTATTGGGAATTAACACGCGGTATACCCTATACTTGGTGAAATCCTTTTATATTCCGTCTTTATTATTCTGTCAGAATATCCTGTCTGTGCCATACGCCAGACCTGGTTCCATCATTTATTATTCCGTCTTTATTATTCTATCGGAATATCCTGTCTGTGCTATACGCCGGACCTGGTTCCATCATTTATTATTCTATCTTTATTATTCTGTCGGAATATCCTGTCTGTGCTATACACCGGACCTGGTTCCATCTTTTATTATTCCGTCATTATTATTCTGTCGGAATATCCTGTCGGTGTGAATTTCACCTGACCTGGTTCCATCATTTATTATTCTATTGGAACATCCTGTCGGAGTGAATTTCACCTGACCTGGTTCTGTTAATTATTATTCTGTTGGAATAACCTGTCTATGCGAAGTACCGCATGCATGGTGATATCTTTGTTATTCCATTCTTTATTATACTCAGTTGATTAAAGTTTTAACTTCTATACTGCATGAAATTAGTGGAATATTCTTGATATTTGCGCTTCATCCAGTATCTTTTCATGGAAATATTCTTCTGAGCATTCTTGAATTTTATTCTACAAAGAAGTATCATGTTGAGAATTTGAACGTTATTAGTTCCTGGATAATTTAATTCGTGAACTTGTTTTATTGAATTCTTATATCATTGTCATCATCCTTATGTTTATATTTTTTGAAAGTCATCTGTGGCCTGTAGTGCATGGATGGACTTGGTATGATTATGACCAGGGATTATTCGGTGTAATCATGACCGTAATGTTACAAATGATGTGGTAAAAGTCCTCATTGGCCCGTAGTGCATTGATGGATAGTTGTTGGCATGATCATGACCATTGATGAATACACAAATATCCTTGGCCCGTAGTGCATGGAATTTGTGGTCGTGACCCTAGTGAATATCCTTGGCCGTAGTGCAGGGATGATGTGGAATTTTAATAAGCTGAGTCTTAGCGATAAAAGTGATGAAAAACTTTTTAAATCATAAAAGATAGTAGACTTTATTTCTCTACTTGACTCTTTTAATGGATTGCATATTTCGCTGCAGTTAAACTTGATGTCTATTGTATATTATCAGTTTAACATTGTTGAGAACTAATGATAATTTATTCTACATTATCTTAGTCATAATATTTCTTGCTGGGCTAGTTGAGCTCGCCCTTTCTTTCACTGTTCTCTTCAGAAAATGAGAATGTAATTTGGGACGAGTCGGGGAATGAAGTGATGGTCCTGGATGATAGTATTAGCTAGTAGTCCTCTCTTTATTCATTAAATAGTGTGACAATAAATGTAATGAGGACTTATTATGAGAGTGGATATTGTCTAGAAGATAATATTTGTATTTAAACTCACAGCATTTGTTTTGTCGTATTTTACACGACTGCTGTATTATTAGTTTGTATTTAAATTTTGTACCATGTATTTGGAGACTCAGAATATGTGATGTATACCTAATTTTGGGGGCGTCACAGTTGGTATCAAAGCTTAGGGATATGATCCCTGGCTAAGATGTGAGATAAGAACTAGGAGGGGAGAGACGGGGAATTCTTTCGCTAGTATGACCTACCTATGTTTATTTGGTATTTAATTGGTCGGTCAAAGTATAAGGATAATATGTGATATGTTATTTAACTCTTGTTTTGTGGCAGTATTTGAAAATGACATCCGAGAATGTTGAGATTATCAATAGAGCGCAGGAGACCATTTAGTCTCCACAGATCAATAATCAGGATAATGTGCATCAGGAAGGTGACATTCCTCAGGAAAACAACAACACTGACCAAATGATGAACGATGGAATGTTCCGAGGCTTCATGCAATTCATGCAACATCAGGCGAGAGCGGCTCCTGTCCAAAATGAAGGTGGAAACACTGGTAACTCCCGGACGGTCACTGCGAAGCAGTTTAAGGAACTGGGACCACCGAAGTTTTTTGGAGAGCCAAAGCCACTTAAGGAGGAGATGTGGATAAAACAGATCAACAAGATATTTGATGTCTTGGGATGCTCCGAGGAGCAAAAGGTTCCCTTTGCCACCTTCATGTTGCGTGCAGAGGCAGATTACTGGTGGGAATCTGTAAAACGTACTCAACCTGCCGTACTGAAGATGTCTTGGGAGAAGTTCCAGGAACTGTTCAACAACAAGTACTTTCCCGAAAGTATTCGTCACATGAAAGAGGTAGAGTTCATCAAGCTGGAACAAAACAACATGACCAGTCGCGAAGACGAAGCCAAGTTTGCCGAAGTTAAATACCGGTTTGCGTCCCATTTGGTTGATAATGAAGAGAGAATGACGCGAATGTTTTTAAGAGGTTTGAAACCTGAGATACGTCAATATCTTATCTTTCATAAACTGTGTTTGTATTCAGATGCTGTTAATAGGGCTCAGTTATTGGAGCGTGATAATGAGATAAACCAACCAAAGGAGAGCAGCCGAAAAAATGATAATACCAGTGATAACAGTCATCGAAGCGGTGACAATAAGTGTGGAGGGAATCAACATGCCAAAAATGGTAACCACTTCGGTGGTAATCATGGCCAAAACAATAGAATGGACATTTCAAGAAGAGGAGATTCAACAATGATGGAAAGACGTCAGCATCAGTACCTGTCGTTAAGGAAGGAGAACGACCACCTATCATATGCTTCAAGTGTGGAGGAAAGGGACACATCAGTCCCAACTGTGCGATGCCATCCAAAACATGTTACAACTGCGGAAGAGAAGGTCACCTGGCTCGATTTTGTCGTGCACCGAAGACAAGTCCAGCTGGGATGGAGGCATCAAAGGCCGTCCCAAAACAGTCAAAACGGTAGTGCAAGGGAGAGCGTTTGTGGTAACCTCCCAGAAAGCAAGGAACCCGATCAAGGTCATCACAGGTAAGCTTATCATAAACTCTAACGAAGTTTATACCTTATTTGATACCGGTTCTACCCATTCTTTTATTTCTCCTACTTGCGCTCAACGTTTAAATTTGACTCTGGAGAAATTAGACTTTGACTTATCTGTTGAAACTCCATTAGGAGAAACCTTCATTAAATCCACGGTTTATAAGTCTTGTTTGGTTCAAATCGGTACCCTCACATTACATGTCGATCTTATTTCATTGAAAATACTTGCATTTGACGTAATTCTAGGGATTGATTGGTTAACTACTCATCATGCAAAAATTGATTGTTTTCGTAAGGTTGTTAGCTTTCATATTCCTAATCAACCTATTATGCGAATTCAAGCAACCAAACCATTAAAATTAATCATTGTCATCTCAAGCCATAAAGCTATTCGTTTATTGAAAAACGGATGTCAAGCTTTCTTAGCTCATGTCACGGATCTAAAAAAAATACGCCGATTTTGAATAATATTCCTATTGTTAATGAATTTTTCGACGTATTCACGAAGAAGAACTCTGGCCTACCCCAGCAGGCGTGAAATTGAATTTTGTATCGACCTTGAACCCAAAGACAAAACCCATTTCCAAAGCCCCCATATCGAATGGCTCTATTGAACTTGGGAGTTAAAGACCCAACTCTGAGAATTATTAGACATTGGCTTTATTCATCCTAGTACTTCTCCTTGGGGTGCTCTCATTACTCTATTCGTGAAGAAGAAAGATGGGAGTCTGCGACTTTGTATTGATTATCGGGAGTTGAATCACGTCACCATCAAAAATAGGTACCCATTACCACGTATTGATGACTGTTTGACCGAGTTACAAGGTGCCAAATTCTTTTCAAAGATTGATCTTCGTTAGGATATCACCAATTGAAGATTAGAACCGATGACATTCCAAAGACGACTTTTTCGGAACTCGATGCGGGCATTATGAATTCTAATCATGTCTTTTGGATTGATTAATGCTCCTGCTGCCTTCATGGATATGATGAACCGAGTATTCAAGGAATATTTGGATCACTTTGTTGTCGTCTTTATTGATGACATCCTTATTAATTCCAAAAGCCGTGAAGATCATGAGCAACACTTGCGGCTGATACTCCAAAAGCTTCGTGAATATAAGCTTTATGCCAAGTTGAAGAAATGTGAGTTCGGGGTGGAGAAGTAGCATTCCTTGGGCACGTGGTATCAAGTCATGGAATATCATTGACCCAAAGAAAGATTGAAGCTATTCAAAGTCTGGGAGCAACCTAAATCGATGGATCAAGACGTAGCTTTCTCGGTTTAGCTGGTTATTATCGGAGATTCGTAGAAGGATTTTCTCGAATTGCTACTCCACTAACTCAGCTGACTCAAAAAGATACAAAGTTCGGTTGGAGCGAGGAATGTGATAAGAGTTTTCAAGAACTCAAGAGGAGACTCATTTCAGCACCTGTTCTGACAATACCATCTCGCTCGGAGGGATTTGTCATCTATAGTGATGCTTTGGGCAAAGGGTTAGGATGTGTTCTCATGCAACAGGGGAAAGTCGTAGCCTATGCCTCTCGACAACTCAAAGAATATGAGAGGAATTATCCTACTCATGATCTAGAGTTGGCAGTTGTTGTCTTCGCATTAAAGATTTGGAGGCATTACTTGTATGGGGAGAAAGTAGAGATCTTTACGGATCATAAAAGCCTCAAATATTTCTTCACTCAAAAGGAACTCAACATGCGACAACGACGATGGCTTGAATCTTTGAAAGATTATGATCATACCATCCAATACCATCCTGGAAAAGCAAACGTGGTAGCTGACGCATTGAGTAGAAGATCATATGCGGGTACGAGTGCAATATTGTCAACGCAAAGGCCCATCTTGTATGACTTGCAAATGATGGAAATAGAGATAAAGACTCCAGGGACCCACGTGATGATGGCGAATATACGAGTAGAACCGACTTTAATTGATAAAGTTAAAGCTGCTCAAGCAACAGACCTGGAGCTGATGCGTATGAGGAAGAAAGTGAAAGAAGGTTCTATGTCGGAAGCAAGAATCGATGAAGAAGGAATACTTCGAGTCAACTCCGGACTTTGTGTTCTAACAACCACGAAAGTTAAAGTATAAAATCATGATGGAGGCGCACAACACACGCGTTTGTAATCCATCTGGGAGTACCAAAATGTATCATGATCTTGACATACATTTTGGTGGGGCAATATGAAGAGGAGATAATATTTGTTTATCTCAAGGTGTCTAACTTGTCAATGAGTCGGTAGACATCAAGTACCAAAAGGTCCATTGCAACCACTTGAAATTCCAGAATGGAAGTGGGAGCACATTACCATGGATTTCGTTACTGGTCTTCCCAAGGTTTCTCAAGGCATTGATGCAACTTGGGTCATTGTTGATAGATTGACCAAGTCTGCTCATTTATTACCAATACGAGAAACTTATACACTTGAACGTCTTGCTCGTATGTACATAAACGAGATTGTAAAACTGCATGGTATGCCAGTATCCATAGTTTCTGATCGAGTCCCAAGATTTACTTCACGATTTTGGGTTAGTTTGCAAAAAGCTATGGGCACAGATTTACGATTTAGTTCGGCATATCATCCTCAAACGGACGGACAATCAGAGAGGACTATTCAAACTCTTAAAGATTTATTAAGACTCTGTGTCCTTGACTTTAAGGGAAGTTGGGACAAGTTCTTACCATTGGTGGAGTTTTCCTACAACAACAGCTATCAAGCAAGTATTGGCATGGCCCCATTCGAGGCGTTGTATGGAAGAAAGTATCGTTCTCCAGTATGCTGGGATGAGGTGGGTGAAGCAACATATAAAAACCTCACAAGACCGAGAAAAGAGTTATGCTGATCTTCATCGAAAGGATGTGGAATTCGATATTGGAGATCATGTGTTGTTACGTGTTGCTCCATGGAAAGGAGTTACGAGATTTGGAAAGAGAGGAAAGCTTAATCCTCGATTCATTGGCCCATTTTTAATCCTCGAACGAGTAGGGACTGTAGCCTATAGACTCGCTTTACCGCCAAGTATGTCTCGTGTTCATAACGTTTTTCATATATCCATGTTACGTAAATATGTGAAAGACCCGAACCATATTATTGAGTTAGAACCAGGACGAAATAGCGGAAGATTTAACGTATGAAGAGGTTCCTATTCAAATCTTGGATTAGAAGGAACATATTCTACGCTCCAAAGTTATACCTCAAGTCAAAGTGTTATGGAGGAACCACGATGTTGAGGAAATGACACGGGAGTTAGAATCAAATGAAATCAAGGTATCCTTACCTCTTCGACATACCAAGACGTACCACTAATTTCGAGGGCTAGAAATTTCATAAGAAGGGAGATTGTAAAACCCCAACTTTTTGAATAAAGATGAATTTTTTATAATTATCATTTTTGAATATTATGATATAATGTTATAGTTGTGGGTAATAATTATAAATTTTGTTAAGTACACAAGTTGTTATATAATATTCGATTGGCCGGGGAATATTCGTTTTAAAGAGGAAATATTAAATGCGACGACATAATCATCAGTGGACCCCACAATGTAATTATCATCGGATTGAGAAAACGACAAAAATATTTTATTGAAATAACTATGAAATTTTACCGTTGATCTTTGTTGAACTACTTTCGGTAGTAAAAGTACAAAGAATACGTGTGGTTGCATAAGAAAGTACACCAAGTATTGATTATTGATGCTTATATGAGAAGTCACCGTTTGATTCAATTATTCATCGATATTTTATATGATGATGAAGTTTTGTTTTATTCATATTATTAACGTAATAAAACAGAAACATCTTTTTATATAAAATAGAATACTTTATTAAAGTTATTCTATAAATAGAATATATTATATTTTATAATGCATAGTGTTTGAATAGTGTCTGCATAGTGTTTGCATAGTAAAAATCTTTTTATATAAAATAGAATATATTATATTTTATTTAAAAGATTTTGCTTTAAATATGGACCGTCAGATTAAAGTAAATCAATCTGGACCTTTCATGAGTTAGTTACTATGCATTCCATTTTTCTATAAATAGAAGCTCATTCCTTCATTATTTTCTTACGAATTCACTGAACTCTAGAGAGAGAAATTATAGAGAGAAAGAAGAAGAGTTTTCTGTTACTTCACTACTCTAATATCAAGTATTATTTAAAACGGTAGGGGGTGTTATTTCTTTTGTATTCAAGAAGAGAACTTCTGTTATTCCATCTTTATAATTACATGTTGAATAACTCAGATACTACAGATACCCTATACTTGGTGAAATCCTTTTATATTCCGTCTTTATTATTCATTTGGAATATCACGTCTGCATCTATCTTATACGGACTGGTTCCATCATTTATTATTCGCCGGAATATCATGTCATCTTATCTGTGGGACCGGTTCCATCATTTATTATTCTTTTGAAATATCTTATGCTATATATTATCTTTGGGACGGGTTCCATCTTTTATTATTTCGTCTTTATTATTCTGTCAGAATATCCTGTCGGTGTGAATTTCACCTGACCTGGTTCCATCATTTATTATTATGTCATTATTATTCTGTTGGAACATCCTGTCGGAGTGAATTTCACCTGACCTGGTTCTGTTAATTATTATTCATTGGAATAACCATCATCTAAGCTACCGCATGCATGGTGATATCTTTGTTATTCCATTCTTTATTATACTCGATTGATTAAAGTTTTAACTTCTATACTGCATGAAATTAGTGGAATATTCTTGATATTTGCGCTTCATCCAGTATCTTTTCATGGAAATATTCTTCTGAGCATTCTTGAATTTTATTCTACAAAGAAGTATCATGTTGAGAATTTGAACGTTATTAGTTCCTGGATAATTTAATTCGTGAACTTGTTTTATTGAATTCTTATATCATTGTCATCATCCTTATGTTTATATTTTTTGAAAGTCATCTGTATTGTGTAGTGCATGGATGGACTTGGTATGATTATGACCGAGGATTATTGGTGTAATCATGACCGTAATGTTACAAATGATATGGTAAAAGTCCTCATTGGCCCGTAGTGCATTGATGGACGAGTTGTTGGCATGATCATGACTATTGATGAATACACAAATATCCTGGCCCGTAGTGCATGGAATTTGTGGTCGTGACCCTAGTGAATATCCTTGGTAGTAAGCGGGGATGATGTGGAATTTTAATAAAAGTCGAGTCTCGTGATAAAAGTGATGAAAAACCTTTTAAATCATAAAAGATAGTAGACTTTATTTCTCTACTTGACTCTTTTAATAGATTGCATATTCCGCTGCAGTTAAACTTGATGTCTATTGTATATTATCAGTTTAACATTGTTGAGGACTAATGATAATTTATTCTACATTATCTTAGTCATAATATTTTTCTTTGGGCTAGTTGAGCTCACCCTTTTTCTTTTCACCGTTCTCGCCAGAAATGAGAATGTAATTTTGGGATGAGTCGGAAATGGAGTGATGGTCCGGATGATAGTATTAGCTAGTAGTCCTCACTATTCTGTTAAATAGTGTGACAATAAATGTAATGAGGACTTATTATGAGAGTGTATATTGTCTAGAAGACAATATTTGTATTTAAACTCACATCATCTGTTTTGTCGTATTTTACACGACTGCTGTATTATTAGTTTGTATTTAAATTTTGTACCATGTATTTGGTGACTCAGAATAGGTGATATATACCTAATTTTGGGGGCGTCACAAAAATCACATCAAAGGCAAGTATTTTTAAAGAGATAAGATCGACAGATAACGTGAAAGTGTTGATTTGAATCAACAAGATTTATAAATAGTGGAGGTAACGAAGGTTTCTCCTAACAAAGTTTCAACCAATAAGTCAAAGTCTAACTTCTCAGGAGTCAATTTAAATGTTGAACACAACTAGGTGAAATAAAAGAGTGAGTAGAACCGGTATGTAACACGGTATAGACTTCGCAAGAGCTTATTATTAACTTACCCGTGATAATTTTATTCAGGTTCCTCGTCACAAGAAAAAAAATGCTCTCTTTTAAACTACAGGCTTTGGTTTGTCTGGGACATCCTTCAACATCACTATCCCAGCTGGACTTGACTTCACCATACGACAAAATCGAGCTAGGTGACCTTCTCTTCCACAATTAAAATACGCTTTGGATTGCTGCGTACAGTTTGGACGGATGTGTCCCTCTTGTCCGCATTTGAAAAATACGATCGGTGCTCGTTCTTCTTCCTTTGAAACGGGTGCTGGTGCTGCAGTCTTTTCATCATTATTGAATCTTCTCTTCTTGAAATTTCCACTTCTATTATCTTGGCCATGTGTGACGCCCCCAAAATAGGTATACAACACCCATTCTGAGTCGCCAAAATACATGGTATAGAAAGCAAACTACAACTTTGATAATACAGATGTCGTGTAGAAATACAATACAACCGTGAGTTTAAATACAAATATTATCTTCTAGACAATATAAACACCCAAATAAGTCCTCATTAATTATTCATACACTATTTTACGTGAAATAGTGAGACAACTAAAACATCTTCCTAGAACCATCACTCCATACCTCGACTCGATCCTCGCATATGTTCTCACCTCCCGAGAAGAAAAATGGAACAAAAAGGAAAAGGGTGAGCTCAACTAGCCCAAGAAGAATATTATGACTAAGATAATATACAACAAATTATCGTTAGTCTTCAACAGGAAAAATCTAATAGAATACAATAGACAACAAGTTTTAGATCAACAAATGCAATGGAAATAATAATCCATTAGAAGAGTCACGTAGAGAATGAATTCTACCGCCTTCTAAGATTTAAAAGTCCATCATCAATATTTCATCCCCAGAATAAACAATCAATATACATCTTTAATCATCTTTGCACTCTGAGCCAAAGATATTCATTTATATCACAAGTTGGTCATGTTCATCTCAACACTGCTCATCTTTTGCACTACGGGCCAAAGAGATTCATCGATTTAATCATTCATCTTTGACTACAGCCAAAGATATTCATCAAGTATCACCATTAAGGATCGAGGATGATGAAAAACATTTTTAAGAACGAATCCAGTGATATAGAAGGACAAATATTAGGGATTCGTACAACAGTTTATCCAAGATCAATAATACTTCATAATAAACGATTTTGAAGCAGAACTCAAAAATAACGATCAAAACATGGATCCAATCAAAGATAGTAGCCGAAATAGACATCTTGGACAAAAAGAAAAATTTTCATTTTTCGGTGAATAGTACCGTATTTGTGAATAGTGCCGTATACGTGAATAGTAACCCCGACACAAAAAGATAGAAATTTCATAAAAAACATCATCACGCTTCGTGAATAGTAACTCGTGAATAGTAACTCATGAATAGTAACTCGTGAATAGTAACTCATGAATAGTAACCCCGACATGAAAAAGTTCCAAATTTGATAAAAAGTTCAACAAAGATTTTGGCATAATGATATTGAAGAAAATAATATCATTTACGAAAGAAATAACATCCCTTACCTCAAAATAACCGCATTTCTTCGATCGAATTTTAGATATAGTCGATGTAAACTCGCACCAGATATAGCAACACTCAAAGTATACTCACAAGAATATGCTCGATAATACAGAGAGAGAAAGAGAGAAAACTTAGTTTCTGGTGTGATTTTCAATTATAACTTAGCCCTCTATTTATAGGAAAATGTTAGAACGCCAAAGGAGACTAAATTAATAAAATATATTATTATTTATTCCAAATTCCTACCCACATGTTTTGAAAACTCTAGAATGCCTTCTTTGGTCAAAAACATCAGCCACCCATGTGCCAACAACCACAAAAAACGTTTTTCTTATATAAAATAATTAAAACTTCCAAAAATCAATTATTTCGGAACTCCAAAACTTCAATAATTCATGATAAATAGTCCTTTTGTCAGAAAATTCGAATCTCGCGACTTTTTATAGGAAATTCAATTCTATACAACTTTGCAGAAGGAAGTTTTTCCAAATTCCAAACAAAAATTATCTGAAATCCATAAATGAGCGATTTTACAGTCTTTAATCAATTTTCAGTCAAGAATTGTGTCCACCGACACACAAAACATATGTTAAACATTTAATGCCACAAAATACTCTACCTCCTCATATACTCATATATCCCACATTCATTATAAAAATATCACCGTTAATATATTATTAAAATAATATATTTAAATGAATTATTTTATAAGAAAAAGATAAAATATTAATTTTCAACAATTGTCACATTAAAAATTTTCTCCATCTATATCCACATAAAATCAATATCATATAAATCAATAATTAATTATTCACAAATAATATTATAAAATCACATTACTAACAACCAGGCAGTTCCCAGGAAAGATGGGGCTTTCCAATAAGGATTTCTCCTTACTGGCGCGCAATTAGGTGACCAAACCTCTCCTTAGATGTAACTTTCTAGACATTGCCAATAATGTTATCTCGATAATATTATTCAAATAATATGAATTATTGATTTGATAATGGAAAATCTTGTGTAATGACAATTATTGAAACAACGGTGATACCAAATATCAACGCAAAGAATTATTGAATTAATATAATATTGAACAAGAATTCATCGTAATAATTATTGAGTAGTGCCTTCTTCACGTAAGGATCAATAATTCAACAATATCTTTGTGCAATACCAAGTACTCTTTGTGCAACCACACATATTATCGTATTTTAACCACCGTGTAACCCAACAAAGGTTAATCGGTAATAATTTACGCCGTTATTTATAAAACTCAATCTTTGTCGTTTTCTTTCATCCAACGTTTTTTCCGTTATGGGGCCCACTAACGATTGCAAGCCGTCGACGGAGATTTCGACAAAAAGAATATTCCACGCACCAAACGAATATTCCCCGACAATAATGAATATTTTATAACCACTTGCTTATTTTGTAAACTTTGCACATTTCACCCATAACCAAAGAATTATATCAAATTAACCCTTATTAATTTAGAATAATGAATAAAGGAAAATTCAATTTTATTTATAATAAGTTGGGGTCTTACAACCTCCCCTCCTTATGAAATTTCGTCCTCGAAATTGACGTACGTACCTTGTGTATCGAAAAGGTGAGGGTACCTCGCTTTCATCTCCGATTCCAACTCCCATGTCATTTCCTCAATTGCATGGTTTCTCCACAAAACCTTAACTTGTGGTATAACCTTCGTGCGTAAGACATGCTCTTTCCTATCCAAAATCTCAACATGTATCTCCTCGTATGTTAAATCTTCAGCTATCTCGTCTGGTTCTAACGCAATAATGTGGTTCGGATCTTTCACATATTTACGAAGCATAGATATATGAAAAACATTATGAACACGAGACATGTTTGGAGGTAACGCGAGTCTATAGGCCACGTTTCCTATTCGGTCAAGAATCTCAAATGGACCAACAAACCTTGGATTGAGCTTTCCTCTTTTTCCAAATCTTGTAACTCCTTTCCATGGAGCAACACGTAACAATACATGATCTCCAATATTAAACTCCACGTCCTTGCTATGAAGATCAGCATAACTCTTTTGTCGATCTTGTGAGGTTTGAATACGTTATCGAATCATTTGGATCTTTTTCGTAGTCATGCGTGCATTTAATTTTGGTCCCAACAACGTTGCTTCTCCCACCTCGCCCCAAAGATCTTGGAGAACGACATTTTAAATCCATACAACGCCTCAAATGGAGCCATGACTATACTTGCTTGATAATTGTTGTTGTAAGAGAATTCCACCAAAGGGCAAGTACTTATCCCAACTTCCTTTGAAATCTAGAACACGAGTCTTAATAGATCTTCAAGGGTTTGAATAGTCCTCTCGATTGTCCGTCTGCTTTGAGGATGGTATCTTCGAATCAATCAGAACTGCGTGCCCATAGCTTTCTCGCAATCTAACCCAAAATCTTGAAGTGAATCTCGGGTCACGATCCAAAACTATGGATACTTGGCATGCCATACAATCGCATAATCTCATTCACGTACATACGAGCAAGACGTTCAAGGAATAAGTCTCGCATCGGTAAGAAATGGGCGACTTGGTTAATCTATCAACAATAACCCAAATTGCATCACGCCTTTGAGAAATTTTGGGAAGACTCAGTAACAAAATCCATAGTAATGTGTTCCCATTTCCATTACGGAATCTCAAGTGGTTGCAATGGACCTTTTGGCACTTGATGCTCCGCCTTTACACGCCGACAAAGTTAAACATCTTGAGATAAACTCCGCAATCTCTCTTCATATTGTTCCACCAAAATGTATGTCGAATATCATGATACATTTTGGTACTCCTGTGATGGATTGCAAACGGGTGTTGTGTGCCTCCATCATGATTTTATGCTTCGTGTCGTAATCGTTAGAACGCAAAGTCTAGAATTGACTCAAGTATTCCTTCTTCATCGATTCTCGCTTCGAATAAAGACCTTCTTGCACTTTCTTCTTCATTTGTATCATTTCTGTGTCCGTAGCTTGAGCAAGCCTTTAACTTTATCAATTAAATTCGGTTCTACTCAGATATTCTCCATCATCATCATGGGATCCGGAGTCTTTAATTCTATCTTCATCCTTTGTAAGTCGATAAAATGGGTCTTTGCGTTGACAATATTGCACTCGTCGACTTGCATATGATCTTCTACTCAATGCGTCGCCTATTACGTTCGCTTTTTCCAGGATGATATTGAATAGTGTGATCGTAATCTTCAATAGCTCAAGCCAACGTCGCTGTTCGCGATATTGAGTTCTTTTGGGTGAAAAATATTTGAGGCTTTTATGGTCCGTATAAATCTCCACTTTCTCTCCATACAAGTAGTGTCTCCATATCTTTAACGCTGAATACGACTGCTGCCAACTCTAGATCATGAGTAGGATAATTCCTCTCATATTCTTTGAGTTGTCGTGAGGCATAGGCTATGACTTTCCCATGTTGCATGAGAACACATCCTAACCCTTGCCGGAAGCATCGTCAGAGATAACAAATCCATCCGAACCAGATGGTATTGTTAGAACAGGTGCCGAAATGAGTCTCCTCTTGAGCTCTTGGAAACTCTTCTCACATTCTCCGCTCCATATGAATTTTGTATCTTTCCGAGTCAGCTGAGTTAACGGAGTAGCAATTCGAGAAAATCCTTCCACGAATCTCCGATAATAACCACTAAGCCCGTAAAGTCACAGAGACTTGATGGCCACCGACTTTTCGGTTGTTCCTAACTTTGTATTGCTTTAATCTTCACGTCCACAGATACTCCTTGTTTTGACACCACGTGCCCAAAGAATGCTACTTCCTCAAGCCAAAACTCGATTTCTTCAAATTTTGGCATAAAGCTTGTGTTCACGAAGTCTTTGTAGTACCAAACCTTCAAATGGTGCTCATGATCTTCACGGCTTTTGGAATAGATGAGGATGTCATCAATAAAGACAACAACGAATCGATCCAAATATTCCTTGAATACACGGTTCATCATATCCATGAAAGCAAAAAGGAGCATTAGTCAATCCAAAAGACATGACCAAGAATTCATAATGCCCAGATCGAGTCCCGAATGCCGTCTTTTGAATATCCTCGCTTTTAATCTTGGTGATGATATCCGTAAGCGAAGATCGATCTTTGAAAAGAATTGCGCTCATCATGTAATCGGTCGAACAGTCATCAATGCGAGGTAGCGGATACCTATTCTTGATGGTGACATGGTTCAATTCTCGATAGTCAACAAAGTCGCGATACTCCCGCTTTTCTTCTTTACGAATAAAACAGAGAGCACCCCAAGGAGACGATTAGGACGAATGAAACCGATGTCTAATAATTCCAGAGAGTTGGACTTTTAACTCCTCAAGTTCAATAGAGCCATTCGATATGGGGTTTTAGAAATGGGTTTTGTATCGGTTCAAGGTCAATAAAGAATTCAACATCACGCTCGGGGTAAACCAGAAGCTCTCTTCAGAAATACATCGTGGAATTCTCTAACCACGTAAATATTATTCAAATCGACTTGTCTTTATTCAAATCCATAACATGGGCTAAGAAAGCTTGACATCCATTTTTCAATAAACGAATAATTTTTGTGGCTTGATATGACAATGTTGATCGATTTTAGTGGTTTAGTGGTTTGAATTGTATGACAAAGTTGGTTAGGAATATGAAAACTAACCACCTTATTTAAAACAATCAATTTTGGCATGATGAGTGGTTAACCAATAAATTCCTAAAATCACATCAAAAGCAAGTATCTTTAAAGAGATAAGATCAATGGTAATGTGATAATGCCAACTTGGATCATGCAAGATTTATAAACCGTATATGTAACGGAAGGTTTCACCCAAACTGAGTTTCAACAGATAAATCAAAATCTAATTTCTCCGAGTCAAGTTTAAACGTTGAGCACAAGCAAGAGAGATAAAAGAATGGGTAGAACCCAGTATCTAGTAAGGTATAAACTTCGCAAGAATTCAAGATTAGCTTACCCGTGATCACCTCGTTCGGGTTCCTCACGTTTTGGCTAGTCACGACAAAAGCTCTTCCAGGAACTGCTGATTTCGACATATCCGGGACAGCCCTTGGAATCACCACTCTCACCGAACTTGGTTTCGCTTATAGTACAATCTCGAGCGATGTGGCCTTTCCTTTCCATAGTTGTAACATACCTTGGATTGTTGTTGACGGTTTAATGATATGTCCCTCCTTCCCGCATTTGTAACATCTAACCGGCGGTCGTTCTCCTCCCTAGCATTTGTTGTTGGTCTTTGGTGTCATTGTTGATATCTTCCCGTCATTGTTGAATCTTCTCTTTTCAAATTTCCACTTGAGTCACCTCTCCTATTATCATGTCCACGATTACACACCGAGTGGTTACCGCTTTGTCCATATTCTTTCCTCCTCGCTTGGTTATCATCGCTCGATGACTACCCCGGTTGTGGTCCCTCGGTTGAGTATACTCACCATCTAGCTCTAATAATCGAGCCCCGCTGACAACATCGAATACGAGAGAAAACTTATGAGAGATAAGGTATTGATTTAATCTCGGGTTTTAGACCTCTCAAAACATACGCGTCATTCGCTCCTCATTCTCCACCAAATGAGGTGCAAACCGATAACTCTCGCGAACTTTGCCTCAGATCGAGACACCGCCATGTTGTTTCATTCGAGTCTAATAAACTCTACCTCCTTCATATGATTTAATACTTTTCGGAAAGTACTTGTCATTGAACAGATTCTCAAATCTTTCCCAAGACATGTTAAGTGCATCCGGTCAGTACGCTTCACGATTCCCCAAGAATCGCTTCACCACGTAAACACATATAGGTGGCGAATGGAACCTTCGTTTTTCCGCCGCACCCCAAGACATCGAATATCTTGGTAATTTGCTTGACCCACGTTCTCGCTTTGATCGGATCTCGCTTTTCATGGAAACTCGTGGTCCCAACTCCTTGAATCGCTTTCAGGATGCATCACAAGCGCCGCCATCATTTCCACTCGTATTTTGTACACGAAGTCTCCTCGTCCCGATTTTGCATGAACCGCAAAAAGCTCCTAAACATTCCATCGCTCATCGCTTGCTCGGTAGAGTGTTGTTTACAGGAGGAATATTGCTTTCCGTTGCACGCTCTCCGGGCCATACTAAAGGTTGTTCCACGCCTCATAAACTCCATTGTTAACGCTTCTGCAGCCCATTCTTAACATCGCCATAAAACAAGGGTTAATTAAACAAATTAACATATCACATAATATCCTATATTATGACCGATCAACAAATAAGCTTAGGTAGGAAACACTAGTGAAAGATTTACCTGCCTCTCCCTCCTAGTTCTATTCCCGGATCTCCGCCAGAGATCATATCCCTAAGCTCGATATTAACCGTGACGCCCAAAATAGGTATACAACACCCATTCTCGAGTCGCCAAAATACATGGTATAGAAAGCAAACTACAACTTTGATAATACAGATGTCGTAGAATAATTACAATACAACCGTGAGTTTAAATACAAATATTATCTTCTGCACAATATACACACCCAAATAAGTCCTCATTAATTATTCATACACTATTTTACGTAAATAGTGAGGACAACTAAAACATCTTCCTAGAACCATCACTCCATACCCCGACTCGATCCTCGCTATGTTCTCACCTCCCGAGAAGAAAAATGGAACAAAAAGGAAAAGGGTGAGCTCAAACTAGCCCAAGAAGAAGAATATTATGACTAAGATAATATACAACAAATTATCGTTAGTCTTCAACAGGAAAAATCTAATAGTAATACAATAGACAACAAGTTTTAGATCAACAAATGCAATGTGAAATAAAGAATCCATTGAAGAGTCACGTAGAGAATGAATTCTACCGCCTTCTAAGATTTAAAAGTCCATCATCAATATTTCATCCTCAGAATAACAATCAATATACATCTTCAATCATTTTTGCACCATGTGCCAAAGATATTCATTTGTATCACCAAATGGTCATGTTCATCTCAACACTGCTCATCTTTTGCACTACGGGCCAAAGAGATTCATCGCTTAATCATTCATCTTTGCACTACAGTGCCAAAGATATTCATCAAGTATAACCATTAAGGATCGAGGATGATGAAAAATATTTTTAAGAACGAATCCAATGATATGTAGAAGGACAAATATTAGGGATTCGCATACAACAGCTTTATCCAAGATCAATAATACTTCATAATAAATGATTTTGAAGCGTAACTCAAAAATAACGATCAAAAACATGGATCCAATAAAAAATAGTAGTCGAAAAATAGACATCTTGGACAAAAAAGAAAAATTTTTTTTAGTGAATTTTTTTGAATTGAATAGTGCCGTACACGTGAATAAGTAACCCGGACACAAAAAGATAGAAATTTCATAAAAACATCATCACGCCGTGAATAAGAACTCGTGAATAAGAACTCATGAATAGTAACTCGTGAATAAGAACTCATGAATAAGAACCCTACATGAAAAAGTTCCAAATTTGATAAAAAGTTCAACAAAGATTTTGGCATAATGATATTGAAGAAAATAATATCATTTCATGAAAGAAATAACACCCTTACCTCAAAATAACCGATTCGATCAATTTCAGATATAGTCGATGTAAACTCGCACCAGATAAAGAATACTCAAAGTATACTCACAAGAATACGCTCGATAATATAGAGAGAGAAAGAGAAAACTTAGTTTTCGTGTGATTTTCAATTCTAACTTAGCCTCTATTTATAGGAAAATGTTAGAACGCCAAAGCGAGACTAAATTAATAAAATATATTATTATTTATTCTAAATTCCTACCCACATGTTTTGAAAACTCTAGCATGCCTTCTTTGGTCAAAAACATCAGCCACCCATGTGCTAATAACCACAAAAACGTTTTTCTTATATAAAATAATTAAAACTTCCAAAATCAATTATTTTAATTCAAACTTTAATAATTCATGATAAATAGTCCTTTTGTCAGAAAATTTGAATCTCATGACTTTTTATAGGAAATTCAATTTCTACAAATTTGCAGAAGGAAGTTTTTCCAAATTCCAAATGTAAATTATCCAAAATCCATAAATGAGCGATTTTACGCCTATAATCAATTTTCTGGTCAAGAATTGTGTCCACCGACACACACAAAACATATGTTAAACATTTAATGCCACAAAATACTCTACCTCTTCATATACTCATATATCCCACATTCATTATAAAATATCACCGTTAATATATTATTAAAATAATATATTTAAATGAATTATTTTATCGAGAAAAAGATAAAATATTAATTTTCAACAATTGTCACATTAAAAATTTTTCCCATCTATATCCACATAAAATCAATATCATATAAATCAATAATTAATTATTCAAAAATAATATTATAGAATCACATTACTAACAACAGCAGCTTCCTGCGGAAAGAGGGGCTTTCAATAAGGATTTCTCTCCTCGACGCACGCAATTAGTGACCAAACCTCTCCTTAGATGTAACTTTCTAGACATTGCCAATAATGTTATCTCGATAATATTATTCAAATAATATGAATTATTGATTTGATAATGGAAAATATCGTAATGACAATTATTGAAACAATAATGATACCAAATATCAACGCAAAGAATTATTGAATCAATATAATATTGAATAAAGAATTCATCGTAATAATTATCGAAGTAAGGCCTTCACGTAAGGATCAATAATTCAACAACATCAGGTAATACCAAAGTGCTACATCGCGGCAACCACACATATTATCAGATTTTAACCACTGTGTAACCCAACAAAGTGTTAACTTGGTAATAATTTACGCCAAGTTATTTATAAAACTCAATCTTTGCTCGCTTTTCTTTCATCCAACCGCTTTTCCGTTATGGGCCCACCTAATGATCAAGGCTGTCAGACGGAGATTCCCTACAAAAAGAATATTCCACGACCAAACTAATATTCCCGACAATAATGAATATTTTATAACCACTTGCTTATTTTGTAAACTTTGCATATTTCACCCATAACCAAAGAATTATATCAAATTAACCCTTATTAATTTAGAATAATGAATAAAGGAAAATTCAATTTTATTTATAATAAGTTGGGGTCTTACACCATGATTACCACCGAAGTGGTTACCATTCTTGGCATGATAATTTCCCCCACGATGGTTATCATTGTTCTCGATGACTGGTTACCACCCTGACGATTTTTCGTGTTTTTGGTCGTTGCCTTTTGGTTATGCTGACTCATTATCGCGCTCCAATAACTGAGCCCTAATCACAACATCTGAATATAAACAAAGTTTGTGAGAAATGAGGTATTGACGTATATTGGATTTTAAACCTCTTAGAAACATTCGTTAATTCGCTCCTCATTATCGACCAAATGGGATACAAATCGAGACAACGCGGTAAACTTAGCCTCGTACTGCGACACGATCATATTGTTTTGCTCTAGCTTGATGAACTCCACCTCCTTCATGTGATTTAATACTTTCGTGAAAGTACTGTCATTCATTGCCTCTCTGGAACTTCTCCCAAGACATCTTGAAGTCAAGGCCACCTGGGTAGTGCTTTTACTGATTCCCACCAATGATCTCGCTTCTTCACGCAACATAAAGGTGGCGAATGGAACTTTTTGCTCCTTCCGAGCATCCCAAGACATCAAATATCTTGGTGATCGCTTTAACCACGCTCTCCGCTTTTAAGTGGTTCGCTTTCCAAAAACTCGTGGTCCAGCTCCTTGAATTGCTAAGCGGTGACCGACCGTGGGTTGCCATTATTTTTACCTTCATTATGAACAGGAGCCGCTTTTGCCTGATGTTACATGAATTGAAAAAGCTCCTAAACGCACTGGCTGTCGTTACAACCAATGATCAGTGTTGTTGTTTACAGGAGGATTATCGTCATCCTGTTGCACATTGTCCTGGTTATTGATCTGTGGAGACTCAACGGTCTCCTGTGCTCCATTGCTAATCTCAACATTCTCGGATGCCATTTTTAAATACTACCACAAAACAAGGGTTAATTAACACATCACATATTATCCCTATACTCTGACCGACCAATTAAATACTAAATAACTTAGGCAGGTCATACTAGCGAAGGAATTTTCTGTCTCTCCCTTCCTAGTTCTTGTCTCACATCTTAGCCAGGGATCATATCCCTAAGCTTTGATACCAACTGTGATGCCCCCAAAATAGGTATACATTACCCATCTTGAGTCGCCAAATACATGGTACAAAATTCAAATACAACTTAATAATACAGCAGTCGTGTAAAATATGATAAAACATATGTTGTGAGTTTAAATACAAATATTGTCATCTAGACAATATCCATTCTTAATTGAGTCCTCATAGATAGTATACAAACTCAAATTCAGACCCCATTACATTTATTATTACACTATTTAATAGAATAGTGAGGACTACTAATGTTACTATCGGGAGTCGTCACCCATTACCCGACTTTAGTCCTGCCACGTTCTCATTTCTCAAGAGAATAAAGTGAAAGAAAGGGTGAGCTCAACTAGCCCAGTAAGAAATATTATGACTAAGATAATACAAAATAAATTATCGTTAGCCTTCAACAATGTTAAACTGATAAAATATAATAGACATCAAGTTTAACTGCAGCAAAATAAGCAATCCATTAAAAGAGTCAAGTAGAGAATAAAGTCTACTATCTTTTATGATTTAAAAAGTTTTTATCACTTTTATCACGAGAGACTTTTAATAAATAATCCACATCATCAAATCATCCTCGCACTACGTGCCAAGGATATTATTTAATATCACGACCACGTAATTATCCATGCACTACGGGCCAAAGATAACCGTGTTTTCATCAACTGGCCCCGATCATGCCATAAAATAATTCATCTTTGCTCCCTTGGTGAAAGAGAATCCATAGCCATAATCATACCAAAACCTGTCCATCAATGCACTACGGGCCAATGAGGACTTTTTCCACATCATTTGTAACATTACGGTCATGATTATACCGAATAATCTCTGGTCATAATCATACCAAGTTCATCTATTCAATACAGGCCACAGATGACTTTCAACATAATATAAACATGAGGATGATGACAATGATATACGAATTCAATAAAACAAGTTCACGAATTAAATTATCCAGGAATTAATAACGTCCAATTGTCAACATGATACTTCTTTGTAGAATAAAATTCAAGAATGCTCAGAAGAATATTTCCATGAAAAGATACCGGATGAAGCGCAATATCAAGAATATTCCACTAATTTCATGGAGTATAGAAGTCAAAACCTTAACCAACTGAGTATAATAAAGAATGGAATAACAAAAGAAATCACCATAAATGCGGTATCAGATAAAAGTTAAAAGTTATTCTAATGTAATAATAAATAACTAAACTAAGTCGTGAAATTCACACCGGCTGTGATGTTCCAATGTAATAATAAGGAATGGAATAACAACAAAAATCACCATGCATGCGGTGCTTGTCAGACAGATAAAAGTTATTCCAATGTAATAATAAATAACGGAACCGTGTCGTGAAATTCACAATCGGATGAGATGTTCCAAAAGAATAATAAAGAACGGAATAATAAAGACGAAACCAGTCCCACAGATAAGATGCATGTGATATTCCAATGTAATAATAAAGAACAAAATAATAAAGATTTAAACCGAGTCCTGCAGGATAAGATGACAGGATATTCCAATGAGAATAATAAAGAATGAAATACGTAAGAATTTCACCAAGTATAGGGTAGCCCTCGATACAAAAGTTATTCCAATGTAATAATAAAGATGGAATAACATAAGTTTTCTTCATGAATACAAAAGAAATAATACTCTTTACTGCACAACAAATAATATCCCCACCGTATAAAGAAGAACCGAATAAAGAAGAAGTGAAGTAGCGTAATACTTTTCTTCTTTCTCTCTATAGTTTCTCTCTCTAGAGTTTCAATGAATTCGTAAGAAATAATGAAGGAATGAGCTTCTATTTATGTAAGAATGGAATGCATAAGAATTAATTCATGAACGGTCGCATTGATTTACTTTAATCTGGACGGTCCATATTTAAAGCAAAATCTTTTAAATAAAATATAATATATTCTATTTTATATAAAAGATTTTTACTATGCAAATACAATGCATAATAAAATATAATATATTCTATTTATAGAATAACTTTAATAAAGTTTTCTCGCTTTTATATAAAAAAGATTTTACTATGCAAAACACTATGCATAATAGAATATAATATATTCTATTTATAGAATAACTTTAATAAAGTATTCTGTTTTATATAAAAAGTTTTTCTGTTTTATTACGTTAATAATACGAATAAAACAAAACTGAGTGACTTATCACATAAGCAATAATAATCAATACCGTGTGCTACTATGCAACCACACGTATTACTGTACTTTTATTACCGAGTAGTTCAACATTATCAACGGTAAAACTTCCGCCGTTATTTTCAATAAAATATTTTTGTCGTTTTCTCAATCCGACAATAATTCTGTTGTGGGGTCCACCAATGATTATGTCGTCGTACGAATATTCTCCGACACAAAGAATATTTTCCGACCAATCGAATATAATATAACAACTTGCATACTTTGTAAAATTTATAATACTACCCACAACTATAACATTATATTAAATCCACACCATAATATTAAAAAAAATATTTCGAGAAAATTAAATCTTTATTCGTAAAATTTGGGATTTTACAACTGTTGTCGTACTCTACACGACAGTTCAACAGTTGTATAAATGAAGTTTGTATTTGATTTTTATAGTGTGATATCTGGCGACTCAAAATGGGTCGTGTGGACCTATTTTGGGGGCGTCACTGCCCCCTTTAAGATTTGGAATTTTTTTAACTACTACCTACAATACTTTATTTTCTGTTGTGCTGAACTCTTAACAAAATGATTTCTTTTCTGCTGTGTTGTAATATATATTATGACATGTACTAATCCTGATGCTTAATAGTTATAGTCCTTTGCAAGGGCAGATAAATATATGCTCTTGTTAGCAATCAAACAGTTGTCCTTAACGGTTTGTATATATTAGTGTGTACATATATATTATGTATGTGCAGAAATAAATTGGGGTACTTAATTGAATTTTTTGTTTTTTGTTTTAGAGTAATGAGAAAATTACATACTATTGAGTCATTTTTCAAGAGAAAATAATCAAATCATGTTTTAGTAAAACGTCGGGTGCAATTCTGACAAAGTTTTGATATGTTCTAAAAAACTTTTCTTGTTATGTTTTGTTGTCTTTGTCAAAGCAAATTCTATTCATACATTATTTTTGTTTTAGTAAAAATATGTTTTGTAATGGCGGACGAATATATATTTTTTTGGCCCTCCGCAAAAAAAAATCCTGTCTCCGTCCCTGGAAAGATTTACAACAGTGGACGCAATGAGAAAAATTAAGGATGAAATTCAATTAGATTTAAATTTCAAAACAAAACAAACGAGAATATAATTATATTTTACAAGATTATCCTAGATATATTTATAATTTTAAAAAATTATTAATTTATCGAATATTAATTTATAGAGGTTCTATTGTATGCCAACTTTAATTTTAAGGAACACATGCATTTCCAATAACACCAAATTAATTTTGTTCTTCTTGTTAGATATATATTTTAAAATGAAAAAAAAAGAGAGCCCATAATCTTAATTGTCTTGGTGGATAAGGCTCTTTTTTGGGCAAGCTGCCATGGGAGTGAATTTGTCTTGGTGGATAAGGCTCTTTTTTGGGCAAGCTGCCATGGGAGTGAATGGAGAGAGATATATAGAGTCAAAGGAGGAGGAGAAGAAGAAGTACAAGCATTCTATATGTATTGTTTAATTGGTTGCTGAAACACATTTGTTATGATATTAGGTCACCCGCTAGCTGAAAATTTACATGATTTAATTTGTTGCTTTAATAGTTTTGCAAATTAGTTGTGAAATATACATATATATATATATATATATATATATATATATATATATATATATATATATATATATATATATATATATATATACTGCTTTTAATATGTTTTTAGTAGGGAGATCTAACAATTTTGTTGCTTTAATAGTTGTAGGGTATAATCATAACTTCTATGCATTCTTATTATATTGTTCATTCCTATTAATTAATACTTCTATAATGTCATGCTAGCTAGTTAATTACTGAATATATTTATATATGTGTTAATATAATAAATGAAGTTTCAAATCCAAAAGATTGAGAGATTGGTGGATACTAAATTATATTGGAAAACAAAAATCTTGTACATTTCAGTTAAGTTACTCTTTTTAATTTCTTTATTTTATATTTTATGAACAATGTATAAATTTTATGGTTTTTAAGTTAGGACGATAGGTATAGAGACAATTATTTGTTGTGTAACTCCAAATTTAGGGTATATATCTTGAATTTATCTTTGCAATTTGATGATAAATAAAAACACAATTTTATTTACTTAGTGTATTGGTGTGAAGTTCCAATCAAAAAAGAGCAAACGATAAATTTTGGTTTCAAAATTACAAAATTGTAAAACTAAATTAAATATATATGAGCAAAAAATAAAAAAACAAAGATAACAAAAACTAAAATTATAGCATGTTAATAAATAGTGATCAAATTTTACACAAAAATTCCAAGATTTTTAATTATTTTTTTTATAATTTCAATAATCCTATTCAAGATTTCATATTTGAAAGTTAGTGAAAACATATTAATGCCACTCTAATTATCATATATATTAATTCTATCTAAATAAGAATCAATGATGCATGGGAAATATACATCAAAAACATGCATCAATCAGATTACAATTCCAATATATATATATATATATATATATTAGGATGCGGGAATTTATGACTGAATATTATTTATCAAAATCTTTTTTTTTCCTGCAAGATACCTCCAAACTAACATAGTCAAGATTGATATAGATGAGGTTGAAAAAATAAGCCTTTGTTTATGTACCTAATGGCTTCTTTTCAATTTACAGCTAATAAATCTGAAGTTTCAAAGGTTAGAATTAATTGGTATGGATGAATTATTTCTTAGCTAGCTGTAAATTTAAAGATGTAAATGAACCGAGTCAAGCCGAGTATTGAGTTGCTCAAATTTAGTTTACAAAATTTATTGAATATAAAATAAGGTTTGATTGAGGCCCTTTTAGCTACCGAGTCGAGAACGATCTCGAATCCAGCCCGGGCAGTTTGACCTTTTATAACGAATATGATCCGAGTATCAATATAAAATTACAATTCGAGGAGGTTAATTCGAGTAATTTATTGAACTTTAAAACTTACTCATATTTGACTCATTTATATTTTGAGTCGAGCTAGAATCGAACTTTTAATCGAACGAGTACGAATGAAGTCCGAACTATTTACTCATTTTATAGTCCTAACCGTATCGAAGCAGCATTTGAACAAGTCATCACTAGCATAAACTAGTGCTTTTTGGGTTTTAAATTTGTAAAGCATATGAATAAAATACTAAGGAATTAAGATTTTCCAATTAAAAACATTGTTATCCTACCTACTAGAGTCATGGTTGATTAATTAGATAATCATATATCTACCAACTGCCATCATCATATATATTCCTTAATTTGTTGGGTGTTTTTCCAACATGTTTAAGATATCATTAGAGAATTTGTTACTGTTTAAATTAATTTGAATGGCTGTTTTTTAAGGTTGATTTGTAGCCTAAAGGGCATTACAAAGCCTTGAGATGATGATCGTGATCATGCATGATTACATTTTATTACTACATTAATGATATATATATATATATATATATATATATATATATATATATATAATTGCCCGTTAGAACATTGCTTTTAATTTATTTTTTAGTTGAGAGCTGTAACGGTTGTGTTTGTATTTGCGTTTTGTTTTACTTTTTGGAAGGTCTAAACAATAAATATGCAAAATACTATGTATTTATTTATAATTTATAATTTATAATATGAATTTTAATATTCAACACGGGTGAAAACTAAAATTCATCCATATTTATTAGGTATATATTATCCAAATATTTTAGTTAGGGATTTATAAATACTTAATGTTTATTTATAAATTCATCCAATGTTTATAAATTCATCCATAAAGCCCAATGTTTATTTTTTGGCTGATAAAGTTTGCAAAGTTGAAGTATTTTGAATTATCTGAAAGATCAAAACAAGACATTTGATATTATTAATCAAGTTTGACATAATATTATTAATCAAGTTTGGATATACAACACCTTAAAAATGATATTTCAATTTTTAATTCTTTGAAATCTAACCATATAAATGACTAAAAAATATGAAAAAGAAGAAGAGAAACTAAAGTTTTTAATGGATTACATGAAAATACTATCCTTGGATTCCTCTCCCTATGTGTTATTGTATAATTTAATTGAGTTTATCATGGGTGTTAATTGAGTTTATCAATGGTGTTAGGGCATGATTTAGGTCCGGATGATTCGGTTGGCCATGATTCATATGGAGAAAGTCTCTCCACGTAGGAACATGTTTGGACAATTAGAGAACTTTAAGAAATCCAAGACTCCTAATTATATTTGATTTCGAACTCGCTCCTATCAAATAGAATCTGACGTTTTTCCTTTAAGAAAATTCAGTTCAATCCCATAAAAGAATCTAACCTACTGAGCAATCCTATTTTAATACGGGGAATGGCATGAAGAGGAGGTGTGATCATTATATATACAATATTATACCCTAGTTATCAATTACACAAATTATTATTATTTTTCAACACTAATTAAATACCTATATTGTTAAACTTTGTTCAACTTGTACTTATTCTTACACCGGAGCTATCCCCCGGTGGCCACTTTAAAGACTTAAAGTGAATCAAGTTGGGTCAAAATTTGGTCAAAATGAGTAGGGTTGGGGTCAAATTGGATAAGAGGAACGGAAATGTACACCAAGAGAAATGTCATTTTAAGAACTTAAGTAACAAAAAATAAACTTTAGAGATGACTTTAAAAGCGAGTGACAACTTAAAAGGACAAAAATACCATTCAACCTAAATATTCATGAATGTACTCCAATTTTTCACAATAATAATGTAACAAAAAGTGTTCAATATGCCAATGTTTCTGAATAAATATATAAACAATTACCAATACTTGCTATCCTGTGGTGCATGTTAGCCTAATGTATAAAGAAAAAGCTTGTATATAGTTAAGTTTAAGCAGCATTTGATTAAATCATCACCAGCATAAACAAGTCCTTTTTGGGATTTAATTAAATTTAAAAAATATATGAACAGCATACTACTACTAGGCTTATGGTTGATTAATAATTATATATATATATATATATATATATATATATATATATATATATATATATATACACACCAACTGCCATCATCATATTCCTTTGTTGGGTGTTTTTCCAACATGTTTCAGATATCATTAGAGAGAATCTGTCACTATTTAAATTAAATTCAATTACTTTTTTTTAACATTAATGATTTGTAGCCTAAAGGGGCTTAATTATCAATACGAGTATGAGATGATGATCGCCATCCTGATGACATTTTATGCATAATAATGTTTACAAATTATAATAAATATTTATAATTCAAATTAAAAAAGAAATTTCAAATAAAAAATATTTAGATACAATTTAAAATTTTATTTCGATTACCTGTTTTATTTCAATTTGAATGATTTCTCAAATGCTCAGTCTCAAATCAAATTTGTTTTCTATATTCAAACAAAACTATGAATATATATATATATATATACTTCTAAGATTTCACGAAACCTTAAAATTAAGAAGATTTTTGTACTTGTATTTAGAATTGGTTTATGAAATTTATTTTTCCCCCTCCAAATTTAACTCTTCCATTAATCTACCTCCTTGAATTTAGTAATTTATAAATTTGCCCTGCTCCTATACATATAAAAAAAATCCAACAGATGCATCTGCATATGTTGCCCTGTATATAGATCCGCCCATGTATATATGGGAATGATTCATACCAAGTACTTACTATAAATTAAAAATGGGCAAACACTATCTCTATCGTTGAATATAGGAACTAACAGAGATTAGAACTGCAAAATTTACGTTCACTAATGATGATGTTTTTCCATTTAATTATTGATTCATATCAACCATTTGTTATTGACACTATTCTACCAACCAGATCTCTAACCGTCTAATAGCAGATCTAATGGTTGGGGCATGGGCATGGGCATGGGCATGCCTACTAGAAAGACTAGCAGCTAGTGCAACTTCTACTAGCAGACAGAGAAATAACTAAGTTACGCTCAACTTTATTTGGTTTATCCTGACCTCTACTCCTACAAGCGGTCAGGCAAAACGATATCATTATTCATCATCTACTGACTATTAAAATCAGGTTCTCTAGGGAATTTGTGCAATTTTATCTAACCGCTAGTCCTATTTTTGGCTAGAATACATAAAATTTGTGCAATTAAATTTTTTGGAGTTAATTATGTATAATAATATGCATTGTTGCACTTTGAGGCCATCTAATGTAAGTCAAGGCAATCCTCAAAGTCAAAAAAGTACTCCAACCACAATGAATCCTCAAAATCAAGAAAATACTCAAGGCTTCAACAACATATATGTCAACTATAAGGCCATCTACAAATTAACTAATTAATGGAAGGAATGCAAAGCATGATGCAAAGGCAGTAGTATGCACTATTGCACCTTTTAATATGCACCGATGCACTTTGTAGTGACATAAAACACAAAACACCAAACAAATGTGTTAGGTTGAAGTCAAGTGCTTAAAGAGAACTTTTTTATCGTTGAGTGAAGGTTAAAGTAACTCTACGATATAGTGAAGTGCTCAAAGAGAACTTTTCGATCATTGACTGAAGGCTAAAGTTACTCTACGATCGTAGAGTGAAGTGCGAACAAGAAAACTTTATGATTGTTGAGTGAAAATTGAAGTTACAATACTATCGTAGAGTGAAGTGCGAACATGAGAACTTAACAATATTTGAGTGAGTGCTAAAAACTATCTATTAGGATTAGGGAGTTTTAAAGAACTTTATCAGTCAATTCTCCTACAAAAGAGATCCACTCTAATGTCATAATATATATATATATATATATATATAAATGAATAATCCATAACATCTATTTGTTATGAATTAAAAAATAGACAGAAATGAGGATTCGCCGTCCGCTAGTTATACTAGCGGACTGGATTAAAAACTATTTTGGACAGAAATGCCCTCAGTTATACAAAGCGAGTTTTTTGCTGAACAAGGTGAACTTACGCTAGCTTCCTTATTTGTTGGCACTTTCTCAATCTTTATCTTATAATTACAGTTCGTAAAGATCGACCAAAGAGAACAAAATGGAAGAAACCTTTCAGATTTCAGATCCTTTACA
Organism: Panax ginseng; assembly: GCA_020205605.1. Lineage (NCBI taxonomy): Eukaryota > Viridiplantae > Streptophyta > Magnoliopsida > Apiales > Araliaceae > Panax > Panax ginseng. Next base: position 1,255,178 of record CM035129.1, on the reverse strand, counting down.
CTGGCATGATGAACGAAGATCTGAAGATCCTTTACACCGGCCTAATGAACGAAGATCCCAAATGCTAGAACTGTGAAATCCCAAATCCTTTACTTCGCGCAGGGGTTATTTAACATCATTTCTATTTCTTTTCATGATGGAAGCATTGAGTTGATAATTAAGAAAGTTTGTTTCAGGGATTGATCCAGGGTTCAGGATATGGAGGACTTAACAAGTTTTTCTTTCATTTAATATTTGTGGATGACAGCAGCTTCTCTATCAATCTCTTTTGCTTCTCTATCAATCAAGGTTCCACTGAGGTATTTCTGTCCAAAACAGTTTTTAATCCTTTTTTTCTATCTTCATAATTGGTATGAAAGGTATAGATGATATGTGTCATTCTTTCATTGACCATATATATATATATATATATATATATATATATATATATATATATATATATATATATATAATTAAGTTAATTACATGCCAGCCTCAATATATATAATCTTATTTTATCTCTCTTAATTTCTCTACCCCTATTTTATTTCTATTAACCTCTCTCACATTATTAAAGCACGTCTCTTTTCACTATCTTTTTGTTTTATTTTAAACATGATTTGTCAATAAAAATTTTATTTTATTAATAAAAAAAAAATTAAGAGTGCATGGAATTATTGGAGAGAAATAGGGTGAAAGGGTCACGAAGAAGAAGTACAATAATGATGCTATGAGTATTATTCTTTGGTTGTTAAAACATACATATTGTGATGATTAGCTAGGCCACCTAGTAACTGAAATTTATACATGATTTGCAGTTTGAAATATATTTGCAAATTAGAACATTATTTATTCTTTAGTTGGGATATAGTCTTTGTCTATGTACACTTTTATTTGCACTAGTAGAGGGTTGTTGATAACTTTGAAATTTGAACTCCAAATTTATCACAGAGCTATTTACAAAACAAATTATCCCCTTTTAAACCCAACCTTCTAAAAAACTACTTTTAAACTATTTTAATGTGTAACTGATTTTATATATTATTATTTTTTCACATAAATTGGGTTTTATTATTTTATATGTTTTTGAATATGTTTATACTTGTATTCAGAGGATTCAAATTCAGACAATTGAGAAATTGGTGAATACTAAATATTTATGAAGATTTAGAAAGGGTAGGCCTAATAACAAACCTACCATCCATCAAAAAGCCATTCAATTCATTACCAACACCCGTTTCTATCCTATATCATCAATTGGATGTTACATTGATTTCAACACATGAAGTAGTTGAAAAATTTTCTAATCAAATTTGTATTCATAGATGATGGGTAACTTTCAATGCCCATCGTGTAAGAGATGACGGATGACAAAGTTTTAATTGTATCATTAGATCTAAAAAGGGATGACGGATGCCAAAGTATTAATGAATAATAGATGAAGAAAAATACGTATTTTTGCAATTAAAATTTTTTCTATCTGGATTGTTTGTGTTTGGGGAGAGATGGAAGAAAGATCTAAAATCATCCTATGTAACCGTGTTAGATATGTGTGTTAGATATGTATATATGAAGCTTGACATGAGTGGAAGGAGTTCTGGTCGTTTAAACAAGTGATCTCTGTTTTGATCACTTATGGATGCAGCAGCTAAAAGTGTGAGGTCAGTTTCGAGCCTTTATGGGAGCAACAGAAAGTGATAGGCTAGATATACCTTGGAAAACAAAAAAAAATTAACTACCTAGGATTCTGGCCTTTACCACTACTGTAAAGTAGAACGGTTGCATCCCTTTTCTTCTATACTCTTTGATTTTTGATATATATATATATATATATCATACAAATGAGTGATTGTCAATTTGCCAGAAATATCTTACAAATGAAAGTATGCTTAACATTGTGTAAAATAAAACACACTGCAGCTGGTATTTTCAATTTCTCAAGACAAAAATGCTCATCAACTATATAGAGTGAATAGTCTCTAGTTATTCTTTAAACAATTTAGTATCCGGAATTGAGCAAGCCTGGACAACTGCAAAGAGATGGTGCAATTCGGGTACCAACTCAACTCAAACATTGAAGATTTTGAAGGAATCGACCACAGTGTGCAATTTGTCTTTCATCTTCTCCCATCTCCTCTCATTGGCCCCCGTAGTCAGAGTGTAAAATTTTCCTGCATGAGAGAGCCGGTCTTGAGTGAAAAGCAATCGAGTATATAATGAAAATGCAGCTTTGAAATGCTCTACACTGCTCGCAGACAAGTATTTATTTTTTCAAAATTTGATATACATTTTGACTTTTTAAAGTCAATCCGTAAAGTCTTAAACTAGATAAAAAAAATATACATGGGGATAATATGGTTGTCGTAGTCATATCTAGTTGGTTGCGGCAATGGTCCAAAACAACGCAGATTTGGTCAATGAAATTGTGAAATGACAAAAGTGTTATTACTGGAATCTCCAAAATTATGTCCTTTTGTCCTGTTGCCACAAGCAATCAAATGTGGCAATCATGTTCATGTTATTACCATATTCATCGAAGCATTATAATTTCCGTACCATTCCCAATGCAAATTGTACTGATAGCATGACGAGTAAAGTTTGGGGCTTGAGCAACGAACTCGAATGTGTAATAAGCTTTTCCATCAACATCATGCTGGAACATAATAAGAGGACTATCGAATAAATCATAACTGCATTACATGTATATAAATACATACATTAACTCATATTAGCGTATATGCATGGGTCAAGTTAGGGCTATCGAATGGGCATATTGTTAATAGACAAATATTTGCACGACAAAATGTGATCCCACAAAACACAAGCTTCAGTGTTATCACAAGTTCATAAGTCATAACCAAACAAAAGAAGCATGGATCAAACAATTTATTTGCCCGAGTAGTTTTTACTGCTCTAGGCATCACACTGTAGCATCTAAAGATATATTAGACACTAATATCATAAGATTTTATTAGAAAGGAGCTAACCAGAATAGTCAGATTTATATTAACATTTCACACACGCAGCGGGGTTCAGGAAAGATTTGCAAATAACATATTTAAGCCAAACTTAAGTCACAGGTTGCATTTCTCTAAAGTTAAATGGTAGTTTTGATTCAGTTTCAGATTTAAGTATTCAAAAACATTATCATACAATAAATTTTTGACAGAGACAAACAGACTGGAAGCTCAGGCAGTGTCGCCGAATCCTCTGCCAAGAGTATGGTCAGAAATTTTTTCGGCTAGTCATATATGTGGCTCTATTTAAAACACTTGGTTATACTCCATATTATCATAACTCTTGAAGTTTGTAGAGGTATTAAAAAAGGGAGTATTATAATTCTTTCAAATATTGTGAATTATATGAACTCCACCCTAAACCAATTAGAAGCTCACAAAGTATGCTATAATGAAGAAGAAATACAGAATTATCACCTCTGCTGAATCAATTAGCTTTGTCTTTTGGGAGGGAGGAGCCAAGACCTTTTTGATTAAAGCTTCAGCAACCTGAAACCAATTGATGATTCAGGGTAATTTTATGTTTGTTAGTATTAAAGATTCATCATCCTTGCAAAATCCTGGTGCACATAAGAACAGCAGGAATCAACACTATTCAGGGAAAATATCAAATATGAATGGCAAATATATATCTGAAGAAAGAAAGATAAGGTATGTAATATGTGGCAAACCTCTTTTGGAGAGCCAAGCTCATGAATGTCCTCTTTGCTAGTAGGAAAAACATTTACACTGACGTTTTCTAATGGTTCAATAACGTCTTTGAATACTTTGTCTTGTCCTTCAATCACTATTTCCTGGATCAAATATAAAAAGAGAATAAGAAAGATCAAACAAATATGATAAAAAAAAAAGTATATTACAACAAGGATCATTTATTGACACATTACAAGGATAAGTTGCTGAAACAAACCACAGAAACTATGCTGACGCATACTTAATAAAGCATAAAAAATGTAGCAACGCATACCTGCCACCCGAACGGATAGACAAAGGAATATCCATCCTTCTTGTCTGTGACTCCCAGAAATCCTTTTGTATTTTCTGCAGCAACTGAACCATATCAAGGGTGTAGTTTTAGGATATCAGCCATCACTACTGAGGAAATTAACTCACTGCTCAACTTGTAAGCATGCCTTAAATTCCTTTCATTGAAAATTAGGCATGCCTTAAACGCTTCTTAAAATGAATAATAGAACTTCACATGAAGAGGAGAGGGCAAACAGAAACTTCAGAATAGGAACTGTGTGTTACAAGTGACACTTTTTAGAAGGAAGAGGATTACGTACATGATATTGATGTCGGCTCTGATGACAAAAACCAAGGGACTGCTATTGCCCCAATGGCAAGCAAGTGGCGCCTCCCAGGTTTATCTGAAGGAAAATATGCGATGGTAATACGATCTCATTAGCAAGCTTTAATTGTAAAGTTAACAGACAGAGAAGTTTGTTGTAGGCTCAAAAAAGAGGTTAAAATCACATTTTTGTCGTGTTATTAACTTAAGATTTCTGAACAAGGATGCAATTCAACTACAGATAGCTTATCCTGTTATGCAGAAAACCTAACGAAAATATCTATCAGATCACTTCAGATAACAAAGCACGTCTTACCAAACTGTATAGACATACATTTCTCCTACTATAAATTCAAATTCATTTTGTTATATGATTCATAAATTCCACACCTGCATACTTCTTAACCAAATGAAATACAGGGCATGAAGTATATTTTCCACCTTGGTGATAGGAAGATGAAGTTGCTGCTGATACTTGCTCTGCTTTGACCGGAAGGGGAACACCACCTCTTCGAAACTGTCCATGCCTGTATAACCCTAGCTGAAGCATAAATCCAACTTATATAAACATGAGGAGAAGAATGAATATAACTTAACAGAATAAAAAGAAAAACAAGAAATATATGATAATGACAAGTGATGTTACAGCTATGGAGAAAAGCATGAGGATTGAGACCTGAGTAGATGAGCTCCGCAACAATGTCTGATGAATTGAAGGTGATTGTTGCAGAGACACCATTTCTTTCTGCTCTCTATACAATAGAAAATAAGGAACTTTGATTTTGGTCCTGCAGAGTTTGATTGGAGCATGTACCAGCAAGATATCTTTATCCATTATATTTCTTAGCAAAAAGAGATTCAATTCTGGAACTGTTTACATTGCCTTTCTAGGATTCGATTATGATGTTTTTAGCAAAAAAGTAAATTTTAGATGTTTGGATTCGCTTATGTGGTCAAAGTAATCATATTCTGGTAAAATGTGAAACAGTACGAAGGGGGAGTTTGCTTTTTTCAGATTTTTAGAATGCAACTTAGTTGGTTCATTTTTTTCCATTCTCGAATACCTTCAAACCTGCATAGCAATTGGGGATTTGACAGAACTAAGCTCGATTAAACTTTAAGAAATTTGAATTCAACTTTCTGCTAGCATCCGACTGAAATCACTATCAACCAAGTCCAAGGTCATACTTTGAGAAAACCAAATGGTACCTATAAAGTGCAACCTCAAGCAGAAAAAAAATAATCGAATTGAAAGTGTTTTAACATGTGATTCATATATTTCATTATATAGTGCTTTTTTGAGCCTCGCGCTGCAAATTATTCTATGAACTTTTAATAAAGAACATCACCAAAGTTGCCAGAAGCTATATCAGGCTGATATAATAGAATCCAAACGGGGGAATAATTACCTAAACAGTGACAAATTAATGTAACAATTGAACTCGATTCTCAGTCTACAATTGTTCTTTGCTTACGCCATATCAAATTACAGTTCAGATAATTATAAATTGAGAATTCTTGGTTCATGAATTTGAAGTATATCAAGATAAGGTCAAAACAAAGTAAAAATCAAAATGTGCATCTGTTATTCCCTTATTGTAAGCATAATAATATAGCTTCCTAGTATATAATGCTATAGAATGACAGTTATAATAAGCTCATAATACAAACTCATAACAATTCAAAAAGCATATACAACAATTTCTCATTTACTAAGAAGTAAGAAAATTAAAAGAAAACATTTTTTTCTGGAAATCTGTCCAAACCCATTACATAATAGCTACAAATAAACCATATATATATATATATATATATATATATATATATATATATATATATGTATGTATATAATAGTATGAAATTAAAGTGTTTGTCGAACAAATGGTACCTTGTTCTTGGTGTTCTGGGAAATAGAGAGAGAGAAAAGGAAGCACAGCAGTTGGAGTTGGGTTTTATTGTTACCAGTAGTTCCACATCATGATATATCTCTATATCCACTTCTTTATACTCTAAAATACTCATTTTTTGAAAAGACAAAACTATCCTGAAAAGCTGACTGGATAATAAAGAGAAATACAAATAGCTTTGGGTATACTAGTGCCAGTGCCAAAAGTTCTTTGTTTTCATTCACAGTAAACTAATTAAACAAAATTGAATGTTATTTTTGTCCAAAGTAAATGAAGGATGGAGTATGACAATTTATATTAATTTATTACTGTTCTAATTTATTCTAGTTATGATTAGCTTTGTTATTTAATTTATAAATGATTAATTAAAAATTAAAATTAATAATATTTTATTTATTATTTTTACAAATAAACATAAGTACGTAAAATTATTTAGAAACTACAAAAAAATAATAATAAACATTTAATTTTTGAGGAAAAAATTCTTTGATATTTGGTGAGGAAAAAAAAGAATTCTCTTTTGATATGTGAAAAGTAATAGGCAAAACAGAAAGGAAAATTCAGAAGATAATTTATTTAATAATAATAATAATATGGTAAAACCGAAATACCGAAAAGATGAAGTCTCATCCTTTATTATTAGTTGAGTTCTGGTGTAAAAAGACCATTTATTACTTCTAAATCCTTACCATGCATGTGGCTCTTATATTTACAGGTCGTGTGAAGATGTTGTTGAGTCAATACACAATTTGTACATGATCCATCAAATCATGTAATAACCGTGTAACACACATTAACACTTTGAGCTTGAGAATACATTAGAAGTTGGGTTATCCTTTTTTGGTAATAACTGAGATATCGAAAAAGGGACGAGTGCTTTTTGGATTTGCTTCTATGTGTTTGAAACTACAGTAACAGTAATGCTCAGGTTCATAGAATCTTAAATGTGTTTGCTAGTTGTTTTCTCCTGTAAGTAAATTGAATGTGATTCAAATCATCATCATTCAGCCACTCATGGTAATGCTTATGTATGAGCACAAAGGGTTACAAATAGTCAAAAAAACCACAATCATGTTGAATGGCATTATATTATTGGAAAATCTAATGGATTCTATGTCTGAACATAATGCAGGTACATGAGGATATGAGGAATGGACTAATAGCTCTGGAGAAATATGTCATCACAAAATCCTTAACTAAAGCCCCCGAAGCCTATCCAGATGCTAAAAGTCAACCTCATGTTGAAGTAAGTCCAAGAACCAATATGTGATCCTGCCATATATCTGAATCAACATATTTTTTGTTTCACTATAAATGCTCCCCATCTATCTAATTGAATGAATATTTACTTGGTTGAGTTAGGTGGCACTTTGTTTGAAGAAAAGTGGTTATGTAACTGGTTGCTCTGCTGGCGATACGGTCCCTTGTGTAATTTGCTGTGAGCAGGTCTCCAAAAAAGTTCTTCCTACTTCCATTTTTTCCCTATTCTGTACTTTGTAATTTCTACAAAGTTAGCTGCCTCATGTCAGTAAACTCCAGCATATTCCTCGCATATGGAAATTTATTATCTTTTGTGAATTTTCATTAATAAGGGGAATAGTTCAAGTACCTCAGCAGGAATTGCTCAGCGAGCGAGACATCCAGATGAGCTGAAAAATGACAATGGAAATTGGATGGTTGACATTGATTATTACCTCGCACAGCAGGTTTACATTTGTTTGACCCTCAATAAGTATTTGGTGGCTATTGATGATTCTTTTATTAGGTCCTCGTTCTGGCTCTTAAACTTGTGGCTTAATTTATGCAGATTCATCCTGTGGCATCAGTTCAGGGTACAAGCCCAGCACACTTGTGGCTTAATTTGTGCATCAATAAGTTATGTTATTATTATCGCTATGAACTGTAATGCCTGTTTAGCACTTATGCTTAGATCCGTGTTTCAGTTTTGATCGCCTGACTCTCCATGTCCCCGTCTTGCTTCTTTTATATATTTTTTTATATTCCTGAACATACCCAGAGACATAATCTCATTATCGTGTATAATGCAATTGGAACTTTGGCTCATTCTTCTTCCCTTCTTTTTATGTTTATATGGCACTGTTTAATTTAAGTTCAATAGGTTTATTTTTTCTTATTCATCTTGTTGTTGAAATTGAATTTTGATGTTTCTTTTTTAGGAGAAACTTTACAGGCACATCCGCACAACCTTGATTTCTTTGAAGAAAATGATGATGAAGTGGACCTAACATGATGTACACTTCATTCCTTCTAGTTCGTTGTTATTTTTTCAGTTTTCTTATGTTAGTTATTATATATTGTAAGTGCTATGATCCTTAGGAGATCAAGATACAATAACTAATTTTGTACTTATTGTGACTTGAGCATTATCTATTTATATATAGAGTATTAGTTTTAATTATTGGCTCTTTATGCAGTTTATCAATAAGTTTGAAACAAGTATGTCATTTATATTAACTTGAAATATTAAATTTAATATTTATTATAGCAATTAATAAAATAATGGTAATAATAATAAATATGAAATCATTGATTTGCAAATTAATTATAATTTGCAATGAATTCTTATTATTTATCAATTAATTTTTATTTATAAATTTATAATTTGTGAATGATTTTAATTGAGAAGTTGACATTAATGAAGGATTATTTTTCTCACTAATTTTTTTTTAGTTAATTAGTTAGTCATCAATGAAGAATTATTTTCCTCACTAATTTGAAGATACATTCTCAATTTATAATTAGTGAAGGACAATTTTCTCTCGTTAAATAAATTTGTTCTTCATAATATATTATTTGTGAGGGAATAAAATTATTCACTAATTTCAAAGTCTTTCTTAAAATATTATTTGTGAAGAAAACTAATCTTTCACTAAATAACAATATTTCATTACCAAATACAATTTGTGAATAAAAAAATTATTCACAATATATCATTCACAAAAAATATTTAGTTACTACTTAAAGAAGGATACCCAATTGCGAGGAGGTCTAATGCGAGCAATCGTATGAAAGAAATATTTCTTCGCAATAAATCACTTGTGAGTGATATAGTATGTCTTGTGAAAGATTTGTCCTTCACTAGAGGCTATTTTTGGTGTAGTGAAGTAAAGAAAATATTTGTAAAACTTAACTACGAAACCTAACTTTAGGAAAGTCAACGATTTTTAGCTAATCAGATTAGTTAGGAAACCTAAGTAGAAAGTAAATTAAGTTGGATTAACCAAATTAGGTGGAATTTGGTTATGGTCTAGAGAAATGGAGGACTTTTTTGTCAATATGAAAGTATGTAATACTTACAAGCTTGTAAGCATTGATACTTGCTTTGTAGAGTTTGTCATCAAATTAATTTTTGCTTGCTTTATAGTGTTGTCAAACAATGGGAGGTGAGATGCGGCTCAATGTCTTGCTTGAGGTGTGTTGTTTAACTTTAAGAAGTGTGGTGTGGCCTCTTGTATGGCAAGTTATTGTTGTAAGACACAAGTGATAAGACTTGTTGCAAATGGTGGAGTTGTTAGGCATTGGTGGTCTTATGTGAACCATGGCTTGGTGGCCTTGTTGGTCACTTTGGTTGGTTGTAGGGTAATGACCATTATATTCTAAGTCTTGGATGCCTATAAATAAGACCCTCATGTCATGCTAAATAAATTTCATTAAATTCCAAAGCAATTCTAAGAGAGAGCATAGTAAGTATACTTATAATTGAGAGGATTATCAAGTCTTCAAGATAAACGTAAAGCTTGCAACTTTAAGAGGTTGATCGAAAAACGCAAAATTAGCGTAAATTATAGAAACGAAATCAGGCAAGTTTTTTCGGACTATGTGCAAGTTTTTTTCGGACTTGGTCAAGTTTTTTTTCCCGTACTTTGTGCAAGTTTCTAACTGTTTTTATGTGCAACGATGTGTTATAAAACTGTTCTGAATTTCAGTTGTTATGTGAAATTAGTTGTGATATGTGAATTACTTGTATAACTTGAGTATTGTGAACTCTATAACTTGGGTAGCGTGAACCCAATTAGTGGGAATTCTATTATCTGTATAAACTTGAGAAGTGTGAAATGTGTTTTCTGTTAGACTTGTTGAGCATTTGTGCTCATTCTTGCGAATAAAATTTTATTTGCAGTTAAGGAAGAATTACCAGCGGAATCTGACAGTAAAGAGAAAGTGAAAGAAAAGTAATTAGGTCAAGAGAGATTATTATTGTCGTCTTCTTTTCATGTAATTGAACTTAAAGTTGTACTCCCTCCGTTTCAGGATAAAAGTCCTGGTTAACTTTTTGTGCATATTAAGAAAGATGATAAAATGATAAAATTGTCCATATTTAAATTCTCATTTAATTGCATAGTTTTTTGCACATTACTAGTGATGTTCCATAAATATGCATAAAGAATAGAAATATAACAATTAATAATAAGGGTGTTATAGGCAAATTATTGTAAAAAATAAATCATTTAAGGTAAGTAGACATTTAACTTGGAACTACCTAAAATAGTAATAAAGACTTTTATCTTGGGACGGAGGGAGTAATAATTTTGGAGATATGATTAAAAGAGTTGGGAATTATTATAAGAATGTATTGTTTGTGTACCGTACATTTAAGCTAGTAGATGTAGGAGTTATTTAACTATGCTAGATTAACATTATTGAGAATGTCTAAAAAGTTCTATCAAGAAAAATGTGTTAGGTTATCTAATTGCGCATAAATAAGGAGAGTTCCTTATCGGAAAACCCTCTCTTTCCTGAACTGACTAGTTGTTAATATTGAAAGTTTAAGATAGATAAATAGTGTTGCAGTTAAAAAGAAGGGTTTAGTCATTTCTTTAATTCTTGTGCACGACTCTACAACATCATACATTATGGAACGGATGGGACATGATAGTACACAACCATGAATAATCCAGATTTTGTTACATTTATTATTTCTCAAGCATTTCTATTTTATTTTGACAAATGTACAAAATTTTACACGATATAACTATCAATTGATCTCTCCTCATCCTGCACTCAAAACCACTCAGGCTGGCTCTTTTTGGGCATTACATCTCATAAAAAAGTTTGTCCCCCCGGATAGTATGTATTTATTATAAGCCTAACAGGATGATGATCCAAAACAGAGAAGCTACTTGAATCCGATTTGTGTAGGCAGAATTTGGTAGAATTGGGTATGCATCGGGCGGAGGAAGCTGACATTCTTCGCCATTAAAGTAAACTCTTCGAGGAAATGCCCATCCTTGCTTGAATGTGAACGTGTCTCTGTTCTTCTGCAGAAGCACTTCAGACTGGACATTTCCCGTGGCTCCAGCTTCCATTAATAAGTCATTGTAGAATTTCATCCCATAAAACATACCACTGTCATCTGCATCATTTATATTCATGGAAAAGATGTCATAATTTCAGTCTATTGACTGATCATTAGTCATTTATAATATATATATTATTTTTATTGTTTTTGACTCACTTATGGATTGGTAGGGGACAAGAGGCTTGTAATCGAAGCTAAAAACTTGACTGACATTGTTGAGATTAGGGTGTTGTGCCACAAGGGTCCATTGTGTATAGTTCATTCTATAATTGAAATTAGTGATGGAAATCTTTACGCGCCAATACTCGTTATAGTTGAGCTTCACATGCCAATGGACTCGAATTGGGCACATGTGATGAGTGCATTGTAGCAATGGTGCATTATCCTTTCTTGGTGTATTTATTCCCACTGCATTCAACCGGTTTGAGTTGCTCCTGCATTTCAAATATCTAAAAGTAAATTGACTCATTAGGTTCGCTTTTCACTTGCAACAAATGTCAAGGCATAAATGTTCAACCGCCAGCGCAAGCTGGTTCAAAGAAAATCTGGTCTGGGCCGGGAGATTAGTTCGACTGTGGTTGGGAAACCCCACATTATCAAAAAAGAAAAGAAAAAGTAAACCAACTCATTCAGGCTAACTATTTTTATGTATTGGAATGATCCATAACTAGGATTAGGATTAGTATTCCGTACATTTCTCCTATATACGCACTATATAATCATTCCCCATAATAATATCTTTAATGAAATGCTTACGGAATACAGTTATGTTTGTTGTGGCAACCACAAGCGCAAGACGGGCAAGGAGTGATGGTCTGATTGTAGAACGACGAGAAGGAAACGCAACAAGTTGGGCTCTTGGAAGCCAGAAACTGAGAATAAGTGCAAGTCACATTCCATGTCACTGCACAAATAACAAAAGCTTAGTTACATTACATACGACTTAGATGCATATATTTGAAATAGAGCAATATTTTTGGGAAAAGAAATACTCAATGCTTGAGTTTTTCGCCTGCGATCCGCAGTCAAAAAGACGGTAGATGGCACGATTTTTGCAGGGCCGCAAGTGTAGCCTGGTCCGGGGCCAAGCAAAGTAAAATTCTGCGGCAATTTTACAGTTTTATTGGATGTACCGGCTAGGCCAACGCTGACCTGGAAGGAAGAAACCGCAGACGATGGATCCTGGCCCCACGACGCCACCACGCCGCCTTTGCAGCAATTGGCAATCTGTTGGTTGTATGGAACTCCAGGGAGCAAATCTACAACTGTTGGGACTTTCTTACAACAATGTGGGGTGTTGCCTTTGAACTTGGAACAATCCCCCTGCTCTGTTGTTTGTGCACCTACCATGGACCAAATCACTTCTTTCTTAGCCCACCCCCAACCCAAGGTCCAGCCAGGACTCATTATGTGTCGATACATTTGGAAATTGTTCATTGTCACTACAGCCTGCAAAAACACAATAGTATTAATTTGATATAAAAAAATAATAATAGTAATTTGTGACGAATTTTATTTCGTCATCAAATGTAAAATTTTGCGACATAAAATATGTATTAGAAAAAAATTGAGTTAAAGACGTAATCGAGGAGATCTTAATCTGAATTTTAGACAAAAAAAATAAAATTACTAACCACATAACCATCAGGAGTCCAGGACACTACATCCCATTTGATTGTAATGTTTCCGAAAGGATCCAACGGATCAAACGCAGCTAAAATTACAAAAGAAAAATATTTGATTAATCAATGAATTGTAAATTAAACGGAATTCTGCAGAGAATAAATTATGTATGCCTACCTGCATGTGAAAAAGCCATGACTAAAATGGTAGTCCATAGGCTGAACTTCAAATTGGGAAAGGGAAGGTAATTATTTTCTGAGGACATTTCCATTCTGGGTTTGCAAAAATTCCAAGAGATTATTAAAATGAAGCATGCAGCAATATATATATATATATATATATATATATATATATATATATATATATATATATATATATATTAAGTAAAGTGGTAGCATTAAAAAGGAGAAGAGGAGGTTTTTAGATGTCTCACCTAATTAATTAATAGTTGTTGAGTTCCTGCTGCTTAATGAAGCAATTAAGCTTTTGGTGGGCAGTTGGAAAAGGCAGGAACAAAAAAGCTACAATGTCATTTTCCTATATATCTCACAGAATGATTCTGACCTGACTTTTCACCTATTTACATAATACTGAAAATGACCAAACTCCTTGTATTGCATATAAAAGCAACATGCTTGGACTTGGTAGTCATATAATTGGGTCTGGTCAAGAAATAAGAGTCATACTTTTTACTTACTAATTGTCATTGAAAATTGCCTCTTTCTTAATAATATAACATGACAATATGTGCTGATGCTCATTTTGTCTCAGAAGCTTGAATCATGCGGCCGGGTTGAATGGATCAGAAAATACCTTAACTTTGACGACAAGATCATGCATGTCGTCGGATAATAACTCCGGTGTAAGAAGATGAATAGTAGAGAATTGAGTGTATAAAGTTGCTCACCTTGATAACATTTGGATACAGCTATTTAAAAAGTTCAATAACTTGTAGCCGAAAGACACGTAGAATGAAACATAATGATTTACTTTGGCCCATTACATCCGTAATGTAATAGGTCATAAAACATAAAACATAAAACAATAATGATTTGACATTTTGACTTGTATACAATCATATATTTAGTGAACCAAAAATAATTTTGAATATAATATAATACCATTACAATGGATCTGGTTGGTATAAAATTAAATTTGGTCAATTGATCATTACAATGCTGATATGCAGAGAGAGATCACCTCCCGACTTGCATGTCGACACTGTATTTATTAATTGACCAAAATTAAATTTATGTTAATCACTTTCCATTATAATTATTAACCAACTATGTCGTAATAACCTATTACTATTATATTATTCTCTCCGTCCTAGGATAAAAGTCCTTATTACTATTTTGGTTAGTCCCATGTTAAATGTCCACTTTCCTTTAATAACTAAACTTTTACACAATTTTTTCTATTATACCCTTAGCATTAAATATCTCATATTTTTCTTATTTTAATTCTCTCTCCATATTTAATAAGTATATTTTGAATTGAAAAGTTAGAAAGTCACTCTCTCACCTACATTGAAAATGATTAATGAAATATTATTATGGGCAATTTTGTCATTTCATTACTCTCCTTAATATGCGTGAAAAGTTTACCAAGACTTTTATCCTGGGACAGAGGAAGTACAACTCTATTGTATTACATCAAATTTCTATCCCCCCACCTCACCTAAGGCCAAAGAGTGCTCTCACACTCAAAGTTATTAGATTGCTTGGCTAAGCTAATTTCATTAACATGCAATGCTAAATGGACCAACATTTTAAAATTAAAGAATAGAACAAATACAAACTAGGCCAGCCCATGAAATTGGGCTTGTAAAACCATCACTACTAGCTATTTCTTCAGCAACCACAATTTAAAAATATTTTGAAGAAAATATCTCAATAGAAGCGGGTGGGTCCCATTATAATTATTGAAGAATCTAAGGAGAAATAAAGTTAGCTGGTAGCATAGTGATAGTACCCGAAGAAGAAGCAATAATTTTGGGACACCGACAAGTGGGTACTAAATAAAATAATGCCCCTACTCAGTCCTACATCTCTAATACACATGAGATGGATGGATTCAAGCACGAGTTGTTTTCCGTCTCATGAATGGCATCGTCGTGTATTCCGCAGCACCCTCTTGTATAACATATCTTTTTATAATATAATATATCTGAAATCCATTATTCAATAAATATGTTGAATACGAACACGAATATATATATTTATTTTTATTTGCATTTATTTATTTAATAATATCTTTAATTGAATATAAATAATATCTGATCAAGTCAAATACAAATACGAACGAATATTTTATTTTAAGGTTACCATTTATAAGGATGTAAACGAACCGAGTCGATTCGAATATTGAGTTGCTCAGATTTGATTTACAAAATTTATCGAGTATAAAATAAAGTTTGATTGAGGCTCATTTAACTATCGAATCGAAAGCACGATTGCGAATCGATCCCAAGCAGTTTGAACTCTTCGAACGAATATGATCTGAGTATCAATAGAAAATTACAATTTGAGGAAGCTCGAGTAATTTATCGAACATTAAAATATAATTATATTTAACTTATTTATATTTCGAGTCGAATTGAAATCGAACTTTTAATCAAACGAGTACGAATCGAGACTACAAACTTAACCATTTACAATCCCTCACCTCCCATCAAACAATAAGGGCCATAATGATTAATGAAAGCACAAAGGGTCCAAAGATCAAAGCTATTACTAATGGCTGGGGCTGGGGCTGGGGCTGGGGCTAGGGATCGGACTTTGAATATGTGGCTTTCACGTCTTCTCCACGCTCTCGTTCGGTGGCGGTGCCTATATATATAACGCTGGATTCACACGCTCTACCGCGTCAATCACGAGTTCACCACTACCCTTTTTTCCCTCCCATTTTCATTGACTACCTTTTTTTTAATAATAAATACTACTCCCTCCGTCCCAAAATAAATTACTCAATTTTGATTTTTTTAAATTAAATTGACTATTTTTAGAATTAATAATTAAGCATATATAAATATATTTTTAAAATTATAAAAATTAGGGTTAGTAATAAATTGTATATATTTTCTTTTGATTATAATTTTTTCACCTATATTTTAGCAAAAATAATAAAAAGATTAGTTTTAAAAATGATCAATTTGACTTTAAAAAGTCAAAATTGAACAATTAATTTGGGACAGAAGGAGTATTAAATAAATCAAACTATGGTAATATTGGTAAGCTATGTACTCCCTCTTTTTGGACTAAAATCCTTACTTTTTGGTTAATTTATAAGTGATAATAATTTTTTGTTATAAGATACTCCCTCCACCCTAAAATATATGTAATTTTTGATATTTTTTTAATTATTTATTGTTTTATATTAATCATCGAACCAGAAAAATTATGAGACGGATGAGTTCAACTGGTGGTTGAACCGTTATTGAAGGTGATATCATAAATATATTATTAGTAATTATTAAAATTTTAAAAAAAATTATTTTTTATAAATTGAAATATAATAAAATTGAGTTAAAATATTATTAAAATAAAAAAATTTAAATTAAGACATGACAGGTACATGACAGAGATTAAAAATCTTGACTATGGTCTGAATAATTTGAGTCAGGGTAGTCTATATTTAGGACCTTAAATTTTAGGAAAAGTCTTAGCAGACATGAAATTGGGACCGGAAAATTGAATCGATCCAATTTTTTTATTTTTTTTTATTTATTATGACTCTCAAAAAATATATAGTATTTATTTCAATAGAAATTTTTACAAAATATAGTATTTTGAGTGTAATTTGAATACATATACAAATACAGGGTTATACACAAAACACTATATTTTGTAAAAATTCTTATTGGAATAAATATTATATATTTTTTGAGAGTTATAATAAAAATAAATAAATAAAATTAGACCGATCCAATTTTCCGGTCTCAATTTTCTGTCCGCGTAGGACTGTAAATTTTAACCTTTTATTCAATATTAGACATTAGAATTTGATGATGGAATATTGGAATGTAATATCTTTTCAAATTTGGTACAAATATAGTGATACAAAATTTCCAAGTATATCTTGCAGCAAGTGGGGTTGCAGGTCATATTTTTATAAATAAAAAAAAAGTAAGTGGGATTATTCTTTTTTAATATTATTTTATTTTCTTAAAAAAATTTTAAAATAAAATAATTTTAATAAAAATATGTTATTTAATATAAGTATGTTATTTAAGAGATATGTTTTAGATCCGTTCTATATATATAAAAAAATATATATACACAGTTGTGTAATATACAGTCGGATATGGTAACGATTTTTTGGCCTATAAGAACGATTTCATCAACGTCGCTATAGCTATTCTGGGCTACAACACAACGACGGATGAATCATCGTCATAGCCCAAAAAACTCGTCATCATATTCCGATTATATAATACATAAATAGTATATACATATAGTTTATATATATATATATATATATATATATATATATATATATATATATATATATATATATATAATTCATGCTATTCAAAGAGATAAAGAAGGCAATCCCATCTTTGATGAAGATGTCGGTATTGGTCTTCCGATGGAGTTAACACTTTAATATTCACCATAATTAAACATTTTGTTGGAACCCCAAAGCAATATTACGGAAAGAATTCATGATCACTAAGTAATCTTACTTGTCCCACTCTAAGTGATTTTAGATGGTACAAAGATGTATTTACCTCTAGAGTTATGATGAGAAATGACAAAGAATAAACCATTTTGGAAAGAAAAATTCATTAATGGTTTGCCATCTTTATTTGCTCACAAAGTTAAAATAATTAAGCAAAAAACCTAGGATATATTGATTATGATAATTTAACTTATGGAGATATTATTAGTCATATCCAAAAATTGGATTAAAAATGTGCATTGATTTTAAATTAGCAAAACAAGCTAGAAAAGACAAAAATAAAGCTAAATACGAGTTAGAACATTTTGTGAGAAAAGATGGTTTATCACGGTGGCTCCCTCCCCGAAGGAAGCACAAGCATAAAGATAAACATATCGAGTCACACAAAAATCATAAACGCTGTGTAAGAAGAGATATACTCACAACAACAAAAATAAGAACAATAATCAAGATAATTATTATAATAAACCTAAGTCATCAAAGAAAAATCTTATAAAAAATCAAAAATATTTGATAAAGTAAAATTATCGTCACAATTGTGGATGTAAAGGTCATTACAAAAGTGAATGCAGAGAGTTAAACAAAAAATTAGCTCGCTTAAATATTTCAAATCAAGATACGGAACAATTATTAGAATTAAATATTTAATGATAAGGCTTTAAATAAGTTTTGATCATCGAGACTCAAGGTGAAATCGGAAAGCAGTTGAAATGGATAGGTCCATTATGCAAACTTGCTTCCATTGCACCAATAATGCTTGGATAGTAATTTAAAAATCTAGCATCTCTAAAGTGCAGAGGTAGATCGATGAATTAATTCCTTTTCTATTAAGAGGTTTAATCGCAACTTGAACAAGACCTATATGTATAAAATTATAACCCTTTTTTCTATGTTTTTAATAACTTCGGTGATAAAAGACTACAATTTTAGTATTCTTTTGTTAATCGCATAAACTCTCTCAACAGCTTTTGACATTATAATCGCTTTTAAATTTATCCGAGAATGTTGGTGATAAATTTCTTTTGGGCTACCTTAGGTATATTCCATTGTTTAAAACTTGATTAATGTTTTCATAATTATGTTCTTTCTTGGTTCACTATATCTCCGGAACAGAGGCAAAGTCGATTGTTACTAACCGAGAGCTAGATCCGAATAACTCTACTCATCTTGACTGCTTTCAAAAATAAAATCTTACTCAAAGCTCATTCATGCATACCCTGCTTACCCAAAGTAGACTCATACCTATGTTCTATAACCCGACACCGCTCACACACTCGGAGACTTACAAAGGTTAGATAATTTAACTAGTGGACTACAGTAAGTAAGGTGACTTTAGAACTTTGATGAAGAAGATAATTTTGAAATAGTAAAGAGAAGTTTGATGAAAGAGATCCGCTAAACAGCTACCAATAACAAACAACTGGCTCGATACCATCTGGAGTAGGAAGGAGAGATATACAAGAGAAGAAGAACAAGTGCGCATAACATTTGGGGAATTGACTTTTAAATTTGTGGTCGAACTGAAAGAACCACGAGTGACTATGATCATCATTTTGATGAAGCATGATTTTATGCCATGCTTCAATATAATCATAATAAAGAAAAGGAACTAGATTGATTAGAAAGAGATCTCGAGATCCGATGGATGACTACTCCAATCGATGAATTAAGGACTTGTTTAATATACAATGAATGATAAAGGAGTTTTGATTTATCATCATTGGCATAGATTGGTTTTATGAAAACCGACTGCTTCAATAAGGATATCTCTATAATAAACAAGTGACTTATATGGAGTCAAGGAGTAAAATGCCATCCCCAAGGAAAATATCGGGTCGCTAACTAAATAGGGTCATTTTAGGTTTCATATTTAACTCAACATGAAATAAGTGATGATCATAAACCTCAAGATAATCGTATAATCGGATGACTAGGTTTTGATTTAGTAAATGGAGCTCGACTAAGCAAAAAATATCAAATGGCTTTGGTCGATTAAAGAAGAATCGAGGAGTAAGGCTTGGGACCGTATCAAGCACCGGAATTTATTATGTGTCTGGGTGATTGGGTGAGGAACAACAGTTCCTTTCGTTGATTAATGGTTGATTAATCGGACCAAAGAGAAAGCGGCCATGACTACGAGAAGATGAACCTCCTCGAACACTCATTTTGCTGTGATTGTACAAGATCTGTTTTGTACCTATCTCTTTCAAATACTACTCTTGATATACAAGAAGAAGAACAAGTCAAGATACAACACACAATTAAATTACTAAATAAAAACAATTTTATTGATTAATACAAACTATTTACAAGATAGATAACTAAAATGGACTTACAAGATTACCAAATAAGAACATTAGATGAAGGGGGTTAAGTAGGCTAAACAAGCAGAGAGGTTAAAGATTTGTCGAAGAAGGATCTCTCGAAGTCTTTCTAAGTCCGCCTAACTAAATGAATCCGATTTCCTTTTATGTAACAAGGAAACGAATCGTTACAAGATTACTATTACAATAATCGAGGTAAAATAAAAGTAAGAAACATTTTACTAAAGTAAAAGTACAAGTAAAAACATTTTACTAAAGTAAAAGGAAAAAGAATCGCGGTGGAAAAGGTACGCCTTTTGACTAATGCGGTCGTGGGACCGGATGCTTGATCGAAAGTCGCTTGATGAAAAAAGTAAGATGTCATTGACAATGCCGCTCGAAAGCAGTGGACCGAGGTCGCCGGGAGTAGGTGATCGAGGTCACGGAAGAAAAGCGATCGAGGTCCAAGGCGCAAAGCTTGATGATTAAGGCTGCCTGAGTAGGTGCTGGCTGACTGGAAATAGAGAATCACATCTTCACTTTGATTGATTAGAGATGGGCTCAAGAAAATGGATCTTGAAAGATCTCTCAAGAGCAATTGTGCCATAGGGTCTAAATCGCCTTCATAATCGTAATCATGACTAGAATTATCTCCTCCGGATCGAGAAGAAGCTTTATCTCGACTCTTCACGAATCGATCAAGTCTTAAATGAATAAGATCAAGAAGACGCTTAACTCTAATTAGAATAATCGAAACATCTCGTGATCAAGCAGTGATGTAACCGATTTTGCTAATTCGCTTTTTTTAATTTCATGGAGGATTCAGCTTGTTTTAATTTATTGGAGGATGCAACGGCAGATGCCAGTAAGAATCAGACGACGTTAATCGGAGGAGGTAACGAGAGGAGTAAAAGCGGAATTCTTTTTGAACTTGGCCTACTATTCTGCTAACTTCCTCGAATTTATCCCACCATTTAATTGAAAAACGGCGAGAGACCGAAAAAATAACTCATCCAACGTAAATTTTCGTATGGAGATGAAAAAAGGCGTCTCCACAATTTTCGTAGAAGAAGAAGAATGAAGAAGCTTTCGATGTTCCGTAATCTTCTAAGAACAACTCATCCAACGTAAATTCCGATAAAGTGAAAATGAAGTCACTATATGTACGTAAAATTGTAATAAAAACCGCAGAAAAGGGTTAGTGTAATTACAAAAGATGAAGAAGAAAGCTCCTTATTAGTTGATCTAATCAAGAAAATTACATCGATCCTAATTAAAAACTCAATATCTAAAACAATTAAAAGATTTATTAACTAAAGATAAAAAGTCAACGACAAGGTTCTTAGAGCTAAAGAAAAACCCATATTCATTTAAATCGGACTCTTGAAAGATTCAAATCTCCAGTTAAAGAAATTACACTTCCTGAATTAAATCAAGAGGTTAATAAACTTAAAAAGGAGATTTCTAATTTAAAGATTGAGATTTCTAGTTTAAGAAAAGAGATCGACAATAAAAAATCGATCTTTAAATTAATGATTCTTCTTCTAAAGTGATGAATGTCACGAGGATCCAGAGTCATCTATTGCCAAAGATTCTAATCTCTTTATTCAAGGTCTCTCTCTTAAAAGAATTAAAGATATTACTATTCAAAAATGGTATATTTCGTTAATTTAGTCATTGATAAAACCTTTCAAAGACAACTCCCCGCTTTCTAGTAGAGATATCGTGCAGTACTTGAATTGTATTCAAGAAGGTATTATCCCCACTAGATATTATAAGAAAACTAGTGAAAAATTAAATTCATTTAATCTGGTAATCAAATGGAAATAAAGTACAAATTACCTAAAAGTACATATCCGTCTGGGACAACATGTGTTTCAAGATCATAGTGATGATGACCATCAGATCAAGACTATTGAAAAAGCTCAGTAAAGCAAAAGTCTTTTACTTTAGTAAATGTAAAAGTAAAAGTAAAAGAATAACTTTTGCTTTTACATTTACTAAAGTAAAAGACTTTTTGCTTTTGACTAAAAAGTTTGTTCGATGGTCGGGCCATCATCGTCGGTTGATCGAAGATTTCTCCTGCTTTCTTTCTTTGACTTGGTCCGTCTCCTGTGGATGCCGGTGAGTATTTGATCATCTTCTCCGATGAGTCATCAATGCTTCACCCAGATCCACAGAGACTTTTAATTAAGTCAAGGAAGAAGACGCCAGAGGAGTCTTCAAGAAGTAGGGATGGTGACTCATTCAAATTGATCTTCCTAGTTAGAAGATGAAGACGAAGTCCTTAATACTTCGATCTTCCCTCTTAAACATTTAGTTCTAGGATATACTGTAATCCTTCCTCAAATGTTTATAAATAAAAGAAAGAGATTACTTTACCGATTCACCGGTCATCTTCTTAATCTTTTCTTTCTTCTGTTAAAGTTTTTCTTTTAAAAAACTTATCCCCGCTGTTATATGGTATCAGAGCCACACGGTTGGTTCTTGATGCTATCGGTGGTTTCGATTAAAAAACAGTTTGATTTGTATACTTAAATGTTTTTTCAAACTTTTATTTTTTCGCTTCTACTTTTTACAAGTCCCGACCTTCGGCCAGTAAAACACCCAAGATCGCTTTTAAGTCCCGACAAAGTGCTCATTTGTAAGTCTCAATGGGGAGCAGTTGAATGGCCAAAGGGAATTTTAGATCACGAAGCTTTCACCGATCTTCCTAGTTAGAAGATGAAGACGAAGTCCTTAATACTCGATCTTCCTCTTAAACATTTAGTTCTAGGATATATCGTAATCCTTCCTCAAATGTTTATAAATAAAAGAAAGAGATTACTTTACCGATTCAAAAAAAAAAAAAATGAATGGCCAAAGGAATCTTTAGATCTACTTGTATGAGTTTAAATGTGCAAGTAAGGCTTTCAAGAGACCTTCAAGAAAAAGAATTTTTGTTTAAACAGCTTAACAAATTTGAGTCTTCTGCTTAGATCGATTTTAATCGACAGATCGTGACCAATCGAGTGATCCTTTGTTTCGATTTCACCGATTTGTTTTGAACAAAAATCTTGTACAAAACTTAAGAAATTTTGAAGATTTTGACCAATTTTCTATGAAATTAAGCCTCGTAGCTTCTCTCTCTAGAAAGCTCTTTCGAGGTCCCTCTCCTTCTTTCTTAGTTAATGGCACGAAGCTTTTCAAACGATCTTCCTAGTTAGAAGATGAAGACGAAGTCCTTAATACTTGATCTTCCTCTTAAACATTTAGTTCTAGGATATATCGTAATCCTTCCTCAAATGTTTATAAATAAAAGAAAGAGATTACTTTACCGATTCACCTGGCCATCTTCTTAATCTTTTCTTTCTTCTCATTAAAGTTTTTCTTTAAAAACTTATCCCTCATTGTTATATGGTATCAGAGCCACACTGTTGGTTCTTGATGCTATCGGTGGTTTCGATTAAAAAAACAGTTTGATTTGTATACTTAAATGTTTTTTCAAACTTTTATTTTTCTCGCTTCTACTTTTACAAGTCCCGACCTTCATAGTAAAACACCCAAGATCGCCTTAAGTCCCGACTAAGTACTCGTTTGTAAGTCTCAATGGGGAGCAGTGAATGGCCAAAGGGAATCTTTAGATCTACGGGTATGAGTTTAAGGCAAGTAAGGCTTTCTAAGTAGACCTTCAAGAAAAAGAATTTTTGTTTAAACAGTTAACAAATTTGAGTCTTCTGTTTAGATCGATTTCACTGATAGATCAGGACCAATCGAGTGATCCTTTGTTTCAGATTTCAGTCTGATTTGTTTTTGAACAAAAAATCTTGTACAAAACTTAAGAAATTTTGAAGATTTTGACCAATTTTTTGGTGAAATTAAGCCCCGTAGCCTCTCTGCCTAAAGCTCTTCCGAGGTCCTCTCCTTCTTTCTTAGTTAGTGGGAGACTAAGCTTTCACTTGATCTTCCTAGTTAGAAGATGAAGACTAAGTCCTTAATACTGATCTTCCCTCTTAAACATTTAGTTCTAGGATATACCGCATCCTTCCTCATCTAATGCCTTCACTTCCTGATTTACTTTGATTGGCTCCTTCTTTCTGGATGCCGCCTCCTGGGATGCCTGGACGCCTGGTGGCACTGCTGATCAAGTAGGGATGGTGACTCATCGCAGAAGATGATCAACAAATACCACCCAAGATCCATGTGAGATTTTGATTAAGTCAATGGTGTTAAGACGCCGTAGGAGTCTTCAATAATCGACATGTTGATGGCCCCAAATTATCGACAAGCTTTTGCTTTCAGAAAGCAAAAGTCTTTACTTTAGTAAATGTAAAAGTAAAAGTAAAAGAATAACTTTTGCTTTTACTTAAGTTAAATGTTTTAACTTAGTTAAATGTTTCTTACATTTACCAAATGTAAAAGTAAATGTAAAATGTTTTACGCTTTTACTTTTTACTTAAGTAAATTACTTTTACTTCACTAATGTAATAAGTGATTCCTCGTGAATCAAATAGTAATTTACTTTTCGCTTTTTCATTTAAAGAAACTCAAGTGTTAGAGTTTCTTTCAGCTTAATTAATGTAAAGCCTCGTAGCTTTCTCTCTGTAAAGCTCTTCCGAGGTCCTCTCCTTCTTTCTTGGTTAGTTTGAGATCTAAGCTTTCAAATGATCTTCCTAGTTAGAAGATGAAGACGAAGTCCTTAATACTTCGATCTTCCCTCTTAAACATTTAGTTCTAGGATATACTGTAATCCTTCCTCAAATGTTTTATATATATATATATATTGTTGAGAATTAAAATGTTGCACAATTTTAAAAGTTTGTTATTTTTTTCTCACTCTCCCTCAATAACATAATCTCTCCGTTTCTAAAAGATTGTCGTTTTAAAAAAAAAATTATTCTAATTTATTTGTCGTTTATAATTTTTTAGGAGAATAAATTATTTACTTTCCTATATCACCTCTACCTTCTCTCATTGTCCCAAGAAATTCTCTCTATTGTATTAATAGTTTTTAACTTCCCATAAAGAGAGAGTAATGAAATTTTAAACAAATTTTAATCGTTACTCCTTCCGTTTCTAAAAGATTATCGTTTTAGAATAAAAAATTTGTTATAATTTATTTGTCCTTTACAATTTTTAAGAAAATAAATTATTTTCTTTCTTATATCACCCATACTTTCTCTCATTGTCCCAATAAATTTTCTTCCTTATATTTGTAAAACCCCAACTTTTATGAATAAAGATAAATTTTCTATAATTATCATTTTTGGAATAAATTTGATATAATGTTATAGTTGTGGGTAATATTTATAAATTTTGCAAAGTACGCAGGTTGTTATATAATATTCGATTGGTCTGGGAATATTCGTTTTAAACAGAGAATATTCGTACGACGGCACAATCATTGGTGGACCCCACAACGGAATTATTATCGGATTGAGAAAACGACAAAAATATTTTTTATAAAAATAACGGTGGAAGTTTTACCGTTAACTGTTGAAACAATTCGATGTTAAAAGCACAGAATACGCTATGGTTGCATAAGAAGCGCATTTATATTGATTATTGATGCTTACGTGAGAAGTCATTCGCATTTAATTCATTTATCATTTATATTTTATATATTATTAAATCAATAATTGAGATGATGAGTTATTAATATTATTATTTGCATTATTAACGATGTCTAGAAGTTACGCCAAAAAGAGAGGTTTGGTCACCTAATTGCGAGCCAATATGAGAAATCCTTATTGAAAAGCCCCTCTTTTCCGGGAACGACATTGGTCGATTAATAGTGTGAATAATAATAATGATGATAAAGTTTTGTTTTATTAGTATTATTAATGTAATAAAATGAAAAACTTTTTTATATAAAATGTAATACTTTTATAAAGTTATTCGTTTTATTAGGCTAATAGTAAAATCTTTTTATATAAAATGTAATACTTTTATAAAGTTATTCGTTTTATTTAGACAATAATTAGAATATATTATATTTTATTATGCATAGTATTTGCATAGTGTCTCGCATAGTGTTTGTGATAGTAAATTTTTTTAAAAGTTATTCGTTTTATTAGATTATAAATAGTAATATATTATATTTTATCAGTAAACCAATCAACCGTCTGCTTAAAGTAAATCGATCCGGACCGTTTCATGGATTGGTTATTATTCGGCCCATTCTTCTATAAATAAGCTCATTCCTTCATTATTTCTTACTTAATTCTTTCAAACTCTAGAGAGAGAAAGCGTAGAGAGAATTATTCTTCTATCTTCGAGCGTATTTCTTTAGCGTTTAAGAAAGCTTTGAGCGTAGTGCAAGTTTCTTCAAGTATATCCCCGCCTACCGCTTCTGAGTACTCTTTTCTTTATAAGGTAAGGGGTATTATTTTTTTCATATTCATGAAGAGAACTTCGTTATTCCATTCTTTATTATTACATTGGAATAACTCAGATACGCTGGCCTCACCCTATACTTGGTGATTTCGTTGTTATTCCATTCGTTATTATTCTATTGGAACATCCTCATGTATGCTATATACCGGACCTCGGTTTAAATCTTTATTATTCTGTTGGAACATCCTGCTCAGGCGTATATGGGACCGGTTCCGCTTTTTTATTATTATGTTGGAATATCTTCGTTATGCATGCGCTTTTACTTGGGACCGATTCCGTTATTTATTATTTTGTTGAATAACCTATTTGGCGCGAAGTACCGCATGCATGGTGATTTCGTTGTTATTCCATTCTTTATTATTCTCATTTGAATATCCCGCTTGCGTGACATACTCGACCGGTTCCGTTATTTATTATTCTGTTGGAATAACCTGTCTATGCGAAGTACCGCATGCATGGTGATTTCTTTTGTTATTCCATTCTTTATTATACTCAGTTGGTTAAAGTTTTGACTTCTATACTCCATGAAATTGGTGGAATATCCTTGATATTTACGCTTCATCCAATATCTTTTCGTGGAAATATTCTTCTGAGCATTCTTAAATTTTACTCTACAAAGAAGTATCATGTTGACAATTTGGACGTTATTAGTTCCTGAATAAATTAATTCTTGAACTTGTTTTTATTGAATTCTTATATCATTGTCATCATCCTCATATTTATATTTTGTTGAAAGTCATCTCGTATTTTGAAGTGTATGGATGGACTTGGTATGATTATGACCAAAGTGATTATTCGGTGTAATCATGACCGTAATGTTACAAATGATGTGGTAAAAGTCCTCATTGCCCGTAGTGTATTGATGGACGTTGTTGGCATGATCATGACCATTGATGAATACACGAATATCCTCGCCCGTGAAAGTAGTCATGGATAATTTGTGGTTGTGATACTTATGAATATCCTTGGCCGTAGTATGCAGTGGATGAGGTGGATTATTTATTGTCGAGTCTCAACGATAAAAGTGATGAAAACCTTTAAATCATAAAAGATAGTAGATTTTATTTTCTACTCGACTCTTTTAATGGATTAGATGTTCACCGCATTAAACTTGATGTCTATTGTATTTTATCGGTTTAACATCGTTGAAGACTAATGATAATTTATTATGCATTATCTTAGTCATAATATTTCTTCTTGGGCTAGTTGAGCTCAACCTTTCTTTCACCTATTTTCTTCGTGAAATGAGAACATAGCGGGACTAAGTCGAGGAGCGAGTGATGGTCCGGATGATAGTATTAGTAGTCCTCACTATTCCGTTAAATAGTGTGATAATAAATGTAATGAAGACTTATCTCGAGAGTGGATATTGTCTGAAGACAATATTTGTATTAAAACTCACATGCCTCTCTTGTTGTATATTAAAGATTGTATTTGTATTCTGTACCATGTATTTGGCGACTCGGAATAGGTGATGTATACCTATTTTGGGGGCGTCACAGTTGGCATCAAAGCTTAGGGATATGATCCCTGGCTAAGATGTGAGACAAGAACTAGGAGGGGAGAGACGGGGAATTCCTTCGTTAGTATGACCTACCTAAGTTTATTTGATATTTAATTGGTTGGTCAGAGTATATGGATAATATGTGATATGTTAATTAACCTTTGTTTTGTGGCAGTGTTTGAAAATGGCATCCGAGAATGTTGAGAACATCAATGGAGCATGTGAGACCGCTGAGTCTCCACAGATCAATAACCGTGACAATGTGTATCGTGAAGGCGACAATCCTCATGCAAACAACAACACCGACCAAATGATGAACGATGGAATGTTCCGAGGCTTCATGCAATTCATGCAACATCAAAGAGAGCGGCCTCATCCAAAATGCAGGTGGAAACACTGACAACTCTCGGACGGTCACCGCCAAATAGTTCAAGGAGCTGGGACCACCGGAGTTTTTTGGAGAGCCAAAACCACTTAAGGCGGAGACGTGGATAAAATAGACCAACAAGATATTTGATGTCTTGGGTTGCTCCGAGGAGCAAAAGGTTCCCTTTACCACCTTCATGTTGCGGGTAGAGGCAGATTACTGGTGATAATTTGTAAAGCGTACTCAACCTACCGCACTGAAGATGTCTTGGGAAAAGTTTCAAGAACTGTTCAACGACAAGTACTTTCCCGAAAGTATTCATCACATGAAAGAGGTAAAGTTCATTAAACTGGAGTAAAACAACATGACCGTGTTTGTACTTTCCCGAAGCCAAGTTTGCCGAGTTGTACCGGTTTGCGTCCCATTTGGTTGATAATGAAGAGAGAATGACGCGAATGTTTTTAAGAGGTTTGAAACCTGAGATACGTCAATATCTTATCTTTCATAAACTGTGTTTGTATTCGAGATGTCAAGTAATAGGGCTCGATTATTGGAGCGTGATAATGAGATAAACCAACCAAAGGAGAAAGAAGGAAAAATGATAATACCGGTGATAATGATCATGAGCGGTGACAATAAGTGTGGAGGAATCAATATGCTAAAAATGGTAACCACCGGTGGTAATCATGGCCAAAGCAATAAGAATGGACATTTCAAGAAGAGGAGATTCAACAATAATGGAAAGACGTCAAAGATCAAAGACCTGTTGTTAAGGAAGGAGAAGCGACCACCTATCATATGCTTCAAATGCGGAGGGAGGGACACATCGGTCAATCTGTGCGATGCCGTCCAAAGCATGTTATAATTATGGAAGAGAAGGTCACCTAGCAAAAGCTCAATTTTGTCGTTCACCGAAGACAAGTTCAGCTAGGATGGAGGCACCAAAGGACGTCCCAGAAAAGTCAAAGCCAGTAGTGCAAGGGAGAGTGTTTGTCGTGACCTCCTAGAAAGTAAGGAACCCGAACGAGGTTATCACGGGTAAGCTTATCATAAAATCTAGCGGAGTTTATACCTT
This sequence comes from Panax ginseng, assembly GCA_020205605.1. Lineage (NCBI taxonomy): Eukaryota > Viridiplantae > Streptophyta > Magnoliopsida > Apiales > Araliaceae > Panax > Panax ginseng. The sequence continues at coordinate 1,225,734 of CM035129.1, read as the reverse complement.
ATTTGATACCGGTTCTACCCATTCTTTTATTTCTCCTATTTGCGCTCAACGTTTAAATTCGACTCCAGAAAAATTAGACTTTGACTTATCTGTTGAAACTCCGTTGGGAGAAATCTTCATTACATCCACTGTTTATAAGTCTTGTTTGGTTCAAATCGGTACCCTCACATTACCTGTCGATCTTATTTCATTGAAAATACTTGCATTTGACGTAATTCTAGGGATTGATTGGTTAACTACTCATCATGCATAAATTGATTGTTTTCGTAAGGTTGTTAGCTTTCATATTCCTAACCAACCTATTATGCGAATTCAAGCAAACTAAACCATTAAAATCAATCATTGTCATCTCAAGACATAAAGTTATTCGTTTATTGAAAAATGGATGTCAAGCTTTCTTAGCTCATGTCACTTGATTTAAAAAAAAATACGCCGCCTTTGAATGATATTTCTATTGTTAATGAATTTCCGACGTATTCTTGAAGAACTTCCCGGCCTACTCCGTGATGACCCCAAAATAGGTTCATTCAATCCAACCCATTATGAGTCGCCAAATACATGGTACGTAATACAACTACAACTTTATTACAACAATTGTCGTCGCAAAATACAACAACACATATAATCGTGAGTTTGGATACAAATATATACCAAATGTGACACATGTCCCAACCGTGGACAACACCTCACATGTTGACACCTTACATAAAGGTATAGTCAAAGATCGCTTTAGAAACTAAAATCTTTGGGAAGTGCTCAAGGAAACCTTCGTACATGGGAGGCCATAAATACAGGTTATGATAGATATCATATGTCCAGAGAATTATCCTTGGTTGACCTAATAGACCCTAAAAGAAAAATGAGAAGATTACTATCATATTCTTCCCAATGGTGAGTCTTCTCTTGATTTATCATTATCTCCACTATCTCAAATTGAGAATTATACTTTAAACAAACACCAAGATTATATAGGTAGTGCTCAGATATATACTCAAAGCAAGTGGATGAAGCACATCCCTCGCCTTATTATGATGATACGTGGTTGTATGTCATTAGACATCTTGTATGATAGTGACAAAACACCCTTCCAACGTTGGGTTCGCTTTCACCCTATTAGATTCACCAAATATAACTACTAAACGATGACCACCGTTTCTATTTCCTGTTATTCCCGGGCCGACCCAAATACCTACACTCTTATTAACGAAAGGAATTGTAAAAGCAAAAGGGTGAGCACAACTAGCTCGATAAAGAATATCATGACTAAAGATAATTAAATTATCAATAGCCTCCATCAATAATAAATCGGAGATTTAGAACATATGGTAGATGATAAAATTTCAACCATAGTCATAGTGAACGAAGCAATCCATTAGAAGAGTCAAATAGACTATAAAGTCTATTATCTTCTCCATGTTAAAAATCCACCAACAATGTTTTATCCCTGTAACATCAATCAACAATTCTGGTCCACAATCATATGAATAACTCATAATCATAATTGTAGTTCTAAATTCCTCTTCTCATCCAGGACGAAGATAATTTTTATCACCTATCTTTACCTGAAACATCAAAGATCATGGTTACACCAAATCACATTTCTTGTTCATAATCATACTAATAATTTCATCTTTGCACGACGGCCAAAGATATTCATTTGTATCACCAGTTGGTCATGTTCATCTCAACACATGTTCATCTTTGCACTACTGGCCAAAGATATTCAACAACATGTCATCTTTGCACTACGGCCAAAGATATTCATCAATAATTCATCTTTGCACTATAGGCCAAAGATATTCATCAATAATTCATCTTTACACTACAGGCCAAAGATATTCCTCAACAGTTCATATTTGCACTATAGGCCAAATATATTATTATCTCAAAGAAATATATAATCATTTCAGAATTTATATAAACAATAATTATAACCATGTTGATCATTTCACCTTTGCACTTAAGCTAAAGATATTCAGTTATATATTCAATGGTCATGATCATACCAACCAACAATTCAACTTTCACCTTTCTTCGCCAAAGAGAACCCATAGTCATGATCATACCAAAAATCTACCCATTTTTACACTCAAGTCAAAGAGAAATATCATCATTAGGGTTATAAAAATGTTATATATGATAGTAAAATCAATATAATCAAAACATCTAGATTTAATCTCAAGAGTAATATTCATAAATCAACTATAATTTGGTTAGAAAAAGAAACCAATTTTGTCGTGAATAATACCCGTGAATAGTAACTCGTGAATAGTAACCCCGACATGAAAAAGGTAGAAATTCCACAATAAAATCTATACCAATATTTCTGTATAATGATATTGAAAGAATAATATTTCTTAAGCTTATAAACAATTTATTTTAATTGTTTACACTTTACTAAATAATGCATTTAATCATTCTAAAATACCAAACTCATAAGATTTCATCACCAATAACCAAAACCCTCATCAAAAATCTGCATATACCTCATATAGGATTCTCAAGCCATAAAATCTTATTTTCCAATTTTCTTACTTCACACGACATATTTAATTCATTTACTCATAACTAGTCCATTTTCATGAAAAATACCAAATCAGTTCCAAAAATATTTCTTTTCTGAGATTTAGCAGAATATAGTCTCATATTGAACATATATTTTTCTCAGAATTTTTAAAATTCATTTACTATTTTTCATATGGCCAAAACCATCGAATATTTAAACATTTATCATAAATTGTACTTTTGTCCAAAAATTCTGAAATTTACAGAATATACTCATGTTATATACATGTACTCCCAATAAAAATTTTACCAATTTTGGAGTTAACCACAAGGAGTTATAAGCGGTTACTTTTAAAATAGTCTTTTCCCGTAAAATTCATAACTCTTAATCTATACATCTAAAAATCACCATTTTTGGACACAAACAACAAAACTCATCAAATTATCATTTCAAATTTTTCCAGAATTTTTGAAGGTCTGAAAAGTTACGAAACATGGAAAACATAACAACCCTTAAAATCCTTTACCTCAAAAAAAGCGAAGATTTACGATTGGAATAACGCCGAAACTAACTTGCAATCAGATATAGCAACACTCAAGATACAAGAATACACTTGATAATATAGAGATAGAAATAGAGAGAAAACTTCAGTTTCTGGTGTGATTTTCAATTCTAACTTAAGCTTCTATTTATAGGAAAATGCTAGAACGCCAAAGGAGACTAAAATAATAAAATATTATTTTTCTTTTCTACACACCAACCATCCAAGACCAGCCATCCAAGCATGCCAATTACGAAAAATATATAGCAACCCACATGTTATTAACACTAACCAAAGTGGGTCCCACCATATAATATTCGACAAAAAAGAATATTCCACGACCAAAACTAATATTCCCAAACAATAATGAATACTTTATAACCACTTGCATGTATTTAAAAAAAAATTCATATATCACCCTTAACTTTAACTTTTATCAATTTAACCATTTCTTGAATAAAATTATAAGAAAAATTGAATACTTTTATTTCATAAAATTCGGGGTCTTACTACCCCAGAGCGTGAAATTGAATTTTGTATCGACCTTGAACCCGGTACAAAACCCATTTCAAAAGCCCCATATCGAATGGCTCTATTGAATTTCGTGGAGTTAAAGACCCAATCGCAGGAATTGTTAGACATTGGCTTTATTCGTCCTAAGACTTTCTCCTGGGTGCTCCTGCTCTATTCGTGTGAAGAAGAAAGATGGGAGTATGCGACTTTTGTATTGATTATCGGAGATGAATCATGTCACCATCAAAAATAAGTACCCATTACCACGTATTGACGACCTGTTTAACCAGTTGCAAGGTGTCAAATTCTTTTCAAAGATTGACCTTCGTTCTGGATATCACCAATTAAAGATTGGAACCGATGACATTCCAAAGACTTTCGCTTTTAACTCCTGCAGACGGCATTATGAATTTCTAGTCATGTCTTTTGGATCGACTAATGCTCCCGCCGCCTTCATGGATATGATGAACCTCGAGTATTCAAGGAATATTTGGATCACTTTGTGGTCGTCTTTATTGATGACATCCTTATTTATTCCAAAAGTTGTAAAGATCATGAAAGCAACATTTGAGGTCGATACTCAAAAAAGCTTCGTGAATATAAGCTTTATGCCAAGTCGAATGAAATGAGATTTACGGCTCGAGGAATTAGCATTCCTTGGGCACGTGGTATCAAGTCATGGAATACTGTTGACCAAAGAAAGATTAAAGCCATTCAAAGTCGGGAGCAACCTAAATCAAATGATCAAAACGTAGCTTTCTGAACTTATTTGGTTATTATAGGAGATTCGTAGAAGGGTTTTCTCGAATTGCTACTCCATTAACTCAGCACGATCATTGGTGGACCCCACAACGGAATTCTTGTCGGATTGAGAAAACGACAAAAATATTTTTTATGTAAATAACGGCGGAAGTTTTACCGTTAACTGTTGAAACACCCGGTGTTAAAAGTACAGGAATACGCGTGGTTGCATAGTAGCAGACGATATTGATTATTGATGCTTACGTGAGAAGTCATTCAGTTTTATTCAATTATTGTTGATATTTTATATATTATTAAATCAATAATTGAGATGACAGAGTTATTAATATTATTATTTGCATTATTAACGATGTCTAGAAGTTCTGCCAAGGAGAGGTTTGGTCACCTAATTACGCGCCAATATAGAGAAATCCTTATTGGAAAGCCCCCTCTTTCCTTGGAACGACCTGGTCGATTAATAATGTGAATAATAATAATGATGATGAAGTTTTGTTTTATTAATATTATTAATGTAATAAAATAGGAAAAGCTTTTATATAAAATGTAATACTTTTATAAAGTTATTCGTTTTATTAGGCTAATAAGTAAAATCTTTTTATATAAAATGTAATACTTTTATAAAGTTATTCATTTTATTAGACAATAATTAGAATATCTTATATTTTATTATGCATAGTGTTTGCATAATGTCCGCATAGTGTTGCATAGTAAAATCTTTTTAAAAGTTATTCATTTTATTAGATTATAAATAGAATATATTATATTTTATTGTAAACCAATCTGGACCGTCCATTTAAAGTAAATCGATCCGACCGTTCATGGATTAGTTCTTATTCGATCCATTCTTCATAAATAGAAGTTCATTCCTTCATTATTTCTTACTTAATTCATTGAAACATTAGAGAGAGAAACCGTAGAGAGAATTATTCTTCTATCTTGGCGTATTTCTTTAGCGTTTAAGAAAGCTTTGAAGCGTAGTGCAAGTTTCTTCAAGTATATCCCCGCCTCTACCGCTTCTGAGTACTCTCTTTTTTATAAGGTAAGGGTAATATTTTTTCATATTCATGAAGAGAACTTCATTATTCCATTCTTTATTATTCTGTTGGAATAACTTTTGTATACGTGGTCTACCCTATACTTGGTGATTTCATTGTTATTCCATTCATTATTATTACATTTGGAACATCCGTCTCAGATGTTATACGTGGGACTGGTTCCGTCTTTATTATTTCTGTTGGAACATCCCGTCTGCATGTGTTATACGCCGGACCGGTTCCTTCTTTATTATTCTCGTTGGAATATCCTATCTCATGCGTTTCTGGACGGACCGATTCCGCTTTTATTATTTTTGTGGAATAACTCGCCTATGCACAATCGCATGCATGGTGATTTCGTTGTTATTCCATTCTTTATTATTTTGTTGGAATATCCTCGCTTGCAAGCGTATTACGCTTTGACACAGTTCCGTTATTTATTATTCATTGGAATAACTGCCTCATGCGATTTCTTTTTGCTATTCCATTCTTTATTATACTCGGTTGGTTAAAGTTTTGACTTTATACTCCATGAAATTGGTGGAATATCCTTGATATTTACGCTTCATCCAATATCTTTTCGTGGAAATATTCTTCCTGAGAGCATTCTTAAATTTTACTCTACAAAGAAGTATCATGTTGACAATTTGGACGTTATTAGTTCCCTGAATAAATTAATTCTTGAACTTGTTTTATTGAATTCTTATATCGGTGTCATCATCCTCATATTTATATTTTGTTGAAAGTCATCTCGTGGCTTTTCTGTAGGTGCATGGATGGACTTGGTATGATTATGACCGAGTGATTATTCGATGTAATCATGGACCGTAATGTTACAAATGATGTGGTAAAAGTCCTCATTGGGCGTAGTGCATTGATGGACGATTGTTGGCATGATCATGATCATTGATGAATACACGAATATCCTTGGCCCGTAAAGTGCATGGATGGATAATTTGTGGTTGTGATACTTATGAATATCCTGGTCAGAAGTGCGGGGATGAGGTGGATTATTTATTAAAGTCGAGTCCCAACGATAAAAGTGATGAAAAACCTTTTAAATCATAAAAGATAGTAGATTTTATTCTCTACTTGACTCTTTTAATGGGATTGCATGTTCACCGCAGATTAAACTTGATGTCTATTGTAGTTTATCGGTTTAACCTTTGTTGAAGACTAATTATAATTTATTCTCGCATTATCTTAGTCATAATATTTCTTCTTTGGGCTAGTTGAGCTCAACCTTTCTTTTTCACCGTTTCTTCGTGAAATGAGAACGTGGCAAGGGACTAGTGGGGAGCGGAGTGACGGTCAGGATGATAGTCTTAGTAGTCCTCATTATTACGTTAAATAGTGTGACAATAAATGTAATGATGACTTATTTTGAGAGTGGATATTGTCTAGAAGACAATATTTGTATTAAAACTCACAGCTCTCTTGTTGTATATTAAAAATTATATTTGTATTCTGTACCATGTATTTGGCGACTCAGAATAGGTGATGTATACAAATTTTGGGGGCGTCACAATATTAATAGTTTTTAATTTCTCATAAAGGGTAGTGATGAAATTTTAAACAAATTTTAATTATTAGGAGTGAATGAAAATATTAAATGATTTTCTTAATCTATGTGCAATAACCTTAAACGACAATCTTTTAGGAATGACGATAGTAAATAATAATATTAAATGACTTTCTTAATTTATGTAGAAAAATCATTATCATCAAAGTTATATTATTATACGGTTGCTACTGAATTATATATTGATGGCAACTGTTTCAAAAAAGAGATTTAAGAAAATATTAATGGCAACTAATAAATTATATCATTATTATGTTTTAAATTTTTTTTTTTTAAAAACTAAAACTTGTAAAGGAAACTTTTTAATGCAAATAGAAACAATAATAAAAAGATCAAGCTACATACACCTGTCTAAGGGGAAAGTGGTTAGTATGAAGTTTATTTTAAGATAAGTTAATCAATTGACCAATAGAATATTAATACGTAGACGAGGTTGTTTGTGTATCAGTATTCTATTGGTCAATTGACAAACTTACCAAAAAAATAACTTCATGCTAACCGGATGCCTCTAAGGGTATGTTCAGATATCGTTTGGAACGTTTGGTGTATTTAGAACGTCGCGTTTGGAACTGAAACGCATTGTTTGGACCCTAAACGTAACATCTGTGAGTTAAATAAATTACGTTTAAAATAAATTATTTTAAATAAACAATAAAATTCTTTACTATATTTGATAAGTTTGGAACTCTAAACACAGGTAGACTAAGAAACAATATAAAGTTTTAGGCAAGTATTAGAGTATGATATATAGAATTGGTTCAAGTGTTGTTTTACATACACATTTGTGTCTCTCTCCATCCTAAATTATTTTAATTAAAAGTGGAGTGGTATTACTTTTTATTTTCAAGATTATATGGGACCAAGTAAAAGCATTTTGAAGAAAGTAAGAAATTATGTAGAATAAATTTAATATTGAAGTTTATTGCTGGACCTGGACGGGGGTAAAAAAGAAAAGAAAAATATAGCTATCACGCGCCAGATCCCACCGCATATTTGGGCGTTTCAACTTTTTAAATACAATTCAACCTCTTCTCTTCCTATTCATCTCTACAGAGTCCGTCTTCAATCTTCAACTCTCTCTCTCTCTCTCTAAAAATCCCGATCTGTTCTCTTTCTATATCTACAATGGCCGGACCTTCTCCGACTCCAGTTCTGAAAGATGAGCTGGACATAGTAATACCCACAATTCGAAACCTCGATTTCCTCGAGATGTGGAGGCCTTTCTTTGAAAAATACCATCTAATCATTGTTCAAGATGGCGATCCTTCAAAAACCATTAGAGTCCCTGATGGGTTCGATTATGAACTCTACAATCGCAATGATATTAATAGAATTTTGGGTCCTAAAGCTTCTTGCATCTCGTTCAAGGATTCTGCTTGCAGATGCTTTGGTTTTATGGTGTCCAAGAAGAAGTATATCTTCACTATTGACGATGATTGCTTTGTAAGATCCCTATTCTTTAGTACCCTTTTGAGAATTGTTTTGTTTTTGCTAAGTTGTTTTGATTTGGGTTTTGGGTTTTAGAGTTTGATTTTATGTTATATTTGTTCAATTTTAGTGGGGAAGTGCTGAATTTTGGTGGGGTTTAGAGTTTTATTTTGAGAGATTTGGTTTTGATTCGTTTGATTTATGGATATTGTTAAAGTTTTGTTTTTTCAACTGGGTTTGACTTTGGGAGTAGGATTGTGGTATTTTTTGTTGAGCGTTTGTTAAATTGTAGTGATACTGACTTTTGGCGTGATGGATTTAACTTTTAATGGGGTTTGAGTTTTTAGCTTTTTCTTTTTGGTACAATGATTGTTTTGCTGGTGAGGATGAGGATGTGTTATGGATTTTGGTGGGGTTTATGAGTTTGGATCTGATTTTATTGTCTGATTTACATCTCAATTAAGTTTCAAAGTTTTTTGATTTAGTCAGAATTATGTTGACTTTGATCGGAATTTCAGTTCTCTTTTTTAAATATTAGAGATCTGAATCTGATCGGCTTGTTTGCTCTTGAACATACTTAATATGACCTGAAGTTTTTAGGAAAATGAACTCTGGTCCACTATATATAAAATGTATGATGTCCTGTTTTGCATACAATAAAATTTAGTATGTATTGGAGATAGACTTTCAGATAATGACCTTGGTTTTATCTCTCTAATTGATTAGAATTGAAGACACAATTGTATTTTCACATTTTAATTTTGGCTTATGCAAAGTATGTCTTTCTTGGGTTATGTGTATAAATTAAATGTATAACTTAAATTGTTTGATGCCTTTCTCCATTTAGCGAACTTGTTTGATTGAAGCTTACTAAAAGATCGTCTAGTTTGTCATTCATATGTCTTGGATTTCTCATTTTGAATTAGTTTTGATGCTGCAATTTTAAATTGTTACATCAATCAAATTAGCTTGGACAATGTGTGAGATCTATCTGTTTTTGTGACGTCTTTACTTTATTGATCCAAATTTTGCAAGATAAATTTTCCTGTTTGTACTTTTGAAAATTAATCTGTTTATTTCTGATAAAGCTGTTTTCTTTATCACACCATTAGCATGTAATTTACTCTTAAAATCAAATTTAAATGCCTTGTGGAATTTGTGGCCTTTTTGAACTATAGTTGCATGTTTCTAGTGAGCAAATATATGTGTGCGTGTGCCCCCTTGTGTGTATTGAAAATTTCTCAGTTACTGATTTGTTGTTATTCATAGGTTGCCAAAGATCCATCAGGCAATGAAATCAATGCGCTTGAGCAGCACATTAAGAACCTGCTATCTCCATCAACCCCATTTTTCTTCAACACTCTGTATGATCCTTACAGAGATGGTACAGATTTCGTCCGCGGATACCCATTCAGTCTCCGAGAGGGTGTCCCAACTGCAGTTTCCCATGGCCTTTGGCTCAACATCCCAGATTATGATGCACCCACCCAGCTAGTCAAGCCTCTGGAGAGGAACACCAGGTACTAAATTCTCTTTACTTTTTCACCTTTTTTGCTTATTAATCACAATTTTACTTTAATTTCTGCAATGTGCATTTGTAATAGGGCTTTTTCCTGATACCATTCCATATTTTCCAGGTTTGTTGATGCGGTTATGACCATACCAAAGGGAACCCTCTTCCCCATGTGTGGTATGAATCTCGGATTCAACCGTGAATTGATTGGACCAGCAATGTACTTTGGACTCATGGGCGATGGTCAGCCAATTGGGCGCTACGATGACATGTGGGCTGGCTGGTGCACCAAGGTATTGTGGGGTTATTCTTTTGCTCTAGACTTTGTGGTTTAATTGATTACCTGACTAAATATTTTCTCACATGAGAATGCTTTTACCAATACGGTTTGGTATGTTATTAGCCTGCCTATATTTATGGAACTTTCTCCTGTTTCTGCAATTTTCAAATTACATTAAAATAAGGTGCAATACTAGTGTGTTTCAGTATATCTTATAAATTAAAATAAGCTGGTATGTAATGTTGGCTGCCAAATTTGCCGACTACACTAAAATCATACTATAGCTTAAAACATGCGTAATCTACAAGTTGCGCAAAGGCTTAGAGGTTGATATATGTTGGCAGACTTTTAATGAATAACTACCAAAGTTGTCATGAATCCAAATTATTAAATCTCATGATATTCCTAGATAATGTGATTTTTATAATTTGATTGTGATAGTCTCCAGCTACATAAAACGAAAAGTAATGCCTGGACCATTCTGTCTCTAGATTACTTCTAACACAGCCACTTAGATCTGTATTAACACCCATAAATTATTCCACGCTTTCATACTCTCATGTATGTTTTTTTTAAATGGAATTTGTAGGTGATATGCGATCACTTGGGATTGGGAGTTAAAACTGGCCTCCCGTACATCTGGCACAGCAAAGCAAGCAACCCATTTGTGAATTTGAAGAAGGAATACAAAGGTATATACTGGCAGGAAGAGCTGATACCATTTTTCCAGGCCGTTACCCTGCCAAAGGAGTGCACCACCGTTCAAAAATGCTACCTCGAACTCTCCAAGCAAGTCAGGGCAAAACTCGGCAAGGTGGACGAATACTTCAACAAGCTAGCTGATGCTATGATCACATGGATTGAAGCTTGGGATGAGCTGAACCCACCCACCAGCGGAGAAGTCGCTAAAATCCCAAATGGCGCCACAAAGTAGAGTGTTTCCATTGATATTTCTCTCTTTTTGAGAGATTGAGGCCTCTCTGAACCCGAGTCATTCTTTTTGGTCTGAGCTTTTGTTAGAAGCTTAAGTTATTTACTTTGCAGTATTGAGGTAATTAGTTCATGTTATTTTTCAATGAGGTCAGAATCCTAATATGTTATGCATTTTATTGATTAATTAAGGATGTTCACACATTATTGAGATATTTTAATTAAGAGGTCTTATTTTATTTTAGTTTAATTATTTTCGAGTAGGAGAAGCAACATAGTAGAGGGCAGTCCTTTTATTTTCCCCCAATCCAAACAATGTCTTTTTCTTGTCCCACAAGTAGTCTCATTTTGATTTTAAAAATTCAATTTGCAAAATCTTAAAAAATCAAAAATATATGAATTTATCTGTTTTTAATTTATACACACGTAGTTATTCTAAATTATGTAAAAAGTTTTAATAATTATAAAATGAATTTTTTTTATATATTGTGAATGTTTATGAATATTAAATATACTGTTAAAATATTAGTAATTATAATTATAATTATTTATGTAAATTGTAATAACAAATTTTTTTTTTTAACTTGAATTGGGCTCACTTTATTTTAATATTTTAAAATATAATAGCAGTATATTCGATACAACTTATAACTCTTGGAAGGACAAAAAATATAACGTTGTCATTTGTAGTACATTCATTAGAAGAACCTAGCTTTATACCTAACCATAAAGTCAAAGAAATAACTACAAAGAAGGATATTCAAATTTAGATCTGTGACCACTGAGGAACTGACCTGCAGACCGGCCAAACACGGTACAAGATGATTACTATGACTTTATCGGCTACAAGATATACTTGGAAATTTTGTAATGGGAATAAACCTAATAATATAAAACAGGGTCAATTGATAAAAGAAAGGGACCTAGCCACGGAAAATTCTTTGATTGGAAAATCAAACAGAGAGTGGCCGTTGAAGAGAAGAAAATTGGAAGATGGATGTCATGAAGAAAATAAAGAGGAGTTAACTATTTATATATGTATTTTTGATATTTGTACATAATTCTTTCTCACATAAAGGTGAGACTCACTGTATACTTATGTGAGAGAGAACCATGTAAAAATATTTAAAATACATGTGAAAATATCAGTTTCCTATAATAAAAGATGACTTGTATTCTTGACAGAATGCTATGAAGAAGATTTAGTGAATGTATAAGTTCAACACTAATTGTGCAAACCCGATTTCGACGAAGCCGAGGAAAGAGGATATATGAACTCCTGTATTTGGAACCAGACCCCATATTTTAGGGCCCAAAGGGAAACGACGACCCATTCTCCATTCGGTTGTCAGTACATCCTCTCGAATAGGTTTGGAGCTTAAAGTTCGTATGTGTCCGAGATCTGGAATTGTTTTCGGATGTTGGTTAGTTGATAACTTTGAATGGAAGATCTGGTGTTTATGTGGGTGTAGGACTTAGTTATCAGATGAATAGTGGTTTTGAATTTTCATTTATGTAATCTCAACAAGGGCTAACGTTGGATTGGGGGTGTTTGTCGATGATGAGGTAGTTGCTTCCATAGGGGTATTAGTTGTAGTAGTGATTGGTTGTTCGAGGTCGACGAGTATGAGGTCGTTCGTAGCGATGGTGGATGGGTGGTTTCAGTGGATGTTTGGTTGGGTGGTTGGACAGAAGAAGGGATGGAGATCGTGTTGAGTGGCATGGGGGAGGTGTTATCTGGGATAGTGTCATCTGTCATTTTACAATCGGAGAATGTCAAGCTATTGGTGTAGTTGGTCGGAAGAGAAGTTGCAGACGGTAGTTAAGCTATGGGGAAGCATTTTGGAAATTCGAGTTTAAGAGAAAAATTTGAAATCAGGTGACGAAAGTGTGGCGGTTGATTTTGGACATGGGGGGCTTTTGATGCGGAGCAATGAGTGGAGTTGATGGTGGGGTCCAGTAATGAATGCTGGATGTGGAACCGATATGTCCGGCTTCAGACTTCGTGTGTTTTCATTTATTGTTTAATTATTGGGTTTTAAATTTTGAACTCTTTTATTAAATGTTCCATTGTAACAAAAGGGTGGGGGGTAATGTTGGGGCGTGTTTGGATAGATCCAGATGATTCGGTGGGTCATAGACCACGTGGAGGAACCTTCCCTACGTAGGCGAATATTTTGGACATGAGGTTGGATTTTAAGGAATCTAAGATTGCTAGTTGCATTTAAATTTCAATTCCTAAGAAAAGAGTCAGGATAATATTCTACTTCCTTTCTTTAAGAATATACGCTTCTATCGTATTATGGTATTTACCATAATGAAGAATTCTATTCTAATTCGGGGATGGGGCGTTTAAGGAGCTGTGATCACTATAAATACTAGGCTATACCCTGATTTACATATACTTGATTTCTTTTTGAGCATTAAAGTATTAAGTCTCCATTGTTAACATATTTTCAGTTAGACCAGATGTGACGCCCCCAAAATAGGTATACATCACCTATTCTGAGTCGCCAAATACATGGTACAGAATACAAATACAACTTAATTATACAACAGTCATATAAAATACGACATAACATAATCTAAGAGTTTTAATAAGAATATTGTCATCTAGCCACACTCAATGGAGTCCTCATTACATTTGTTGTCACACTATTTAACAGAATAGTGAGGACTACTAATGCTATCATCTGGGACCGATTACTTCGTTTCCGACTAGTCCCGCCACGTTCTCATTTCCTGAAGAGAACGCGTGAAAGAAAGGGTGAGCTCAACTAGCCAAAGAAGAAATATTATGACTAAGATAATGCGAGAATAAATTATCGTTAGCCTTCAACAAAGTGTTAAACCGATACAATATAACAAACATCAAGTTTAACTACGGTGAACAAACAATCCATTAAAAGAGTCAAGTAGAGAATAAAATCTACTATCTTTTATGATTTAAAAGGTTTTCATCACTTTTATCATTTGTGACTCATTTTAATAAATAATCCACATCATCCCCGCACTACGGCCGAGGATATTCATTAAGTATCACAACCACAAATTATCCATGCACTACGGCCAAGGATATTCGTGTATTCATCAATGGTCATGATCATGCCAACAACTCATCCATCAATGTACTACGGCCAATGAGGACTTTTTACCTCATCATTTGTAACATTACGGTCATGATTATACCAATTAATCCACTCGTCATAATCATACCAAGTCCATCTATGCACTACGGTGCCACAGATGACTTTCAACATAATATAAACATGAGGATGGTGACAATGATATGAGAATTCAATAAAAAAGTTCAAGAATTAATTTATCCAGAACTAATAACGCCCAAATTGTCAACACGATACTTTTGAGAGTAAAATTCAAGAATGCTTGAAGAATATTTCCATGAAAAGATATCTTTGGATGAAGCGCAAATATCAAGGATATTCCACTAATTTTATGGAGTATAGTAAGTCAAAACTTTAACCAACCGAGTATAATAAAGAATGGAATAACAAAAGAAATCACCGTGCGTGCGATGAAATCGCATGCATGTGTTATTCCAATGTAATAATAAATAACGGAAACTGTGTCAAAGTAAATTGCGACTAATGAGGATATTCCAATGTAATAATAAAGAATGGAATAACAATGAAATCACCATGCATGCGATAGGCCGCGCATACATGTTATTCCAATGTAATAATAATTAGTGGAACTAGGTCAAAGCGTAATACATGCACCGGCTGAGGATATTCCAACGAATAATAAATAACGGAACCGGTCGTGCGTAAATGCACGTATATGATGTTCCAAAGCAGAATAATAAAGAATGGAATAATGTAAGAATTTCACCACGTATATCATTATGCTTGCATAAAGTTATTCCAACATAATGATAAATAATGGAATAATGAAGAATTTCACCAAGTATAGGGTATCACAGATAGCGTATAAAGTTATTCCAACAGAATAATAAAGAATGGAATAATGAAGTTCTCTTCATGAATCTGAAAGAAATAATACCCTTACCTTAGAAGAAACCGGATATAGGAGTAGTGAAGTAAGAGAATACTTTTTTTCTTTCTCTCTATAGTTTCTCTACAGAGTTTTAGTGAATTCGTAAGAAATAATGAAGGAACGAGCTTCATTTATAGGAGAATGGACCTGAATAAGTAACTAATTCATGAACGGTCAGATTGATTTACTTTTGAAGCAGACTATTCCATATTGATTTACTATGTAGTATAAATAAAATATTCTAATAAAACAAAATCTTTTAAATAAAATATAATATATTCTATTTATAATCTAATAAAATGAATAACTTTATAAAAGTATTCTGCTTTATATAAAAAGATTTTACTATGCAAAATACTACGCAGTACTTTATCGTAATAAAATATAATATATTCTAATTATTGTCTAATAAAACAAATAACTTTATAAAAGTATTACATTTTATATAAAAAGATTTTACTATGCAAAACACTATGCATAATAAAATATAATATATTCTAATTATTTTCTAATAAAACAAATAACTTTATAAAAGTATTACATTTTATATAAAAAGCTTTTCCATTTTATTACATTAATAATACTAATAAAACAAAATTTATATATATAATAAATATATATATAAACTTCGTGACTTCATAAAAAGAAACCTCAATATATATAACAACATTTATCATCATTATTATAATTCATAATATTAATCGACCGAAGTGTCGCTCCTGTGAAAGAGGTGGCTTTCCAATAAGGATTTTTCCCTATTGGCCGCAGCAATTAGGTGACCAAACCTCTCCTTGGCGTAACTTCTTAGACATCGTTAATATTACAAATAATAATATTAATAACTCCATCATCTCAATTATTGATTTAATAATATATAAAATATCGACAATAATTGAATCAAATAACGTGAGATACTATGCAACAATTACTGTAGCAATAATTGAACAAAACCGAGTAACTTCTCACGTAAGCATCAACAATCAATACCGGTGTCTTTCTTATGCGCAACCACGCCAGACATCGCATTTTTAACACCAAGGTGTTTCAACGATTAACTGCATAACTTCCGCCGTTATTTTCATAAAATATTTTTATCATTTTCTCAATCCGAAATAATAATTCCATCATGGGTCCACCAATGATTGTGTGCAGTTATTTAATATTCCTGTTAAAACGAATATTCTCCCACCAATCGAATATTATATAACAACTTACGTACTTTTGCAAAATTTATAAATATTACCCCCAACTATAATATTATATCAAATTCATTCCATAATATTCAAAAATGATAGAAAACAATAAATTTCCTCCGTTCCTCATTTCTTAAATATAAGTAATAAACGGATCAAGTATGAATTTTCAAAGTCGATAGGAAATATTTTTAATTCAAAAGGGATGTGATAATTAACTTTTGAATACAATAAATTTTGAGAATTACTTTATAAAAAGTTTTTAATTTTCATAATTATATTGTTTAAAACTAAATAAATTAACTATGATTCTAAGATCAAAGGCTTAAAAGTCAAAGGTATTTATAAACTTTGTTTCATTTTTTAAAATAATTTTGCTTATTCTAATTTAAATTAATAACTCATTTAAATTTCATGCAAACGATACTGTAACATATTGTTTAATTAGATTATTAAACACTACTTTTTTTCCTGAATATGATTACTTAATTGCATAATTCATAAATCCAAGTTAGTCAATCACTCTCTCTCACTATCTCATATATACACCGTAAGTCCGTAACACTAAAAAAATTTCAAAAATTGGTAAAATCAATGTCGACTGTGACGCCCCCAAAATAGGTATATATCACCCATTCTGAGTTGTCAAATACATGGTACAGAAATAACTCCAACTATATTATTACAACATATAAACTGTGAGTTTAAATACAGACATTGTCATCTAGACAATATCCACATGCAAATAAATCCTCATCACAATTATTAATACATTATTTTATAAAAATGGTGAGGACTACTAAACAACTCTCTCTAGAACCATCATTCCATACTTTGACTCGTACTCGCTATATTCTCGCCTCCTGAGAAGAAAAATGGAACAAAAAGGAAAAGGGTGAGCTCAACTAGCCCAGTAAAGAACATTATGACTAAGATAATATAGAACAAATTATCGTTAGTCTTCAACAGGAAAAATCGATAAAATACAATGGCAACAAGTTTCAGATCAATATTCAGAATGAAATAATAATTCATAGAAGAATTACGTAGAGAATGAAATCTACTATTATCTATGAATTTAACAGTCCATCAACAGTATTTTTATCCCTGTAACATCAATCAATGCACATCTTGAATCATATATTCATCTTTGCACTATAGGCCAAAGATATTCATCAGTTGGTCATGTTCATCTCAACACCTGTTTATCTTTGCACTACGGGCCAAAGATATTCATTATATAATCATCAATTTGCACTACAGGCCAAAGATATTCAATTATATCATCATTTAGGACTGAGGATGATGAAAAATATTTTAAAAAAACGAATCTAGTGAAACAAAAGAATAAATATTAAGGATTAGTATTTCAGCTATTTTATGTCCAAAAATACTTCATAAATAATCATAGTGAAGTAAAATTCAAGAATGATCAAAACATGCATACAATCAAAGCTAGTATCCATAATAGATATTTTGGACAAAAAGAAAAAAAAATTCATTTTTTGATGAATAATGTCGTATTCGTGATTAGTGTCGTATACATGAATAGTGTCGTATACGTGAATAGTAATCCCGACACAAAAAGTTTCAAATTTGATTAAAAGTTCAGATCAATATTTCGGCATAATGATATTGAAGAAAATAATATCATTTAAGAAGAAAATAACATCCCTTACCTCGAAAGAATAGTACGTCTAGTTGAAACACCGGATATAAGCTATGACTTGAACTCGCACCGTATAGAAACACTCAAAGTATCAAAATACTCACAAGAATACGCTCAAAATATCGAGAGAGAAAGAGAGAGAAAACTTCAGTTTCTGGTGTGATTTTCAATTCTAACCTAAGCACCCTATTTATAGGAAAATGCTTAGAACACCAAAGCAGAAAATTTAATAAATTATTAATATAATAAATTTGAATTCCTACGCCCACTTTTTTTGTTCAAACTTCAGCAACACAAGTAGCCCACCTTACAAAACTTACAAAAAACATTTTTCATAATTAATTAATTTAAAACTCCAAAAAAATAATAATTAATTAATCCAGAACTTCAATAATTCACAATAAATAGTCCTTTTGTTAGAAAAATTCGAACCTCATGTCTTTTTCATAAGAAATTTCATTCTCTACAACTTTGCAGAAGAAATTTTTTCCAAATTCCAAATGTAAATCGAACCAAGAAATCCACAACCAAGCGATTTTATAAAGTTATAATCAAATTTCACCAAGAAATGGGGTCCACAGACATGAAAATATATTTTTAATATTTTTAGTAACAAAAAATACTTCTCCTCCACATATACTCATATATCCCCCATTTATTACAAAAATATCATTATTATATTATTAAAATATAATAATATATTTAAATAAATTATTTTATCGAGAAAAAGATAAAATATTAATTTTCAACAATTGTCACATTAAAAATTTTCTCCATCTATATCCACATAAAATCAACATTTTCCTCATCATATAAATCAATAATTAATTATTCATAAAAAATATTCTGAGAATCACAATATCGATAAACTGCATAGTTCCAGGATAGAGGGCTTTCCAATAAGGATTTCTCCTTACAAGTGGTAGCAATTAGATGACCTAACCTCTCCTTGTAGCGTAACTTTCTAGACATTGCCAATATTACTATCTAATAATATTATTCAAATAGTATGAATTATTGATCCGATAATGGAAAATATTGTATAATGACAATTATTGAAACAACAAAGAATATAAAATATCAACGCAAAGAATTATTGAATCAATAAAATAAAATATCGAACCAGTAATTATCAGAACAATTATTGAGTAGTGCCTTCTTACGTAAGAATCAATAATTGGTGCAATACCGTGTGCTACTGTGTTTTAACCATTGAGTATTTCAACAGTATTAACGGTAACAACTACGCCGTTATTTATAAACAACTTATACTTGTCGTTTTCTTCATCCAATCGCTTTCCGTTATAGGGCCCACACAAGGCTGCGCCGTCGTACGAATATTCCCCGATAGTAAGAATATTCCACGACCAACCGAATATTTTATAACCACTTGCTTATTTGAAATATTTACGTATTTTACCCATAACTATCCACATTAATCAAATCAACCCTTACTATTTCAAAATAATAAATAGAGGAGATTAAATTTCATTTATTAATAATTTGGGGTCTTACATCGACGCTGGGAAATTTTGCTTTTCCTAAGTTGTTCTACCCTTTGTTTTCTATCATTTTGTATTTTATTTATCTTCCTTAAAGGGTGAGTTTTTTTAGAAAAGACCGACATACATGTAGTTTTTTTTAACTACAGCGGAACAAGCAATCCATTAAAAGAATCAAGTAGAAAATAAAATCTACTATCTTTTATGATTTAAAAGGTTTTTCATCACTTTTATCGCTGGGACTCAGCTTAATAAATAATCCACATCATCCCTGTACTTTGGCCAATGATATTCATTAGTATCATAACCGCAAATTATCCATGCACTACGGGCCAAGGATATTCGTGTATTCATCAATGGTCATGATCATGCCAACAACTGTACATCAATGTACTACGGGCCAATGAGGACTTTTACCATATCATTTGTAACATTACGGTCATAATTATACCGAATAATCTCTGGTCATAATCATACCAAGTCCATCTATGCACAACATGCCACATATGACTTTTAACATAATATAAGCATGAGGATGATGACAATGATATAAGAATCCAATAAAACAAGTTCAAGAATTAATTTATCCAGAATTCAATAACTTCCAAATTGTCAACATGATACTGCTTTGTAGAGTAAAATTCAAGAATGCTCAGAAGAATATTTCCATGAAAGATACTGGATGAAGCGCAAATATCAAGGATATTCCACTTATTTCATGGAGTATAGAAGTCAAAGCTTTAATCAACTCGAGTATAATGTAATATATGAAAGCGTAAATGGATTTTCGCTTCGCCATGCGGTAATCCACGCAGATGAGATCATTTCCACCATTTAATAAGAAATGAATCTGAAGGGTCATTCACCACGCATGCGATAGACCATATGTATAAAGTTATTCCAATAGAATAATAAAGAATGGAATAATGTAAGAATTCACCATGCATGCGATAGACCACATGTAATAAAAGTTATTCCAATGAGAATAATAAATAATGAAACCGTGTCATACGTAATACGCATGCGGGATATTCCAAATGAATAATAAAGAATGGAATAACGGAAGAATTTCACCATGTATGCGAGACTTGGATGTAGGCAAAGTTATTCCAACATAGTAATAAAGAATGGAATAATGGAAGAATTTCACCAAGTATGGGGTAGCTTGCAGATATCTGAGTTATTCCAATAGAATAATAAATAACAGAGAACTAGGTCACGCAGAAATAGCGCTTGCATACATGATGTTCCAAATGAATAATAAAGAATGGAATAATGAAGAATTTCACCATGTATGCGATGCCCGCAGACAAAAGTTATTCAACATAATAATAAAGAATGGAATAATGAAGTTCTCTTCATGAATCTGAAAGAAATAATAACCCTTACCTTAGAATAAAAGTGGATATAGGAGTAGTGAAGTAGCGAATACTTTTCTTCTTTTCTCTATAGTTTCTCTCTCAGAGTTCCAAAGTGAATTCGTAAGAAATAATGAATGAATGAGCTTCTATTTATAGGAGAATGGGTGAATAAGTAACTAATTCATGAACGGTCAGATTGATTTACTTTTTAAGCAGATTTGATCCATATTAATTTACTATGCAAATTATTAATAAAATATTCTAATAAAACAAAATCTTTTAAATAAAATATAATATATTCTATTTATAGTCTAATAAAACAAATAACTTTATAAAAGTATTACATTTTATATAAAAAGATTTTACTATGCAAACACTATGTAGGCCTTTATACAAACACTATGCATAATAAAATATAATATATTCTAATTATTGTCTAATAATACAAATAACTTTATAAAAGTATTTCATTTTATATAAAAGATTTTACTATGCAAATACTATGCAGCCTTATCGCAAACACTATGCATAATAGAATATAATATATTCTATTTATAGTTTAATAAAACAAATAATTTTATTAAAGTATTACATTTTTATATAAAAAGCTTTTACATTTTATTACATTAATAATACTAATAAAACAAAATTTATATATATATATATATATATATATATATATATATATATATATATATATAAACTTCCGTGACTTCATAAAAAGACACCTCAATATATTTAACAACATTTATCATCATTATTATAATTCACAATATTAAATGACCAGGTCGTTCCCAGGAAAGAGGGGGCTTTCCAATAAGGATTTCTCCCTATTGGCGCGCAATTAGGTGACCAAACCTCTTCTTGGCAGAACTTCTATACATCGTTAATATTGCAAATAATAATATTAATATATAACTCTGTTATCTCAATTATTAATTTAATAATATATAAAATATCGACAATAATTGAATCAAATAACGTGAGATATTATGCAACAATTACTGAAGTAATAATTGAACAAAACTGAGTGACTTCTCACATAAGCATCAATAATCAATACCGTGCTACTATGCAACCCACACGTATTCATTGTATTTTTTTACTACCGAGTAGTTCAACAGCTTTTAACGGTAAACTTCCGTAGATTATTTTCATAAAAATATTTTTATCGTTTTCTCAATCCGACAATAATTTCGTTGTGGGGTCCACCAATGATTGTGCTATCGTACGAATATTCCCTGTTAAAATGAATATTACCCGACCAATCGAATATTATATAACAACTTGCATACTTTGCAAAATTTATAAATATTACCCACAACTATAACATTATATCAAATCCACACCATAATTTTGAAAAAAATATTTCGAGAAATTTAAATCTTTATTCATAAATTTGGGGTCTCACAGTCAACAAACAAGGCAAGTATCTAAATCTTACTCTTTATTGAGCAAGTATTTTGGATTTATTCATATGTAAGTTCTCTAGATCCTGAACTGTCTCTCATTTACTTGTGAATAATACAAGGTAGTAAAACCTTTTTATTCTAATCAGCTTCAAGAGAATGGTTAAGATGTTATCATGTATATTAGATGAAATTCAATATGCATGAACATATTAAAGATAGTCTAAGCCATTTGTTCATGCTAGACATAAATTAAAGCATTTCAATTCATTTATATTAAGTCTTGAAATATTTTCATGATATGATTTGAGTTGTCCAGCTATATTGATATAGTTTGGATTCTAGTCTGAGAATGAACAATCCCTGAATTGGGATATTTTATATCGCACTCTGAGAGTGGTGACATTGAAAATAAAAATTGTTCTGTTTAAGATAGTATTGATCAATACAGGGCATAAAAGGCCTGATCACCCACCGTGCTCGTAAGACAAGACGGTTCACAGATGAAATTCTGATAGGACCTTTTCAAGAAATGGAAAAGAATGTGCATGATCTTGTGACCTCTCAGCTATTCATATATTGATATGTTGTTTCATTGATATGAATGATTCAAGATTTATTTTCTTTACAATTTTGTTACATTGTCAAAGCATGCTTTACAGAAAATATTTATTCCTTGTTAAGATATTTACAAATGCTATTACTTACTGAGCAATTGAATGTTCATTCTTGCTATGTTATAAATGTTTTTACCTACTCAGGATCGAGTAGAGGCATCAGGTAATTGGTTAAAGGGAAAGGAAAAGCTGTTGAGTAGCTGAGATGCTACGTAATAGATAGTTTGTATATTATAAATATTTAACTAACATGTAATAAGAATTTAAAGGTCATCGTACCTGGGTAGTCAAACTTTGATGTAATAATTTTATATAAGTTTGATGTTTTATTATGTTTAATGGTGGTTATCGTGAAGCACTGAATAAGGGTTTCAAGTACCCGAATTGAGGGGTGTCACACGTAGACTTGGACGTCCTGTGATCGAATACCACCAACAACAATTTGTAAAGACCAGAAATGGTTCATGGGGCCATGGGGACGCGGGCGTAAGCTCGTATGAAAAGACTGACTCGAGTTCGTGGAGATTAATCCAATTGCGGTTTGAAAACTCCCGATTATCAAAAACTCAGTTATCAAATATATATATATAGTAGGGGAAAATGGCCGTGCACAGCTGTGTTCTTTTGTTTTGTACACAGTACATCAAAACGGTGTCGTTTTAGAAGAGTTGTTTAAAAAAAAAAGCACGCGTTTCTCTCCTCCCAAGTCCAGACTTCTCCCCTCCCAAATCAGAGCTTCTCTCCTCTCAGAAATCGCTCAAGCCCAAAATGAGAAATCAATTCGGCATGTTCTTCTACCCAAAAATGAGAAATCGATCCGATATGTTCTTCTCTAACCCAGTTATTGCTCACCTCCGTTTCCCAAATCAGAAATCGCTCAAGCTCTTCTCCCCAAATAGGTTTCTTTCTTCCACCCTCTCTCTCTACATGTATGTATATACATATGTTTGTCAATTTTTATTCTTCTTCTCGTTGTTGAGTTTATGTTATATATAAGCCTCATTGTTGTTTGTTGGTGTGAATTGGGTACCGGGTATTGTCTAATTTTATGCGGTTTAAATTTTATTGAATTATGGTGTTTTACAAGCTAGGATTTTTTTTGGTGTATTTTATTGATTTGGGCGAATTACTTGTAACTCAGCTTCATGGTTGTGTTTTTGTGTGGTTGTGTATTATGATTCTCTCTAGGGATTTTTTCTAATAAATCAAGAACGATTATATATATATAGCATGTTAAAGGTTAGAAAAGGATACCTGGGGATCTTTGTCCTGCAACTCAAAAAAGGATAGAAAAGTTAAAGGTTAAAACTGGGAAATTCATTACTAACATATATACTCCTTCCGTCCCTTAATATAGGTCGTTTTAGGGTTGTGCACAAGTATTAAGGTAATAATTGTATGTTATTAACTATAATATCAATTGTCTATATTGCCTTTGTATTGAAAGAAGAGATTGTTATTTATTGGACATAAAATAGTGAGAGAACCAAAGTTACATTTAATACTTGGGCTAATATTTGAAACTAAACAATTAATGCTTATTTGAAATTATCAAACGACTTATATTAAGAAACAAAAATATTTCTCTAAAACGACTTATATTAAGGAATGGAGGGAGTAACATGAATGTAAAGAAAATTACTCTTTCCAAAAAAAGAAATGCAGAATATCTAGTTAGTTATTACAACTTATATCTTATATATATATATATATATATATATATATATATATATATATATCTCCCAATCCATAAATAGGGCAAGCATAATAATTAACATTATATTATTGTCTTAAATTTAATCTCTGGTAGAATATTATCTTCTAACAGCCATGTTGCTAAGATCCTATAAGCCTTTTGTGTCAAATGAACTCCATCCCAACTAATGTAACGTTCGGGGTCGGAACAGTATGGAACATTTGATATTCCACACCTCCTTGTCCAGTCAAAATTATAATTACCACCTATCCCACAACAAGCTTTTAAGATAGATGCAGCGTCAAATCCTGTTAATCATAAAGAAAATTAGGGTGATTATATTATATAACTAAATTATCACATTCTACTCATTTTTTACACTACTGTTAAGTCAATTCAGTTTTTTGAAATGTTTTCTCTCTCTAATTTTTGTGTTACATACTGATAGTTTGTTTGTTTAATGAAAGTTTATTTGTCATTTGACAATGTAAAATACTCACTTCATGCATGAGAACTAGACGTTTTACAACATCAAATGATAAACACAGCCTCATTATCATGTGACTGAGAATTGTGAAAATGTCAAACCAAGGATTAAAATTGACAAAAGTGGGAAGTATAAGGAGGCAAGTGTTTGTTTTAGTAACCGAGGGGCTACTTTGAAATTAGTTGACAACTTGAAAGGAGTAATATGTAATTCAACATTGATCACTAATAATTTCCTTCTATCTTATGTATATATCAGTATTTAATCATAATATAAATTTATAACAAGACTCGTACCTAAATATGGTGCGTTATTCAAAAGGAACTGGAAGGTATTGTAGTAATCAGCATATACGATTGTGACGTTGGAATATTCTTCTTTCAATGCTTCAATAGCTTGTTGTAGATATTCGTTGTGAAACACTGCGACGTCGTTTAGATCTTTTAAGTAATGATGTTTGTCGTAAGCTGTTGGGTTATTACTAGGGAACATAGCAAGGGATGCTGTAATACAACCGCTTGGAAAATTTCTAGGAACAACTACTCGGACAGCCCCAAGGTTGATGACTCGCTATAATTTAGGAAAAAATTAACCATGTTATAAAATTATGTCTAGATTCATAATATAATAGATGTCTAGATACATGTAACTCCCATGTCCATTGAGTTTTGTAACTTATGATTCTTGAGTCTTG